>OX637463.1:42432670-42950617 GCA_951799995.1 Trifolium subterraneum | reverse complement strand
ACTACTTTTTTTTTACACATAACAACATTGAATCCAAATCCAATAACTGACTTAGAGAAGTGCGTCAATCATTATCGGATCAAATATCGAACTTATTATGTTGAGTTTCACCATGGTAAAGTAAGTATACTTTCTTAGAAATCAAATCCATTTTTTTTCCAACTCACATTCAATCTTTATTATATAGATATATTTTTTTTCAAATCCAAGATATTTTTTCGCAATAATAATGCCTGATTTTGTTTACATGAAAATCAACCCCATTTATTTTTTTCATCACACATTCAATCGATTTTTTCTAATACAATTATATTTATTAGATCTACCTGAATTAACTCCATTTCTTTTTTTTCATCAAACATTCAAAGAATTTTTTCTAATCCAAATTATTTTTATTTGATCTACCTGAATTTTTTTTAATATTCAATATATATTTTTCCTTAAATAAGATCTATTATTAATAACATATAAAAGATATATATATTTCTCCAGCTAACCATAATTAACCCTATTTTAATTCAAATAAATTGTTAAAAAATACATCACCGCATTCTCTACACAAATATTTAACACTGTTATTGTTTTTATTTTAGGGCGCAGTCATGTTACAAAAAATGTTTGCATCTTATTTTTGTACAATGTACATCGTTATGTTACAGTTATTGATCCAAACGGAAATCAATTTGAAGTTTTAGTTGAAAAATTAACGGCAATATATATTTTACTCATGAATGACCTGCATTGCGTGATTTTTATACTAACCAGTATGATACTTGAGTAATTTTATATAGACTTGGATGTGTTGGTTTGAACTGTTTTTAAAGGAAAATTTGATTGTGTTATTCATCCTCCTAAGTTCACTCCTCCTATGAAATTTAATTTGGATAAATGTAATGCTTCATCATATTTTTGTAATGATCTTCCGGAATCAACTGACCTCCTATCATTTTCTCACAATTGCTCCAATTTTGCTTTAAAATTAAAAAAACAATTGACTAAATATGATGTAAAAATTGGATTTTTGGTGGATTTTTTTATATGTTTTTGCACCTTTTGTTTTTATTATATACTCCCTCCGTTCCTTTTTATTTGTCTTTTTAGAAAAAATATTTGTTTCAAATTATTTGTCATTTTGATAGTTTAAGGTTATATTTTGTCTATTATACACTCATTTCTAATTTTTATTGGCTAAATTTTATATAATTTTTTTATTGTATCTTTTTTTTTACTAAACTTTTCCATATAATCTTTTTATTGTTTTTGTTTTGTTCCTATTTTGTTGTACATAATATATTCCAAAAAATAAAATAAAATTAGGATATAATAGGAAGATAAAGTACAAAAATACACTTTCTTAATTTGTAGTAAATTTTCTAAAACGACAAATAAAAAGGAATGGAGGGAGTATGTAAATTGAATGTTATATATATAACATTCTAAAAGACTCGTGCATCGCACGGGTAGTAGTCTGGTTTTTATACTAAACTAGCGGGCCAGGTAGGCGCAACGAGCCTGCCTGTGTCTAACTTATGTATAAAAAAAAAGACATGTCTTATATTATTGTGAGTTTGTTAATAAAAAAAATTGCACAAAAATGCAGTTATGTTTTTTTATTGTTATAGTTGAATGAAAGTTTTTAAAGGACAAATTTGGAGTTGTAAGATAGGTAGTTTTGGGTAGTTATGTTGATACATAATACAAAAGGGTAGATTGTAAAAAAAAAACCAACACAAAAAGGGTAAAATATGAATTATAAAAAGTTCACACCAAAAATTGGTATATCCTTCTTATATATAGTATAGAATAGATATAGATAATAAGTTCAAGTAATTATTTATTTTTTAAATAAAAAAATTTAGTTGCAAGCTGTGGGGTTCGAACCCACGCGCACTCAGTGCAGTAGGTCTTAAGTCTACCCCCTTAGACCACTCGGGCAAGCCTGCTTGAGATGATCTTATTATTATTATTATTATTATTATTATTATTAATTTTGTTGTTGTTATTAGGGTCATGCTAACATGGAGCAATTCTTCTATAGGCACAAGCATAAATAATATTTGTTAGGCACACTCATAATCTATACTATATATAAAAATGATACAAAAAAAATTTAGTGTGGACTTTTCATAATACCAATAATACCCTTTTTTTTTCTAGCAACAAAAAACTTTTATTAACAAACATACATATATAAAAAGGATACAAAAAAATTTTGGTGTGGACTTTTCAGAATACCAATAATACCCTTTCTTTTTTCTAGCAACAAAATTTTTTTTTATTAACAAACATACTATAGGGACATGTCTTTATTTATTTTTTTTGGACATAACTTAGACACAGGCAGGCGGAACGCGCCTGTCTGGCCCGCTAGTAAACATAAAAAAAATAAAAAATAAATGGTTAAAGTAATATGATTTGATGTGACAACTCCATGACTTGACTTTCTCTTAATTAGGTGGATACACTATGAAACTTGAGAGGGTCACCTTTGGAAGCGTTTGTTGGTAACTAGCCCCATAACGAAAAAAAGGTGCGGGAACTAGAGTTATCACCCGTTATAGTAAGAAAAAGTAATATTAGAAGAACCTGTAATTGGAATTTCTTCCGGAAAGTCTTCTTGCCTCTATCATTGAAGGAAAGGTTGGTCGAGCATATGTGATATGATTAAGATGCTTCTTACAACCCTATATTCTCAAATAATGACCCTTATTCAAATTTAACTCCCTAAGCATGACAAGTTTAATTAACTCAAAATCATCTTCACTTTTACCAAGATCCAAAGCAACACTTGCACTTAGCTTTCATTTTTTATAATACGATATATATAATGACACACCAATGCAACTGAGTTTGAAAATACTTCAGCAACAACTATTTATCAGTGTGGTATCCCTGTTAGTCACAATCACCTTCAATGTGATATCTTCACTCCTCAAAAGACTACGACACATTTGTAGAGATCAAGTAAAATTGTCCTTTTTTTTTTCATTAGTTAGAAAAGCAACCCCAATAGAACATGTTTTCTTAGTCGACGTGACACCGACTATCTCAAGCAATGACATACTGTACCGATTGGTTTTGTATGCGACATCCATCAACAAAACAGTAAGAAACATGTTGAGCTAGTTCACACATTTAGGATGTGAAAAGAAAATATTTTGAATAGTTGTAGACTCACCAACCGTTCAAAATTTGTAAGCATACTTGTTATCCTCGAGACATTCAACAGTTGTTGAATTTCAGACCTTGAAGCCCGGATGGCTATCTATGACACGCATTCTATACTTGCTTAATTACAGTCACATTTTCTTTATTTTGCTCTTTCAAAGTGGAAATAATATTTTTAGGCGAGTCTAAATTCCTTGTCAGTTCAACAACTAACTCCTCTTTCAATCTCAAATGCCCCGCAAGCATATGACCTTTTAACTCTTTGTCCAAGACATGGTTGTGTAAGCCAGACACAACCGTAAGATGTCATTCCTGTGATTCATGAAAATATTCACAGAGTCTAAATGAACATTCACATTTTCGCGTTTTCTTCTCTTCAAATTTTGACTTTTTTTTGGTTGATTTGTAGACACTATCCATTTCACAATCCAACACAAAAAAAACATTGCTTTTACAACTTCGCAAAGTTAAAATTTGAACGCGGAAATCAAAAATAGAATATCTAACCACTTGTTTAAGAGCATCTACAATGGAGCTCCCCAAATTTGATTTCTTAACTGGGTCTCATGTGTACACATCGCTCATTTATTATTATCTATACTATATATAAAAAGGATACACAAAATTTTTGGTGTGGACTTTTCATAATACCAAAAATACCCTTGATTTTTTTTTTAAAAAAAAACAAAAGTTTTTTATTAAAAAACTCACCATAACTTAAGACACATTTTTTTTTTGTGCAATAGATTTTTTTTATTAACAAACTCACCATAGAGGCATGTATTTATTTATTTTTGACATAAGTTAGACACAGGCAGGCGCGGAACGCGCCTGTCTGGCCCGCTAGTTTTAATAATAGTTCTTAATAAGCATTCGATCCCTCCAACCCAGCACCTCTTCAAAAATTCTAAACGGGTCTTATCAATAACTCTAATCACAATATATTTTCATTATTAGTAACATATAAAAGTAAGCGGGTCCCATAAAAAATATATTTTAATGAAAACAAAGGTAAGTCATAGAAGAAAGAGAGAGTTCTTATTTAAGAATCGATTCCTATTAAGAATTCAAAATTGTATTGTCTTCAAAAATATAAATAAAAGTATACTCCCTCCGTCCCATATTATAAGGAAAAAAAACACACTTATTAAGAAAACCAAAACTTGAGAATTTGAAATATGGTTTTGTGAGTTTTTCTTGAAATAAGTTGCATGGGAAGATGTAAAATTTGTTTACTGAGAAAATGAGAGAGAAAAAAAATTAAATGCAATTTGCATTTAATTTTATAAGAATAAGTAAAAAACATTCTTGAAAGTTGTTTTTTCCCTTATAATTTAGGACAAAAAAATGGTTATTTTTTCCTTATAATATGAGACGAGGGAGTAGGGTATTTGTCTTCACAAAAAAAGAAATTATTATTGTCTCTCCAGTTCCAACAGACGACGAGCCACGTGTAAGATTGTTGCAATCCCATTGGTCAAATGACGCTACACATAAAAAGTCAGTACTGTTCATTCATATTCATCTACGCGCTTACTTTCTTCACTTTACTTTTTATTTTTGACAAGTATCTTCCTATTTTTCCTTAATCACGAAGACAACACAAAACGCTACTCTTCATATATATATATATATATACATAACAGTTTTCACTTTATTTTTTAATTTTTCATGCATCACCTTCACTAATTTCATTCAATAATTCATCATCATCTTCATCATGGAAGAGCAACTCGATTGGGAATGTTTCTTCGATCAATTACCAGACTTTGAACAATTTAAACAAGTCGGAGATTTTTTTCAGGAGGATGTAATCAATCCACCTGTTTCCATTGGAGAAACTCCGTCGCCAATTCCCTCGCTATCAGAAATTGAGAATTTACTCATGACTGATTCCGACGAGGGAATTGCGTCGCCGGAGGATTCCGAATTTGATAAGCTTCTGGCGGATTTTCTCATTGAACCGGTTCCTCAATCGGAAGAAGGTTCGATGGTTCATTCTGATAAAGATAGAGTTGATTCATCGAGTCCTGAAGAGGTTCCTTCTGATAAAGACGGAGTTGATTCATCGAGTCCTGAAGAGGTTCCTTCTGATAAAGACAGTGTTGATCCATCGACTCCTGAAGAGGTTTCTCCTGAACCTGTGTCGAAGAAGCAAATAAGGTGAAATTATGTAAACAGTATTGAGATTGTTAGTTTATTTATTTGGAATTAGGAATTAGAAATCCTCTGTAATTAGGGTATGGTGATAATAGTCTTTAGACACTAGTATTATTTAGTGGCCGTTTGGATTTGGCTTATTTTTTGAACTTATGAAAATAACTTATGCAAATAAATAAACTCTTATGTTAAATTGTTAACTCATAAGTTTTCACTAACAAAAAATTCTATTTTATAAGTTGTTTTTTCATAAACTACGAAAAGCTTATTTATTTACATGAGTTGTTTCACATAAGCTAAAAAATAAGCCAATCCAAGAGTCCTTCATTGATAAGAATCATAAGTTTATTTTTTCACGGAATAAACTATCAAATTAGTCCCTTTCTTCCTAAGACGATGTCAAATAGGTCATGACTTTGGAAGACACGCTCAAATAGCCCATTGCTTATGAATATTTCGAAAAGGTCACTGACTCTATGAAATTGTCAAATTAGTCTCAATATTTAACCAGTTACTATCGATTAAGTCTTTATGTTTCACAACTTACTATCAATTTGATCATTAAGTTTATCCACTTATTCTCGATTTAGTTCCTAACATATTCTTTGAAGACTAATATGAGTAAAATTTGATAGAGTCAAAGATACCTTTTTGAAATATTCATGAAGTCACGGACCTTTTTGAAATATTCATAAAGTCAGGTACTTTTTTGAAATATTCATAAGTTAGGGATCCACTTGAGAATGTCTTACAAAGTCCCCTTGAGGATGTCTTACAAAGTCGGGGATTGATTTGGTATTTATTCATTTTTTCACTTACTGGACTAATTTGTATTTGATGTTAGTAAAGTTTCAGTATGAATTGTATTTACAATATGTGATTCAAAAAAAGTTATCAATCTACTTTTTTGTTTTCTTCTCGTGTGTGTGTTTGTGAATTATTTGGGATTATTGAATGTGGAAGCAGTAGATGTAGTAGTATGATGTTTTTGTGAAATTTGGATCAGGATTTTATGAATATCGTTGTAAAGGCAACACAGTAGAAGTTACTGCTGCTGATTTTTCTTTCGATACAACTCTTTTTAATCCCTCTTGTGGCTTGAAGCAATTTTATATCAGTGATTGTACTTGCATGAGATAATAATAGTGGATGTAGTAGTTTGCTATGGAAACTCACAATTATTATAAAATAAAAAACATTAATGTTGTACTTCAAATGTTATAAAATTAATTTTCATGTGGTGAAACATTTGTATTTTGAGAGTTCAATCAAATTTACGTATTCACAGTTTCATACAGTCAGCTTTGGTTAGTAGTTAATGGAATATGGCTTGGTTGTTTGTTTTATCATGTTTTTTTTGTAAATATATACTCTGAAACAGAATTTGATGGGGGCCTGATGCGATGATTATGTTTCTAAAGAGATGTTTTTGGTATCTGATTTTCAGGCAAATGAGGAACAGGGACGCTGCTGTGAAATCAAGAGAGAGGAAGAAGATGTATGTAAAAAACCTTGAGACGAAGAGTAGATATTTTGAAGGGGAATGCAGAAGATTGGAGCATTTGCTCCAGTGCTGCTATGCTGAGAACCATGCTTTGCGGTTTTGTTTGCAATCGCGTGGTGCATTTGGTGCTCCCATGACCATGCAGGAGTCTGCCGTGCTCTTGTTGGGTAAGGCTTGCAATTGCAAATCATATTTTCTCTGCCTCTTTTCCTATTTTCGTTGCCATTTTATTTTTGTTCGTGTAAGTTAATGGGTAGAAGTAAAACTATGTGGAAGATAACAGTGAGTCTGCTTGATTTATCTGGTTTCATTATTGCATGGCATGGTTGTTTGACCTAAAAATGTTTTACTTATTTTCTTGAATTGTGTTAATGCTCTACAGTTTCATCTATTGCCTTTATAATAGTTTTCCAAGTTATAACATTAATTTTCAATGACTAAACAACAAATTATGCTAACATATTGAATATTCCAATATGGGTTCCTGAATCATTTAGGGATAATAAGCTTTTTTTCACCTTCAAAGTATTCCTTCTATTCTTCTTAGTGTTCTGTGGATCAGATGTTAAAAAGCCTTTAGGTATTTTGGTGGATTTTTCAGAACAGCAGTGCTGGGTAAATTCACTTTATGTTAAGCAGTGTTGTCAATAGCGCGCTGCAGCATAGCGGCCAGGGGCCGCTACAAGACATGTAGTAGCAGAGCATTTTGATTGCGGTATTTTAGGAACTTTTCCAATTAAAATAACAACATAACAGTGTCTGAGCTTCTCCTCCCTCACTTTGGGCCCGTTTGTTTTGGATTTTTTTGAAAAATAGATTTTGTAGTGTTAGAAAATTTTGTATAAAAAAAATTTACAAAGAAATTTTTTATAAAAGCTTCAAATGAAAATTTTGTTTGAATAGTTATTCTTAAAATGTTATTTTAGGTATTTCATCATTTTATTGAAAAAAAATTTGGATATCAAAATTTCAAAAAAATCATTTTTTTTAAAGCTATTTCAAATAGATTTTCATAAAAATCATTTTTGAAATACAACTTTTTATAAAAATTGAGATTTTGACTATTTTTTGTTCTTCAATAATGTACGTCTATGTTATATGATGTCAAAATTAGTGTTTGAATTTAGAAAAAATGAATATAAAAAAACTTGCAATATTTTGAAAAAGCGGTTTCATAAAATCTATTTTCAAAAATACAAAGAAAAAATCTATTTTTTTAAAGTTGAAACAAACAGGCCCTTTATCTCATTCATTTCATACCATAATATTTCATCCTCTCACTGGTTAATCACAGCTAGTTTTCGAGTTTTATGTATGAAGTAAAAGTTATATAAACTCTAAATTTTTCGATGTTTAGGCTTTTGTGTCTAAATGGAGAAAATTTGTGGGTCGTATGCATAATAATTCACAAAACCACTTGTTGGTCTTTGTCAGAATGAAAATCTACGCACCTCATTTAGCTGTAACCCCGATTTGTGTGCTTCTGCAAATTACATAAACATATACAACATGGAAATTCCAAAACACAGACAAATTAGATTCCTTTTATGCATTCTAAATAAATAGGAAGTCATTTTGAGATGCCAATTTCCATGTTGCCATCATTCGAAGAGTGTGTTATATGAAGCTGGTATTGCAATTCGGTGGAATATAGAAGACTGGAATGCTGCGGTTTTGGCTTGATTGTGTTGGTTCTGCATTAATTATGCAGGTGTACAGTGGGGTTAGGAGACATGGTTATTTTGCCAATGTTAAACTTAATTCTCATAGGCAATTGTTTTGGGAGTTAATTATATGTATCTCATGATTATTTAGCTTTGTTTGTGTTAAACTATGCTTGTAGTTATAGTATATTTTCCATTCTTGCTCACCTAGTGCTTGGATGTGGTATTAGTAATTTAATTGTTCTTTTCGCCAGTGCAAAAAAAGTGTTATGAAGCTTCTCTACCGGAGTTCATGTTAATTAGATTATCCTTTATTTACAAATACTGATCAAATTCATGTTACAGAATCCCTGCTGCTGGGTTCCCTGCTATGGTTCATGGGCATCATGTGGCAACTCAGTCTACCCCTCCTACTGTGGCTAACAGTGTCACCTCCAAGAGAAAACATGGAACACAAAGGTCTAAGAAGGGTGACTCTAAAAAGGCCAAACAGTAATATCTCTGAATATTTCCTGACTCAGTCGTTTGTAAAAAGTAGAAGATGCCAAGCTTCAAGAACAAAGATGAAATTTGATTTTATCGTGTTCTAAAACTTTTGAAGTGGGGCCTTTTAGGCGTTCTATCCATTCCTTCTTTCTTTCTCTCTCTTTTTTGGTTTGTTCTATTGAGCTTTTAGATAGAGTCCTAGACTCCTAGTTACAAAAATATGTAAACCAAACATGTTGGGGGTGCTTTTGATATGTTCTTTGAACTTATCACAGGACTACAGTATGCTGTGTGTTCTTTCTTTTTTAAACATGGAAGCTTTTTTTCTGTATCAGTTTAGATCGCTTTATTTTTATTGATTTTTAGAAAGAGTAGCTTTTCAATCAAACTCTATGCTGTGTGTTCTGACCTCACCACCTCGAGGTTTCACTTTGTGCTCTGTTTTTAGTTTTGCTCCAACATATTCAAACCACCTCTATTAAACATCTTGTGCATGAACCTACAACTCCTGGTGACTCTGACGTTGCCATCATCATCAGAGGAGCTGATTTTGAGAGATTCAGAAGGAATTCTGAATAGGTGATAGATTTGTAGTATTTCCTCAAAATAATTCAAGATTCAATTCATATAAAACCAAATGATACAAAGTAGTTGGTACATTAAAGAGGTTGACTAGACTAGACTATGGTTAGGTAGTGATTTTCGTTAAGAATTGAGATTCATCATATTACATTAGGATTCATCATAATGAATCTATATTCAAGATGCGATTTATATTCAAAATAGATACATGCTAGAGATTCATATCGATTAAGTCTAATTTAGTATCAAATCAAGATACGACTCACATGTATCGTAAGATACTAATGTATAGGGCTGATTGACCGAGCTGAATTATCGCATCTGCAATTCAATATGGCTTGTTGGGTAGCTGCAGTTTGCTTTGTCTAGAATAGCCTTATTATATTTTTGTGGTGTGTGATGAGTTATGAACTGCACATTATGATACTCAGCTATCTTATTATTCTCCTTTCTTTCACCTTTGATTAGCATTCTACTCATTTTTGTTAATGGCAGTACTTCTTGGTGAGTATAACTATTCTGATTTAATGTCATGTTTTTAATTGCAATCCGCATGAATAATCGAACTATACAAATATTTAGTTCTGCATTACTGGAGTTTTTGTTGGTCAAGATTATGAAATATTGTCTTGCTAAAGTAGAAGTAGTGTGAAATAAAACTTTGTGAAGCCTTAGTTTTGCACAAAATGTATAGCCACAATAAACCTACAAATCCTCATGGTGTACAAATTTTAATTCTATTCTATCACTTAGATGTAGTACACCTCTACCTTTCTGACTATATTCTGCATTCTTTGTCTTCACTATAGCACTGCAATTTATCTTTGGTCTTGAAATCAACCTCTATGTCATATTCTTTCCCCCACAGCAACATGTACAAACCCATGATGACAATAAATGCACCTATGATGCTGAAAATTTTATGAGAAACAAATTTCAGAACTATAATTAGGCTAAAACATTTCTTCATGGTAAAACTAGATTTTTCCCTATAATTATGAGTCATAGGGATGTTACCTGCCCAAATAAAGTTTTTCACCAAGGACTGAGTATGCCAGAATTGCCACAAATATGGTACTAAGAGGGTTAAACAATGTGACAAAAACTGGTCCTTTTTTCTCTGTGCACCATAGTTGAATGTATGTCAACAAACCGCTAACAACAATTCCCTGTCAATGATTGATAATGTTAAAACTCTAGATTTTGTAGTACTTTCTTTAGTACTAGTAGTACTTGTTATGAGCTGATTAATGATTACTAACCCCATATATTGTTGACCACAATTCAATGTTGAGTCCTATACTCCATGCTGAAGGGTTATTATATTCTGCTATCACTGTGAAAACAGCTGATTGTGCTGCTCCAATGAAGCACATCCATGTAGTGAGTGATAATTGAGCAGGGTATCTTTTTAGCGTCGATGCCTGAATTTTCAAAAAGGGTTAGCAGCACAGGTTGTTGCTCGTTTGTCTTTCATTCATATGTAATTATTTTGAAGTATTTGCAAAATAATGATGAGTTAAGTAAGGTAAGAACCTGCATAATGAACGATATGGACCATGTAATACAGCATAAAACCGTAAGAAGTGAACCCTTTAACTCGCTCTTCTCATTGACAGAAGCACTTACGGGTTGAATATTAATTAGAGGACGCCATAAATTACTCATAATAGGTCCTTTGTATAGTGTCATTGTCATAACACCTGCTAAGGAGATTATGGTACCAAGGACTTTTGCTATACCATGAGGACTTCCAAGATCAAGAACCTCAAACCTGAGTGCCACTGCAATAATGAAGGTAAGGGCAGCTATGCTGTTCACCATGGAAGCAATAAAGGTTGGAGAAGTGAACTTCAAGCTTGCAAAGTACATATTCAGAGTTAAACTGACTCTGCAATTTTTACAAATCATGTTTTCATACTTCTAATTCTATAAAGTGTAATATAATACTATACATTGTTTTTTATTAATTTGTCCTTACCCTAACACTGAAAGCACAAAAAATTCCATAAAAAGAGCAAATGTTAGCTTTGGTCTTACATTTCTGCAAGAAAAACAATTGTCATCAGATAATTGATGGATAAATGTTCAATCATGCATCTATGATAATACCAAAATCAGATTAATTGAAATGACTTGTCACTTAAATGTTTTAACATTTAAATGCAACTAGCTAGAGATGGATTAAGATAACACAAACGTCCTCGTAAGCTTCGCTCAGGTGGTAAGGACTACTTGACTTGTCACTTATTCACCTTTAAAAAAAGGTTAAATTCTAGTCACTAGACTACTTGACCAAACAAAAGATAGCACAAAGACACATCGATGTACACTCATTAAAGCCTCCATGAATGAAATCATGTAAATGCAAATCACCATACTAAATGTTATTAGGTTGGACAACCTCATATCATGAGCTAGTTTTTAGAATTAAGATCAAAGCTGATATGGTTTTTTTGTGTTTTTGGTATTGCGGAATTTGGTGGGATATATTTGATGGAGAAAACGGAGAAGAAAGTATATTGTTATATGGAGAATACTCTCGTGTTTTTGTTTTTCTTTCTCATTGTATTATTCATAACTATATGGCTCTATATATATATATAGAGCTACATAAAAACAAATCATATAATTTAAATAACATACAAATCCTATAAATTCTAAAAGAATCCTTAAAATTCTAAACAAAAATATAAATCATAAACCCTAACATTATTTTATTTCAAATATAAATCTAACCTATATTTAAATCTAAAATCTTCAAAAAAGATATCTAGACATTATTCTCAACAAGTTTGTTTAACATGGTATCACAATCTAGTTTTAAGTTAGTTTTTGGATGAGATCTAAGCACATTTTAATATGGTATCTAATTAAACCTTTTTTGTTTTGGCGTAAACAACGATGTTGCATGTCCAAATCAGGGATAAACACAGGACCTTGATTAAGTTATAAGAGACACGCGTCATCTCATCTAAGCGCTCTTGGATGGTACCTAAATCTATTTAACGATGACAACATGGACTCCGATACAATTTCCGTGAAACAAACATTAATGTTCAACTTCATTAAAGCCTCCATGAGTTAAATAATGCAAATGCAGGCCACTATATTAAATTAATTTTACAAAATCAATTCCATTCACAATTATCATTCTAAAGCGCGCTCGCGCCAAACACAAACTAATTAAGAACTCACAGAAGAATTTGAAGGGAATTATTAAATGTATATCATTACCTCTCAAGAAAGTATGCAAAAGGAAACATGACAAAGGCAGCCACAACATGACGATAAGTAACATACACATAAGGACTCATTCCATGATTGAAAGAAGCTTCGGTAACAAAATATAACAAAGTATATCCCAACTGGCCTAATACCATGATCAAATGTGGCTTAAAATGTTTGTATACAAGCAAAGATGAAAATACTTTTTGCTCCATTAGTAATTACGATGAGCTTATTTAGAAGCTCTCAATAAATTCAAGACATGCACTTTTATATATAACATATTCAATATTCAGTATTATACCAATTTTAGTATAATTCAATGATATGAATCAAAGTACTTATTATGCCACACAAATGGCCAGTCTCACTAATTATTTTTCTATCAGGGCCTGTCCAACATTAATATATAATATTGATGAGTATTTTCTTGAATAATTTATTTTTGGTCGAATTAATCACCTAGTTACAGCAGCTTAACTTATATATTTTTTATCAGGATATGTGTACAACTTTATTAATACTATAATAACCCCACTGGGAAGTGTTTGGTGAGTATTTTCTTGAATAATTTATATTTGCGGTCGAATTAATCACTACTATGCAGTCTCCCTTAATTAATTTTTTTAGCACCTATCTAACTTTATATGACATTGATTTTTTTGCAGGCTTATATTGAGTATTTTCTTGAATAATTTATTTATGGTCGAGTTAACCTTTACTTGAATAATTTTTTTGGGCCTGTTGATATTTTTTTTGGGTACAACGGCTTGTTGATTTTATTTAGGAGAATTTTTTTTGGTATTCCCTAAATTTTCTCATGCGTCTTTTTAAACTATCAAATTACTCTTGTCCGCTATTTAATATACGAATTTCTTTGATTTTTTTTTTGTGCTTTTCGTGTTTTTCTTCTTCTGTAAATTGGTTAAATTCGCTACTTAAGTAGCAGATTCATCTGATGCATGCTGAATCCGAAACTTAAAATTTGATGTTTGATATTTGTTGTGATATTTGTTTTGGTGTTAGCAAAAATGGAACCGCCTCATCAGAAGCGTGCTAGAGGAAAGTGTCTCACCGTGTGGTTGGGGGTCAGCGTCGGTCCTGTCGGCGTCAGCCTGACCCTCAACTTGAGCCTAAGCCTCAGCTCAGCTCAGCTCGGCTTGAGGTTGATGAAGAGGAGCAGGTGGCTGAGCCTTAGGCTCAAACTTAGTCGACCTTGAGGTTGATGAGGAGGAGCGGGTAGCTAAGCATAATGCTTGTAAAAAAAAACCATTGCTATTAATTTCTTTTTTGACGGGATGCTATTAATGATTAGGAGTCTATTTTTAATATTCAAACAGACCTCCAAATAGGTTGGATCAACTCTGTTTAACCTTTATTATTATTATTATTATTATTCCTTTTTAGCAGGGGCGACCCTATATCATGTGCAAGGTGTGCCATGGCATAAAGCCTCTTAAAAATAAGGGCCTCAAATTTTTATATAAGGTAATAGTATTAGTACATTAGAGGGTGTAAAAAATAATTATATTACAATACTGTTAAGCCCAGACCCATTTTTGTAAAGAAAAAAAAAAGAACCGTAATAGATGAGAACAAAAGCGCGTATGGTCCATTAAAGTTGAGAAGAGAACCCTAACTACAATTAGGGTACTACTGCATACATTACCACCATTACCAGCGACCAGTAATTAAAGTGATTATATTTTTTTTTATGTTATTTGCAATTTAAATCGACACATGATTGGTGATGTTTTTTTATAAAAAAATCTATGTTTTTGTATTAAAAGGTCACTTTTATATTTTTGCACATAGCCTCCAAAAACTTAGAGACGCCCTGCTTTTTAACATCTTTCAATAACACTCATTATATATCATTATATCCCGTTTGGCTCAGATTATTTTTTATTTTTCTACTTCTTTTTAAACAAAGTAGGAAAGTAAAAAATTGTTTTTGACCCTATTTTTACGTAAAAGAAATAGAGAAATAAAATAAAAAAGTAAAAAACAAGGAGAAATACGGTCAAACATAATTTTTTATTTATGTACTTCGTTTAAGTAGAAGTAGAAAAGTAGAAAATAAGCAGGGTCAAACGGGGCCGTAGTTACGGTGCATAACAATCTATTACATAGACCTTCCTCGGAAACAGATTTCCTAAAAAAAAATTCACACAGTTTAACGCTATTTTACATCACATTCGTCCGATCTGAAATGAACGATCAAGATCAATTTAGGTGATTTTATACTGCATTAATTTGGACCGTCCGATCAATAGTCAATGGCTATGATTTATTACCGCGACAAACTGCGTGCTCCTGCTACAACAGAAGATCCAAATCCGACCTTCCTCTATGTTTAGTACAACAATGATAGAAAATAGAAATTCAAATGAAAGATATCAAAATTGATGAAGAAATGTTTACCGTTATTCTATTTTTGTTTTAATATGTGCGATGAGACAATTTAACTACTTCTTGTAACAAAGTTACTTTTTATGGTTACATTTGAAAACAAGCTGTTAAATCCTAGTATTATTGTTATATCATATGATTATTTGTTAATGATACATTAATACGTTTCTGTTCAAAATGTCACACCTAAACAATACCACGGTGTTTGTCACAAATGAACTTGTTATATTATAAACACATTTTGTAACTCTTCAAATCAATTAATATTTTTACATTCTATGACTATTGTATGATTCAATTTCATCTTTTCATTATCACTTGTTATATATATAATGGCTTCACAGCCTTTATCTGTGTTTGGAGAGATGAATACGAATCAAACAATAGATGAAATATTTGTAAATTATTATACAGATATGATATTAGACAAAACAATTTTCAATTGTTCAAGTATTAATTCAACATTCTCAGATAGAGACTTGAGATTCTTAGTCATAAATGTTTGTGTTGATTTACCACCTAAGATTGTATCTGATGGCATTTGGGCTAATCAAGATCAAGGTGTAAAGCCTATGAAATCAACTTTGCCATTATTAGAGTTGCAAATTCTTACAATATTTGCTATTACTCAATGCTTTCATTTGGTACTCAAACGCTTTGGAGTCCCTTATTTTGTTTCACAAATTATGGTAATTATTAATGTTTATACATTTCACACTTTTTTTTTTTGTCAAGTAACTAGACTCACACATTTAAATGTGGAGAAATGTGGAATCCGGGGTTCGAACTCCGGCCACTCCAATAATGTCTCTGGTAGCTACCATTTGAGCTACATTTATGGGACACACTTTTTCTTTTTCTAGTTGGAATATTAATTCAATCATAACGTTCTTTAATATCAACATTCTAATTCAACATATATAATCAAAAATTTGATTGACCTGTGAGTAATTTTTTTTTCTTTTCTGTTTACCCCGTAATATAAAGATTCTTTCATTTTATCCTCTAGATAGACAACTAGATATCTAACTGTGAACTTTTTATGACGTGGCATGCACATGTGGAAAAAATTTAATTTTAATTTATTTTTAATTTCACGTCAGCTATTTTATTATTAAAAGAATAAATAAAAAATAAATTTTTTTCACGTGTGAATGTCACGTCATAAAAAATAAACAAAAATTAAAACATTTCTCGTGTGCATGTCATGCATAGAAAATGCACAGTCATATATCTAGTTGTCCATCCAGGGACAAAATGTGATAATTTTCATATTACAGTGGATAAACAGAAAGAAAAAAAATCACGCGGGGGCTAAATCAAATTTCACTAATTTGCAGGGGTAAGCAACCATTTACCCTAAAAAAAATATATGAAACTAGTTGTAAAATAGTTTTGTAATCAATATATGCAACTTTAAGAGTTGGATTAGTGAGGGGGGAAAAATTAAAGACAAAAAATCATAAAAGTCGTCTCTAATTTCGTTACTAAGTATTGGAGATGACAAAATAGAGAATAAATTCATCTTTTATGTCTGTAATTTTCATTGTTAATTCAATTTTCTTCTAAATATATTTGTTTTCATGACATTGAAATTAATGTGATACATAAATATTGCAGGCTGGTTTAGTTTTAGGACCGTCTTTTAAGATATCAAATACATGGATTGAATTAAAAAAATACTTGTTTCCCTATGGTACTGAAGATGTAATAAGTTTAATATCCATAATTGGCTATGGATTTTTCCTGTTTCTAAATGGTGTAAAAATGGATCTTACCATGATAACAAGAACAGGTAGAAAAGCATGGACAATAGCATTTTGTTCCTTTGTAATTCCCACATTTTTTGGTCTCATCGCGAGTTATGGATTCTTAGAACATTGGAAATATTACCTCGGAGAATATGAAGCGAAAAATCTCCCGGTTGTAGTTATTGGACAAAGTGGTTGTTACTTTGCTGTGATAGCTTCTTTGCTATCTGATCTCGAGATTCTTAACTCGGAACTTGGACGTTTAGCACTCTCAACGGCTTTGGTTATGGATGCTTTCAACTCGATTGTTTCAGGTATTGGCACGGCTGCAATAAGTAGCCTCAAAACGGATTCACATGATGATGGTAGCGGAAAAGGACCCGCTGCAGCTCTTTTAACCATTTTATATTACTTATGTTTTCTAGTATTGACTCCTCTTCTATTACGGCCTATAATGAAGTGGTTTGTTCGAAACACACCAGAAGGTAGACCGGCGAAGAAATTATATACAAGTATTGTGTTCATTTTGGCTCTTGCAGTTGGAATGTTAGGAGTTGTGGCAAACCAAAGTGTTTTAGCTGGATTATTAGTTCTTGGTCTTATTGTACCTGAAGGTCCTCCATTAGGAACTGAAATGATTAAGCAATTGGAATTGTTTAGTACTTGGTTTCTTTGTCCTATTTTTGTCACAAGTTGTGCTATGAAGGTTGATATTGGTGAACCGGTTGATAGAACATTGCTTCTTGTTTTCTTTTATTTTATTGTTGTTATTAATTGGCTTAAAATGATGATGACAATTGGAATTTGTTGGTATTGTGACATGCCTACAACTGATGGTTTGTGCCTAGCTCTAATGTTAAGTTGTAAGGGTGTTGTTGATTTTTGCACCAATGTGTTTCTTCATGATGCCATGGTAATTACTTTAACTAATCTTCTTTTCATTATATGCATTATTATGCATGCTGTAACAGCCCCAGGCCCATCTTAGGCAATTCCGGTATTGTCACCTCACGATCTTCTCCACCTCTTCTCTAGTGGAATTTTTGTCTTCCGTGGGAATCGAACCACGTACCTAAGGAAGTACGTGTTCAATCCATTCTTACTACCAATCGTGAGGTGGCAATGTCGGAATTGCCTAAAATGGGGTCCGGGCTGTTACACATGCATGATATGTAGAAATCTTATTTACATGTTGAATAAAAGGTGTCTAACTTTTGTTCCCTATAATGCATTGCAGCTTATGAGCAATGGATCACTATCCATTATGACTGTAAATGTATTTGTGATGGGAACCATGGCACATATTGGTGTGAAGTTCTTGTATGACCCATCAAGGAAATATGCAGGCTATCAAAAAAGGAACATCATGAACTTGAAACCAAACTCAGATCTTAGGATAGTTTCATGCATACACAAACCAAGTCATATAATTCCCATCAAGAATGTTATTGACATTTGCAGTCATACATCAAGCAATCCATTGGTAGTTCATGTCTTGCATCTCATGGAACTCGTTGGAAGATCGTCTCCCATTTTCATTTCACATCGTCTTCAAGAGAGTGTCGATTCAGGTCACCGCACTTTCTCTGAGGATGTCATTGTTACCTTTGATCTTTTCGAACACGACAATGCTGGTACTGTATCAGTGAGTACCTACACAGCTGTATCACCGCCATGTTCCATGCATGACGATATTTGTTATCTTGCGTTGGACAAACTTGCATCCATTATCATTCTTCCTTTTCATTTGAGATGGTTAGAAGATGGTTCAATTGAATCGGCGGACGAGAACATAAGGTCTTTGAACACTAAAGTTCTCGAAATAGCACCTTGTTCGGTAGCGATCATGGTCAATAGGGAATGCTCTTCTTCTATCAACTACATTAATAATACAAAGCAAATTGCCATGATTTTCATAGGGGGTCCAGATGACAGAGAAGCATTGTGTTTCGCCAAAAGAACAATCAAAGATGATACTTATCACTTGGTTGTGTATCACTTAGTTTCAACAATCAACAATGATGACTTCACTAATTGGGATGTTATGCTTGATCATGAGTTACTAAAGGGTGTTAATGGAGTTTATGGTAGTATCGATAACGTGACATATGAAAAAGTTGGTGTCGAAAACACTTCAGATACCGCTACATTTATCTCAGATATAGCGAATCAACATGATCTCATTATAGTTGGGAGACGTAATGGGGAGAAATCGTCTCAGACACAAGCACTCGAAAATTGGATAGAGTATCCTGAATTAGGTGTGATTGGAGATTTACTTGCTTCACCAGATACTAATACCAAAGCTTCAATATTAGTTGTGCAGCAACAACAAATGCCTAAGTCATGATGAACAGTTACATTCATGCATGTATACACACACAACACAATTTTCTTATATGTATCATTCTAGTTACCTTTAGAGATTCTAATGTTTTAGCTCAAATTTTTCATCAAAATTTTATGTCTATCACACAGTTACCTTTTGTTCTGGCTCACATTTACCTTTTGTTCCTTCATATCAATGTCAAATGATTCAATACCTGCAAATATCAAACACATTTTTTTACAAGGGAATGCAATGCTAAAAGCTTCAGAATTTTGTCGATAGGACACATTTAGAAAAGGTAGCGGCGCAGCTTGTTGTTGGTTTGTTTTTCATTTATGTGTAATTATACTTTATATTTATTAATGTAAAAAACCAAAACTTTTGGTAATTGGAATTTGAAATGCAAAGCATATGAATTGACAAGGATAAAATGTTAGAAATTAAATTGTCACAATTACTAATTGGAGAGAGGAACACCCTCCTACACAACTTATTTGGATATGTACTAATACGCCGCGAGGTGGACGATTCATATAGGTCCAAAAATTAATAAACCCTGTTACTAAACCTACTAGAATTACCAGTACATATCGAAATTAAATATCTACCGAAGAATTCACGAAATTAGAGATAATTTGGTTGAGGAATTAAAATTACCTTCTATTTTGTCTAACACCCTAGCTATTGACGGCTCCAGCACGGATTTGGATTTCCTGTTGTGCAAAAAGCACGCGGTTTTACGTTGTATTCCATTCTGACCGTCTGACCACGATCCAACGACTTAGATTAAATACAGTAAAAAGCAACCATTATAGATCTGATAGCAACCACTATAGATCTAATCTATTGGATCGTGATCGGACGGTCAGGATGCAGTACAAAGTAAAACCGCGTGCTTTTTGCACAGTAGGAAATCCAAATCACTCAATTCTTGACAATTTCGCAAAATGTAAGGACTAAAAACATATTTAACCCTAAACATTTTAGTCCCTACATTTTGCGAATTTGTCAAGAATGGTCTCTACATTTTATGCCACAAAAGCTTTGATCAATGACATGGAAAAAATTTGACGGATCGGACTAATCTTGATAACGGAAAATTTTATGGGATTTTTTTGACCATTTTTAAAATGTAGGGACCATTCTTAACAATTTCGCAAAATATATGAACTAAAAACATATTTAACCCTTATAGTTTTATCAAATGGAGATCGATGAGGGATAGAGATTGTCTTGTTTATCATACTTCTTATATTAATTAGTGTAAAAATGATTGTTTTTTAATATTATTGATGTTATTTGCAATTTAAAACGATGACAATTTTTTAAAAAAGTTTGCACTTTTTCTTATATTATGGTCCATTTGTATAACCGCACAAGGTCTCTAAATAGTCGGAGTCGATCTTGATAAAATTTCATCAAACTTGATCAAAGTTACAAAGGTAGTGATATCATATTATATTTATGATGTATTTGAAATGAACGTATGTGTATTTTTGTCCAAATTGTTTAACATTGTTCAAGTTATTTTTAGTTTTCAATATTTGTATCATAATTCATCTTCAAGATTTTTTTTACTAAAAAAAAAAAAATCTATTATATATCGTATATGTCTGTGTTATTTCAGACGAATTGTCTATTTTTTATTTATGGTATAGTTTAATTAATTTCTTTCATTTTACTTCCGAAATAGTAATTATTGCACGAGTCTTTTACTAGTTTTGAAAAAAAAAATAATACATACTTTTACATTTTAAAAATTGGGTGTTATAGAATGCATCACATATCAGTCAAACATTTAATTTCTTTACTATTTCGTACATATTTTTTTCTCTTAAACATTATTTCTTAAGTTTAGTCAAACATTTAGTCAAACATGAGTAAAAAAATAGTTTAGTCAATCATAATCTTTTTGGAATTTAATTGATATGTATTGAAAGTTTAAATTACACTGTTACTATTATTAATAATATTTTTCCAATTTTTTTATTTTTTCTAAGCATATTTATATGTTTATATAATTGATCATCATCACTATAAAAATACACGATATCATAAAAATATTATATACATGTTTTTACACTACAAGAAGTCAAATTTTATACTGGAAGAAAACATGTATATAATATTGGGTTTATTTTAATGTTTATTTTATGATGTATGTTAAGCATTTATTTATTTTACTATTTATAGTGAATGTCTAATATATATCCGGCATATGGACCTACCTTTTTTTATAAAATATTATATTAATCATCCATTTTTATTAATATAAAATTCATTTTTTACTAAAAATGATAAATACTATTTTTTTAATCTGTCTTAAATACTAAGTTTAGTCAGTCATAAGTCAAAAAAAAAAGTTTAGTCAATAATAAGTAAAAAAAAATGTTTAGTCAATCATAATCTTTTTGGAGTTTAATTGGTATATTATGTTCACATTATATATTACAAAAATTAGGTTCATTCATCCTATAGTTTGACAATTCAAAGTTTCTATGATAGTAATAATTAATTTATTCAAAAAATAGTAATAATTAATTAATCAACATTATATTTTATATGAAAAATTTTATTTAATTATACATTTGTTTTACACACACATATTAATTATAAAAAAATACACCTTGTTTTAGGTATTATTAATATTATTATTATTATTATAATTATTACCTTTAATGGATAATTAAATATATTAATTTCTCTGTCAATAAATATCCTTCAAACTCATTTAACAATCAATCATCTTAACAGTTGTGAAACAATATAATTAATAATGTCTAAAACACTTTGGTCTGGTGATGATGTTACTAGAGAGAACATAACGCAAAAGCGCAAGATGGAGGAAACACTTGGTGCTGATTCAGAAGTATCATTGTCTCTGAGTTTAGGACGTGGAGGTGGAGGAGGAGGATCTTCGTTCAAATCCCTCAAGAGCCGTGGGGAGCAAAGGGATTATCCATGTAAGTTTTGCGACAAGAAGTTTTTAACTTCTCAAGCCTTAGGAGGACACCAAAACGCCCATAGGCGTGAAAGGGTGCTTTCAAAAATGGACAAAGAAATTCAAATGGGAACTTTTGCACTTGGTCCTCCTATATGTCCATACTCAAATCATCTTTATCATCATCAATATCCCTTCACTCCTGCAGGATCCAATTCTTTTTACCATGGAATTGGATCTCCAGCTCATCTTGTTGCACCTGCAGGCTATGGTAACCCATTTGGGATGATCAACAACAACTCTTCTTGGGCTACTCAAACTTTGCTGAATAATTATAACAATAATATGCAAATTTCTTCATTTGGTGCTGCTCTTGGTAATCCTTTTCTTTTGGGAAATAACAATCACAATGTCCCAAATAACCCCAACATTTCATCATCATTCCATGCTCCCAAATAACCAACATATTTCATCATCATTTCCTGCTGATTTGTCCAACTTTTAGTATCTTAGTAATAAGATTCACTTTAATACTCTCTTTTCAATATTTTCCTTTCCTATTTGCTAAAATTTTAATAACTCATACTTTATGTGAGATGTATTTTCAATTAAATGAAAGTATGTGATGAGATTAGAACATTAGTGTTATACTAACTTACTATCTCATAGTCTTTACTTTTTTGTAGCTACCAGCTTTTATTATTTGAAGTTTAATTTAGATTAATTGTCATTGTTTTAAATTAAATTTTAATAGTTGTCACAGTTCCATATATATTACTGTATATCTATGTGTGGCTGGTCGTACCTTGAGGCACATCCGTTTGAATTATGAATTTGGGTTGAGAACAAATTACTGCAAAAGCTAATGTTAAAAACAAAAGCTAAATAATCAAAATATTATTTTATAAAAATATTACTATGTGTTAAAAAAATGTATTTTTTTTTCCAAGTAGTCTAGTAGCTAGAAAATTTATCTTAAAGATGAAGTGGAGTGTCCCGGGTTCGAACCCGGACTTCTACACATATAATGTGATATCCCTACCAACTGAGTTAAGCTCACGGTGACTAAAACAAAAGTATTTTATGTCCTTAAAAAATCACAAGTTTTTAACTTTAGTCTTTAAAAAAAATTATTCACTTTTAGTCCCTATTTATATTTTATACCGACTATTCTGTGGACTAAAAATATTCATTTGTTATAAAATGTCTTCAGAATAGGGATTATGGCTCTGTTTGGTAAGGCTTCAAAACGAGCTTATAGTTTTTAGCTTATAAGCTAGATCCACATGTATGAATTGAAATGTCTGAACGATCCACTCACGAAACAGTTGTTAGATTCAACAGTTATTCAAATCGTTCATTCAAAAAAAAAAAAAAAGAATCTTCTTATTGGATGACTATTATACTTCTCAAAAATTAAAATTATTGATCAATAACTAAGAGCATCTCCAATAAGAGTATCATAGAGAGTTTCATAGGTTAATGATATGTATCTTATTTATTTTTATCATTGGAGTTCCATGACGTGACATAGATGATATCAAAAAGGATGATACGGTACCTTATTTAAAGTACGGTATCATTAATTTAATATTACTCCTCCGTTTTTTTGTAGTGTCCAGTTTTGTCGAATTTAGCGTTTCTATTTAACAGTCCATTTTGTATTTTAAGGGTACGATTTGTCAATTGTACCCTTTTTTAATTACACTTATCTTTTTCAATAAATATTTTTTTTATATATTTGAAAAACTAAAGTTTTTTTTAAAAAAAAAAAAACAAAAAAATTTGTTTATTGTTATATTCTATTGATAACAATAATCTGAAAATATTTTTTTTGTATAGCAATAAATCTATTGATGAGGGTATAATAGGAAGATAAGGTGCAAAAATCCAATTTCTTAATTTGGTGTTACTATTCTAAACAGACACTTAAAAAAAATGGAGGGAGTACCTTTTTGATTAAGATAAAGTTAAAAACGTCAATATATAAGGGACCACTAGTTATTAACATATATGACACCCAACATATTATTGTCATTGGAGTAAAATATGAACGAATTGCATAAGAATTAAGTGGCATTTTATAGACCACTTGTTAGTAATGTATAATTAATATCCAAAGTGATATCACCGTTGGAGATGCTCTAACACAACTTCTTATTACTCAAAGATATTCCACAATCAAGACTAGGATTGTCCATTATTAACTCCCAACCGTCAAACCATACTGAACCAAACCAGAAATAACTGAACCATACTATAAGTTTACGAACCGAACTATTGATCTCAGTACAGTTCTCTAACTGTGCACTGTGTACTGAACCGTTAATAATGAAACCAAACTATTGATAACCGAACTGTAAACTCAAAACTTAAAAACTAAAATTGTCTCAAAATTTACATGTTTTGTTGTTGTGCTTAACAGTTCGGTTCAGCTAACCGATTAACTGAACCATAAATACAATTTTGTTGTGATTAACAGTTCGGTTCGATTAACCAGTTAGCAGAACCATAAGTACAATTTAGTTTGAATTGGCTATAAACTATGACGGTTTGGTTCGATTTTTTGACCGAATTGAACCATCATGAACTGTCATAATCAAGACAATTGGCTAAATCCGGTGAAACTATTTCATAGAAGTTGATTGATATCACTTTTTATAAAGTAAATCAACTTCAATTCTTGAATAATCAATATAACTTCTATTTTAATCGAAACAGAAGATTCTTTTATACATAGAAAGATCATGGAATTTTAATTTTACGTTCAAACAATTCCTCAAAATCTTCTTCTTTCGAAACAAAATACTTTATTTGCACGTCATTAAAAAAACATGTTTTTTTCCAGAAAAAAAATACTATTTCACATGCATCTAACATGCTGATCACTAACAATTTTACTTAAAGTGGACACTAGTTAGTCACTCTACTTCAATTTTTTTTATAGATAAAATAATGAAATCATTATAAACTCACACATTCAAGTAAAAAAATCGAATTCAAAATATACGACATTCAACTTAACAATTTTGTCATTTTTTATCGGTTGAATTATGACATGTAGACCAACTTCAAAAAAATTTCTAGTCAAAGAAAAAGAAAAGACGCCGTCGCTGTAATACAATCAAACTCCAAAAACAGTTGTATTGCCAGTACACTACAGTACTGCTTTCTTTCTTTCTAGGGAATTATCGTCCAGCTTAGTAACATTCCATTCATTCATTCGGCAACGGAAATCTCAACCCAACAAATACTACTTTTCATTCTCAACACTCTCTCTCTCTCTTTTCATTTCTCACTCAAACCCCATTTTCTACCAGGTACTATTTTATTTTTATTTTATTTATTATTTTCTATTATGCATACTCAATCTGCTCATGCAATTAACGATGTATCATTAAACTAAGTAATCGAGCTCAATTGGTTAATACCAAAATTAGTTGTATGTTTGTTAATCTCTTTCTTTAATTGGAATGATTAATTATTTTTTTGTTGAGCTAGGTTTTATGTGATAATGGATTTAAAACCAAAGAGGAGAAGTTTTACGGAGAATGGTGATGCTGGGGAGGATTTGTCCCTTACAAATGGGGGGAATGATGAAGTTGGTCCTCTTGTTAGGCATGCGTTTGAAACGGGGCGGCCGGAAGGGCTTCTTCGTCAGATGAGTTTTGTGGTTAAGGAAAAGGAAGCTGAAATTGAGGAGATGTGCAAGACTCACTATGAGGAGTTTATTCTTGCGGTTGATGAGCTTCGTGGTGTATTGTTTGATGCTGAAGAGTTAAAGAGTGAGCTTCATGGTGATAATTTTAAGTTACAGCAGGTTGGAAGTGACCTTCTTGTTAAGCTTGAAGAGCTTCTTGAGTGTTATTCTGTTAAGAAGAATGTGGCTGAAGCTGTAAAAATGTCGAAGAATTGTGTACAGGTGTTAGATCTTTGTGTAAACTGTAACAGTCAAGTTTCTGAAGGACGGTTTTATTCTGCGTTGAAAACTGTGGATTTGATTGAGAAAAGTTACCTGAATAATATTCCTTTAAAAGCTCTCAAAATGGTTGTAGAGAGGAAAATTCCTGTTATAAAATTGCATATTGAGAAGAATGTTTGCGGTCAAGTTAACGAATGGATGGTTCAGATAAGGAGCTCTGCTAGAAATATTGGGCAGACAGCAATCGGCCGCACTGCAACAGTTCGTCAAAGGGACGAGGAAATGCTAGAACAGCAGAGAAAGGCTGAGGAACAATATATTTCAGAAGTAGGGAATCTAGCTTATACTTTGGATGCTGAAGAATTTGACGAAGATCCTGTTATCGTGTTTGACCTTACACCTCTTTACCGTGCTTGTCATATTCATGATCTTCTAGGAATCCGAGAGAAGTTTCGTGAATACTATTATACCAATAGATTGTTACAATTGAATTCGGACCTTGAAATATCTTCAGCACAACCTTTTGTTGAATCGTACCAAACATTTTTTGCTCAAATTGCTGGATTCTTTATAGTTGAGAATAGAGTCCTCAGAACTGCCGGTGTCCTCCTCGTAGCTGATCAAGTTGAAACAATGTGGGAGACGGCTGTGGCTAAAATGACATCCGTGTTAGAGGAGCAGTTCTCCTCTATGGAGTCAGCCACACATCTTCTCCTGGTGAAGGATTATGTCACTCTGTTTGGGTCTACTCTTAGACAATATGGACATGACATTGGCACACTTCTTGATGTGCTTGATAGCAACCACGGCAAGTACCACCAGCTTCTCTTGGAAGAATGCCGCAAACAAATTGTTGATGTTCTCAGCAATGACTCATATGACCAGATGTCGATAAAAAAGGAAACTGACTACGAGAATGTTGTTCTTTCATTTAATCTTCAAACATCAGATATTATGCCTGATTTTCCGTATGTTGCTCCGTTTTCCTCCATGGTACCTGATGTTTGTCGCATTGCGAGATCCTTTATCAAAGGCTCTGTTGATTACTTGTCTCACGGTATTGGTATCAATATGAATGTCTTTGACGTTGTGAGGAAGTATTTGGACAAGTTCCTGATTGACGTATTGAATGCAACATTACTCGATACAATCAATAGCGGCAACATCACTGTACCTCAAGTTATGCAGATTGCTACAAACATAGCTGTCCTTGAAAGAGCTTGTGATTTTTTCATTCGACATGCAGCTCAACTCTGCGGCATCCCATGCCGACCAGTTGAAAGGCCTCAAGCAGCTTTAAGTGCAAAGGCGGTCTTGAAGACGTCAAGGGATGCAGCTTATGTTGCCCTACTGAACATTGTAAACAAAGAAATAGACAAGATTATGACTCTTACTGGCAGTGTTAATTGGACTCCTGAGGAGACAAATCAGAATGGAAATGACTACATTCATGAAGTGAAGATATACCTGCACTCTATTTTGACCCCAGCACAACAAATTTTACCCCTGGATGCCATGTACAAAGTTGGGAGTGGTGTTTTTGAGCATATTTCTAATGTCATAGTGGCTGCTTTCTCTAATGACAGCGTCAAAAGATTTAATACAAATGCAGTTATAAATATGGAATATGATCTTCAGATCATAGAGAATTTTGCAGATGAAAGGTTCTATTCTGCTGGTTTGGGTGAAATTTACAATGATGGTAGTTTTAAGAATTTTTTGGTAGAAGCAAGACAATTGATTAATCTTTTGCTAAGTAGTCAAGCTGAGAATTTCATGAATCCTTCTATAAGGGAGAAAAGTTACTGTGCTTTGGATTACAAGAAGGTGTCTGCAATCTGTGATAAATTCAAAGAATCACCAGATGGGATATTCGGAAGCCTTGCTAATAAAAATGCTAAGCAAAGTGCTAGAAAGAAATCAATGGACGTGCTCAAAAAGCGGCTTAAGGATTTCAGTTGAACAGACATGGACATATTCTTTCATTGGAAGTAGGGTATAATTGAGGTGCTCTTCTTTTTCTATTATGGATGTTTAACTTCAGAATCAATAGTGTTTCTATATTGTTCAGACTTGTTTTATTATGCCTTAAATTTGAATGAATTTGTCATGGAACAATATCTCATCATCATTGCACACAATCAAAATTTTACTACCCCTAGGATGTGATTTACTATCTTAATTTGACTTTATTGTTTATGCGCCGCCATTCAGCTACTGGATTGAATATGTTGGTGGATCTGTTATGCTAACATGGCCAAATATAAATCATGCTCCTCTAGTTTGTTTGAAGCTTTCTCATTGAAATGTACTTTCACACTTTTGATTCTAGTTCTAGTTTAAACTTTAAACAGTTCGATATGGCCATTCATTACATTGTTGGATGTGCTATAATTTACATAATTTTTTTGCTTCACAAAACTGATGATTGGTAAGGCTATGCTTAAGTGTATAGTAAGACTTCAAGATGATGAATGTTCTAAAGTTAGTTATATAATAACTGATTTCTAAGTATGTCTCTAGTCCTTATAAAGTACTGTTCTATCAAGGGGCATGTTTGGATAAACATCTTATCCGCAGCTTATAACACAAGCACTTATCATAAGGCGCTTATGTATAAGCTTAGATAAGTTGTTTTCATAGTAAATGATAAAATAGAGATAAATTGCTTTTATATATGCTACGAACTGTTTTCGTAAGCTATATTGGAGAACTTATGAAAATAAGCTTAAAAAACTAATGTAAATTACCATACGCTCTTTTCGTATGTTCTCTCAAACAGTCTCCCAAAACTTATGCCACTAAATAAGCTCAAATAAATCAATCCAAAGTCCGAACAGGGAATTGGATCCTCGCCAGCTTAATTCCCTGTGGCGCTCTCTGTTGCTGTATTCCTAGTTGTTGGATAAAATCTATGGTAGAGATGTAAACTGGCAAAACTACTAAAACATAAAAATAAAATACCGTCACCGATTTACTACTCATGACAGATTGATCTTGATGCCTAATCTTGAAAGTGAAGACCGGCTGGTGGCCAACCCACAACGGCAGAGCTGCATGGCGGAGAAGCCCTCTTTCAACCACACATGTTTAGAAGATTGTAACTAGTTCAACAACGAGATGGCGGCAACGGTGGAGATGTCGCTTTGCGACAAAGGCGGCGGAGAATGCCTCTTTCAATCACACATATTTAAAAGACTATAATTAGTTCGATGGCGGAATGATTATTTACCAAAGAAACAATGGACATGAACATGGTAGCGTGAGATATTCAGCGAAAGAGAAGGGAAAGTGAAGTAAAGCGGCATGCGGTTTATTTTCCGGTTTACATCTCTGCCACAGATTTAATCTGTCGGTCAGAAACATCAACCCGGATCCTCGGCAGCCTTTGTATCTGCCGCAGTGTCTGCTTCAACAATGTATACCATTGGATTAATCCAATGGTTGATATATTTGATGGGTAATAAAACTGAGGGGAAAAACCCACTCAGTCCCCGATTGTCATTTCTCATCGTGCACGAGATGAAATCTTTTATGTTCTATTCTCATGGGATGCGGAATCCTTGCAGTGACAGCAGGCATTGAGGGCACTCCTTCATTGTTGAGTGACGGAGAAGGGGTTACACACTCTAAAAGCTTTTCCAATTTTTTCACATTGGTGATGGATTTTTTAAATTAAGTTTTGAATTTGCTTCTTTTTATGCTTTTTGTTTATATCTGGCTTTGGTTGATGTATTTGCAGCAGAGGCAGCAGCAGCAGATATTTTGGCTGCTGAGGATCCACATTCCTCATTTTGGATACATATCACTCCCCATAATATATATCACAGGTTCAGAATCCTACATATCCAGTGTCCACCTTCTCTAATTAAAGAGTAAATATTCAATTTGATCGTTCAAACTGGGCACTAGTATCAACTTAATCCCTCATTTTATTGATATTCTAAAATAACCCCTTATTGTTCTGTCCAAAGAAAAGGAAAAATAACTTTTTCTTCTCTAGTGTCTTCCTAGTTTTCTCTGCCAATATTTGTCTAGTAGTGTTAGGATGAAACTTTGTTTTTTCCCGAACAAAGAACGTCAAGGATTCACATAACGAGAGAAGTGGACCGAAGATGTTAATGAGAAGAATGTGGCTGTGGTTTGTCCAACAGTGTCGTCACCTCAAAATCTGCAAAGCGGAAATTTCTACCACGACCATGAAGATGATGATCTACTGGAGTCAAGAAAAGTGGGGAAAGAAACTACACAAACAATGCATGAAGAACTGAGGAGCTATGAAAAGAGTTGTTGGCTTCATGGCATATTGTTAAGAAATTGGATGACTTGGTGGCATAGGCATAGTGAAACAAATGAAAACAATACCTAGTTATAAATATCATAAGGCTTGTGTTTGTAATAATTAATCTGAAGTTTACAGAAAGTTGGTAGATAAATGGACCTGGAGAAGTGTGCGAGACTGTTTTGTTTCCTTTCACTGCTTGAATTGACCAATCTCAGTTTTAAAACCTCCATATGAAGATGAAATTGCAGCTCATGAGTCCAATCTCAGTTTTAGAAACTTCATTTGAAGACGAAGCTCACAAATGATATACTCCCTCCGTACCTAATTACAAGACCCTGTTTGACAATTGTACGTACGTCAATGCACAATTTTGATCAATAATATTTTTAATTGTCTATTAGTAAAAATTATAAAAACTTAATATTTTGAAACTACTCATCAAAACAAATTGAACAAAATCTTATATGCTAATATTTACATTTATATATTATTAAAAAATACGGTCAAAATAAGTTAAATGAATAATACACTTTTGTCAAACAAGGTTATATGATTAGAGACGGAGGGAGTACATATTTTTGTAACCAATTTTTTTTTAACAATGAACTCTATGTAGTATATGCACATTTTAATTAATTAATAAATCAATAATTTAACCATTAGTTATAAATAGATTATTTTAATAAAATATTATCTCACCAATCGTTAGTTGGTTCAGTGGTGATTGGTGATGAACTTGGTAGGGAGGGCCGCGGTTCGATCCCCGCAATTGCGATCGGGAGGGGGTTGGAACAACTTGATGTCAGAACTGAACCCTGAACCAGATTAAACTGGTGGTAAATACAAAAAAAAAACTATCTCCGTCTTTAAATATAAGATTCTTTTGAGAACATTACGGAGATTAAGAAAGTTAATTGTGATACTAAATTTGTTGATAATTGCTATTGTTTTTACAATTTTATCTAGAAGAGTATGGGCAAAGACATTCATATTGAAAAGCATCATCTAAGAGTCCAACTAAAGCTCTAAAATCTACTTAAATGGTGCATTTGATCTCTTAAAAAATAAAGGACTGGACATGACAACTTGTATTTGATTGTGAAACTGTTTTAGGGACTGGACAAACTTTGAGGCAAGAGTTCACTGAACCACAACACTGATATGATTTTTTGTGTTTTTGTATTTGCGGAATTTGGTGGGATATATTTGATGGAGAATACTCTCATGTTTTTATTTTATTTTTTCTCATTTTATTATTCATAACTATATGGCTCTATATATTTGATTCAAAAAAAAAAACTATATGGCTCTATATATAGAGCTACATAAAAAACAAACCATATCTTTTAAATAAATAAAAAGCTAATCCTAAAAATTCTAAGAATATCTTAATATTCTAAACAAAAAATATAAATCATAAAACCTAATATTATTTTATTTCAAATATAAATCTAAACTATATTTAATTCTAAAATCTTCAAAAAAGATATTTAGGCATTATTCTCAACACTCCTCCTTGACTGGATATCTTTTTGTTGCACCCAATCCGAGATTTGTTCTGAATTTTTTCTTTCTCAATCCTCCTCTCTGACCAAATATCTTTGTGTTATATCCGACCTGGGATTTGAGTTGAAAAAACTTTTTGAACACTCCTCCCCGACTAAATATCTTTGTGTTGTATCCAGCCCGAGATTCATGTTGATTTTTTGTTTTTGTTTTTGTTGTTGTTCTTCTCTACATCTTCATATGATACATGAACATATTTTTCATGTATTGGTTTTGAGTTTTGTAATATATGTGTATGTATCCTACTTTTCATGTATTGGTTATGGGTTATGGGTTATATAATAATACATGTGTAGGTATCATACTTTTCATGTATTGGTTTTGGGTTTTGTAATGCATGTGTATGTATCCTACTTTTCGTGTATTGGTTATGGGTTTTTGTTGATTTCTTCTTTTTCTTCGTCTTCGTCTCATCTTCGTCTTCATCATCATCTTCTCCTTCTTTCATCTTCACAGGTCGGTAAACGAACTTTGCTCTGATACCACTGATATGGTTTTTTGTGTTTTTGTATTTGCGGTATTGCGGAATTTGGTGGGATATACTTCCTCCGTTCCTTTTTATTTGTCGTTTTAGAAAAAAATATTTGTTTCAAATTATTTGTCGTTTTGATAGTATAAGGTTATACTTTGTCTATTATACCCTCCTTCCTATTTTTTTTTATTGACTAAATTTTATATAATTTTTTTATTGTATTTTTTTTTACTAAATTTTTTCATATAATCTTTTTATTGTTTTTGATTTGTTCCTATATTTTTTTTTTCCCTATATTTTTCTACATGATATATTCCAAAAAATAAAATAAAATTAGGGTATAATAGGAAGATAAGGTACAAAAATACACTTTCTTAATTTGTAGTAAATTTTCTAAAACGACATATAAAAAGGAACGGAGGGAGTATTTGATGGAGAAAACGGAGAAGACAATAGGTTGTTACATGGAGAATACTCTCATGTTTTTATTTTATTTTTTATCATTTTATTATTCATAACTATATGGCTCTATATATAGAGCTACATCAAAAACAAACCATATCTTTTAAATAAAAAAACTAATCCTAAAAATTCTAAGAATATCTTAATATTCTAAACAAAAAATATAAATCATAAAACCTAATATTATTTTATTTCAAATATAAATCTAAACTATATTTAATTCTAAAATCTTCAAAAAAGATATTTAGGCATTTGAGAATAATGCCAGAATATCGTTTTTTGAAGATTTTAGTCTTAAATATATTTTATATTTATATTTGAAATAAAATAATATCAGGGTTTATGATTTATATTTTGTTTAGAATTTTAAGTATTCTTTTACAATTTATAGGATTTGTTTGTTATTTAAATTATATGATTTGTTTTTATTTAGCTCTATGTATAGAGTCATAAAGGTATGAATAATATACGAGAAAGAAAAATAAAACATGAGAGGATTCTCCATGTAACAATATACTTTCTTCTCCGATTTCTCCATCAAATATATTCCACCAAATTCCGCAATACCAAAAACACAAAAAACCATATCAGTGGTATCAGAGCCTGGTTCGTTTACGGACCTGTGAAGATGGAAGAAAGAGAAGATGAAGACGAAGATGAAGAAGATGAAGACGAAGAAAAAGAAGAAATCAACAAAATCCCATAACCAAAAATCATAACCATAACTACATCGTGTTACATGTAATAACCCAAAACCAAAATCAAAACCAAAACCAATACATGAAAAGTATGATACTACACATATATTATAAAACTCATAACCCATCACCAATACATGAAAAGTAGGATACATACACATGTATTACAAAACCCAAAACCAATACATGAAAAATATGCTCATGTATCATATGAATCATATGAAGATGTAGAAAACAAAAAAAAAATCAACATGAATCTCGGGCTGGATACAACACAAAAATATTCAGTTGGGGAGGAGTGTTCAAAAATGTTTTTCAATTCAAATCTCAGGTTGGATACAACACAAAGATATCCGGTCAAGGAGGAGTATTGAGGAATGACAACAAACAAAAAAAATTCAGCACAAATCTCAGATTGAGTACAACAAAAAGATATTCAGTCAAGGAGAAGTGTTGAGAATAATGCAAGAATATCTTTTTTTGAAGATTTTAGTCTTAAATATATTTTATATCTATATTTGAAATAAAATAATATTAGGGTTTATGATTTATATTTGGTTTAGAATTTTAAGTATTCTTTTTCAATTTATAGGATTTGTTTGTTATTTAAATTATATGATTTGTTTTTATGTAGCTCTATATATAGTCTTAAATATATTTTATATCTATATTTGAAATAAAATAATATTAGGGTTTATGATTTATATTTTGTTTAGAATTTTAAGTATTCTTTTTCAATTTATAGGATTTGTTTCTTATTTAAATTATATGATTTGTTTTTATGTAGCTCTATCTATAGAGTCATATAGTTATGAATAATATATGAGAAAGAAAAATAAAACATGAGAGGATTCTCCAAGTAACAATCTACTTTCTTCTCCGTTTTCTCCATCAAATATATTCCACCAAATTCCACAATACAAAAAACACAAAAAAACCATATCAGACTGGTTTTTTTGAGTTTTTGTTATTGCGGAATTTGGTGGGATATATTTTAGGGAGAAAGCGGAGAAGAAAATAGATTGTTACATGGAGAATACTCATGTTTTGTTTTTCTTTCTCATTATATTATTCATAACTATATGGCTCTATAGATAGAGCTACATAAAAACAAATTCTATAAATTATAAAAGAATACTTAAAATTCTAAACAAACTATAAATATAAACCCTAATATTATTTTATTTCAAATTTAAATATAAAATATATTTAAGACTAAAATCTTCAAAAAAAGATATTCTAGCATTATTCTCAACACTCCTCCTTGACTGGATATCTTTTTGTTGTACCCAATCTGAGATTTGTGCTGATTTTTTTTTTGTTTGTTGTCGTTCCTCAATACTCCTCCCGGATATCTTTGTGTTGTATCCAACCTGAGATTTGAATTGAAATTTTTTTTAACACTCCTCCCCGACTGAATATTTTTGTGTTGTATCCAACCAAAGATTCATGTTTTTTTTTTGTTCATCCACATCATTTGTTGTTGTTTTTGTTTAACACTCCTCCATGACTGAATATTTTTGTGTTGTATCCAGCCCAGATTCATGTTGATTTTTGTTTTTTTTTCTACATCTTCATGTAGATACATGAACATATTTTTCATGTATTGGTTTTGGATTTTGTAATAAGTGTGTATGTATCATACTTTTCATGTATTGGTTATGTATTATGGGGTTATAATACATGTGTAGGTATCATACTTTTCATGTATTGGTTTTGGTTTTGATTTTGATTTTGGTTATGGGTTATTACATGTGCATATTTCATGTAACACATAAACATGTAGTTATGGTTATGATTTTTAGTTATGAGATTTTGTTGATTTCTTCTTTTTCTTCGTCTTCTTCATCTTCATCTTCGTCTTCTTCATCTTCTCCTTCTTCCATCTTCTCAGGTCCGTAAACGAACTTTGCTCTGATGCCACTGATATGATTTTTTGGTGTATTTGGGTATTGCGGAATTTGGTGGGATAGATTTGATGGAGAAAACAGAAAAGAAAGTATATTGTTACATGGAGAATACTCTCATATTTTGTTTTTCTTTCTTATTATGTTATTCATAACTATATGGCTCTCTATATATAGAGCTACATATAAACAAATCATATAATTTAAATAACAAACAAATCCTATAAATTCTAAAAGAATACTTAAAATTCTAAACAAAATATAAATCATAAACCCTAATATTATTTTATTTCAAATTTAAATATAAAATATATTTAAGACTAAAATCTTCAAAAAAAAGATATTCTGACATTATTCTCAACAAGTTGTCTAAAATACCAAAATATTATTTTGTTCACCAAGCATCCTATAAGACAAAAAAATTGTTCAATATTATAAAAGTTTATTCTATGTCGATCTGTTATGTGTTGTGTTGTTCTGTCTTGTATTATTATGTATAGTACTTACCTTTTAATAGATCAAACACACCCAAATACTATAAGCGCGTACAAAAATAAAGACAAAATATTACCTTAAAAATGTCGTCCTTACTATACTCAATTTTTTACTTCAAGCACTTTACTCTTACAAATTTTGTGCTTAAGAAGCCGTAGACTTTCCTAAGATTATGAGTCATTGAAAACTCATAAGACCATCTAAGCAAGCAAGGGCATTAGGCCTCTCAAAAATAATTACCAAGAAAGGAAAAAAAAAAAGATCTTGCAAGTCATAAGACCATAGTAGGAAAAAAAAATCGGAGAAAAACATAAAGACGTAAAAAAAGATTATAAAATAAGACAACAACATTCTAACTATAATCTTTTTTTTTTTTGGTCAAGTAGCCTAAATGGCAAGACTCACACATTTTAAATGTGGAGAAGCGTGGAATCCGGGGTTCGAACCCCGGCCACTCCAATAATGTCCCTGGTAGCTACCATTTGAGCTACACTTATGGGACTTCTAACTATAATCTTTAATCTTTGCATATTGAAACTAGAATTAATAAAATCTTATTTTAGATCAACATCTCATCAAAGATTAAATGTATTGGTTTTTTTTAGTTGATAAACGAAATGACAAAGTCATTGAAAACTCACACACATAAAGTGAAGTGGTCAGGGATCGAACCCCGGTCATGACGTCCAACACTAGCAATTTTATTATCAATTGAGAAAATGTTAAATAAAATGTTAAATAATAATAATAATAATAGAAAAAATAAAAATAAAATAATTTTAACAAGATATTATAGGTTAAATATGTTTTTAGTCCTTGTAAAATGAGGATCTTCTAAGTTTAGTCCTAACTTAATTTTTATTAAATTTTAGTCTCTATAAAAATTTTCTTGCACATAATTTTAGCCCCTACTAAAAACTAAATATTTTTAATTATCATTAAACTCTTAAATTTGGGAAAGATTTTTTGTAGGCATGTTTAAAATTCTAAATATTTACTAAAATTTAAAATTTTAAAATGATACTCCCTCCGTTCCTTTTTATTTGTCGTTTTAGAAAAAAATTATTTGTTTCAAATTATTTGTCGTTTTTGATAGTTTAAGATTATATTTTGTCTATTATACCCTCCTTCCTATTTAATTTTTATTGACTAAATTTTATATAACTTTTTTATTGTATATTTTTTTTTACTAAACTTTTTCATATTATCTTTTTATTGTTTTTCTTTTGTTCTATTTTTTTGTACATAATATATTCCAAAAAAATAAAATAAAATTAGGGTATAATAGGAAGATAAAGTACAAAAATACACTTTCTTAATTTGTAATAAATTTTCTAAAACGACAAATAAAAAGGAACGTAATTAAATATGATTTTTTGAACGGCAGAGTTCAAGATAAAAGTAACGAAAATCATGGTCTAGAAATCAAATTGAATTTGTTTTTTCTGGAGGAACTTTTTATGATCTTAATAGTGGGGACCAAAATGGAGTGCATGATAATTTTCTAGGGACTACAAATTTAATAAAAGTTAAGTAAGGATAAAAAATATATTTAACCCAAATATATTGTTTTAAGCAGAAAGTCTTATCGTCGAGTTTTTTTAAGCTTTATTTAGTGTTGGGCCGGTCCTATGAATGTCTTGGCCCATACTCTTTGAGATATACATGACGAAATTTGCTCTTATGGCCCTCCAAACTTACGAAATTACCCCTCAGGTCATTTCGGAACGTCGGTTTCAAATACAAATTATTTTTAATTTTTTTTATATTTACTATTTTTCATAATATAGCTTACTATTTTTTAAACTATACTTAACATGTATCATGTAAAAGAAAATGTTAAATAATGTTCCAAAACAATGATTAAAGAAACAAAAATATGATATAATATTGAAAGTAGTGCATTTAATGCTTTGAAATTTTAAAAAATAATTTATTCTACTTAAAATTTTTGCTTTTGTTTCATTAATCATTATTACCTTAGGACACTGTTTTAACATGACCTCAGTGTAATTTCAAGGGTTTACATTTTTTTTTTGAATCAATTGTGTTTACATTTTAAATAGTAATATTTAGTCTATATTTTGAAATTCTCAGAAGATAGAAAGTCATTTAACTATATATTTTTTTGGATTTTTTTTATAAATATTTTTAATTGTTATGATCGGTCGATCCAACCAAATTCAACCCACTCACCATTAAATTGAGCCAGTTCGAATGTGACATAAAATATATGGGTTTTGCTATCAACCTAACCGAATTAACTTTAATTGGATCAGATAACGGGCCCATTTGTTTTGGATTTTTTTGAAAATAGATTTTGTAGTGTTAGAAAATCTTGTATAAAAAAAATTTACAAACAATTTTTTTTATAAAAGTTTCAAATGAAAATTTTGTTTGAATAGTTATTTTTAAAATGTTATTTTAGATATTTCATCATTTTATTGAAAAAAAAATTGGATATCAAAATTTCAAAAAAATCACTTTTTTTGAAGCTATTTCAAACAGATTTTCATAAAAATCATTTTTGAATTACAACTTTTTATAAAAATTGAAATTTTGACTATTTTTTGTTCTTCAATAATATATGTCTATGTTATATGATGTCAAAATTAGTGTTTGAATTTAGAAAAAACTTGTAATATTTTGAAAAACGGTTATATAAAATCTATTTTAAAAAATACAAAGAAAAAATATATTTTTTTAAAGCTGAAAAAAACAGGCCCAACATGTTTAAATAAAATCAATTAAGTACGACCCGCGAATACCGTTGGTTGGGACCGGCCCTGATAATTAGGTATGTAGATTATGTTGGATTTTAAGTCTTCGTCCAAAACAAAATATATATTTTTAACAATCTTTCATTGCATTCTGACAAATAAAACCTTAAAAATTGCAATAGTAATTGTATCTTCGATGAAAGGTTTGTCTAATGGTAAGTAATTTGAGTAATATGTATGATGTCTTGTGTTTTATCATCAACTTCATTGTATATAAACAAAAAATTAGTAAAACATGGACACATATTTATACACTCGCACATAAAAATAATATAAATATTTTTCATACCTAAGACTCTGTTTGGATTGATGGAAATATAACGGAATGAAGCGGAGCAGAATAAAGATGAGTGGTATGGGATGGAGCGGAGCGGAATAAATTTTCCAATTGTTTGAATATTTTAATAAGGAGATGAATAAACTTGAAGGTAAGTAGTAGTATTGGATGAATTCCGTTCCATCCTATTCCATTCTATTATATTCCATCAATTCAAACGGAGCCTAAATAATAATACAATTTTATGTGTGTTTAAATAATTTAGATTTAGGGTTGTGCCCAATCAACCACCACTATTTCTCATTAAATTTTATCTGACGATTCATTTTTAGCAGGAAAAAAAAAGAAATAAATGATAAAAAGGCTGATTTTGTAAAAGGAAAAAATTTACATGCATTTTCATACATGTATTTCTTACTTTTTTTCTCATAAAGAGATAGTTTTTTTATTAAAAATAATTTTCTTTTATTTTTTTCAAAATAAAAATAACCATCTTATTGTAAGTGGAAAAATAAAAAATACAGGTATGAAAATGAAAATGCAGGGAAGTTTTGTTACAAACCCATTAAACTACTATACACTATCCATGTTCCATCCATCGATCCAATGCAACGGTGACTCATCCGTTCCGTTGATAGTACAAAGGCTAAACCCGTCTTTCCACAAACCTTTAGCCGCTATTACGTGTCCTACAAATATCGACTCCCACTCTCCCTCTTCTTTCTGTCTCTCTGTCTTGGGAAACAAGAAAAACGGAACAAGAACCCCTCTTTGGATTGCGCGCTTAACAAATCTCAACCGTCCACCTTTTCAATCCAACGCTTCTCCTCACTCTCATTCTCTCTCCTCCCTTTTCCTTTTCCCTCTTTCACAGCGGTTTTTTTATTTTATCATCCTAATAATAAACCCTAGTTAGCCACAACACTCAAACACTCTCTCTTTCTCCGATCTCACTTTTTTGTTCCGATTTCTCTTTTTTTCTTTTGATTTCAGGTTCGATTTCATAAAAATCGTTTTCTCAGTGCTATTTTTTTTTTTTTATTTCTCTATTTTTTTTTCCTTTTTTTTTGGTATAAAACGCGATCGTCGTTCTGAGTAACGATGGTTTTCTAGATTGTATGTATATGAGAAACTGAAAAGTTAAACCCGGTTCGATTCCGGTTTTTTGGGACTCGGTTTTTATTTGCTATTCTTCTGGATTTTTGATAAAAGAACCGTACGGCAATGCCGGCGGCAGGGATGAGACGGTCCACTAGGGTTTTCGGAGTGGTTATGAAGGGATCCGACTCGGGTCGGGTTTTAAGGTCCGGTCGGCGGTTATTTCCGGAACAATCGGTCGAGGATAGTGATATTAAGACCAAGAGAGTGAACGAAGGAGATGATTGGCCGAAGTCGCAGTCACCATCTAAGGAAAACGCTAAAAACAAAGCTGATGTGGCGATGTCGAAAAGGATGGCGAAATCAGCTCCTTACAAGGCGGCTATTGGGCAGATGAGAAGGGGTGGTGGAATTGACAGGATGTATGGTATGACATATAGTAGAAAGCGGAGAAGGACTGCTGAGAAGTGGTTGAAATATTCTAGAAGGAAAAGAGAAGTAACTGTGGTTGAGAGTGGTGAGCCCTGTGTGTTTTCTGTTGTTGTGAAGCCCTGTGCTCGAAACAATGGTCGATTTTCATCTTTGTTGGTTTCGGTGTTGAGGTATATGACTAGGTTTACAGTTACATTACCTGAGGTTTTGGCCTTTTTTCTGTCTCAACCACTTCATTCTACCTTTGCATCACAGGGTGTACAGTTTCTGAAGGTATATTTCTGCATATATCTTCCTTACCTTTGTGTATTTATCTTTAATAAACTTGATTAATTGAATTGAATTTACTTACTTTTACTGATTAATTCGAGAAAAGCAATATACTCACTTGAGAAAAATGCATACTTTGTGAGTGTAGCTACTGTGTCCCTAAAGGGTTACTCAAGGGTAACTCAGTTGGTAGCTACGAGAGATATTGTTGGAGAGACCGGGGTTGATTCTCTACTTTTCCACACTTATAGCCATCAGCTATTGTACATAAAAAATGCATACTTTGTGACTGTTACTATTATATTTTGCTCGGGGGTTCGAACTCCGAATTCTCTGATTTGCAACACTCTTATAGCCACTAGGCTATTGGACCAAAAAAATGTATACTACTTTGTGACTGTTACTGTTTTATTTTGCTCCATGATCTCATGCTATATATTTTTTTACCAACATGCAGGGCTCTGCTCCTGCCAATACTGGAATCTGCCGGTTTTTTGGGATCACAGAGTTCATTCCATTGTTCTCTGTTGACTTTTCTGCTGTTCCCGTTTATTTTGAGTATCTGCACTCATCGATGCAATTAGATATTCTCTTTAGATCATTTTTTATTGTACATAATCCAATAACTGCACATAGTGATGATGAGGATGATGAGAAAATTGATTTCCCAGAATACAAGGACAGACTGCAGATTTCGTGTGATACTGTTGAAGTTGTTCCTTCTGAGAGTGGAACTGTTATTACACCTGATGTTATTGAATTCAGTGACAGTTTATCCTTACCTTCCTCTGTCAAGGGTCCCAGGCTAGCTGGTGGTCGAAATGGACATTTTAGAAGTGTTTTGAACTCTAGATGCATTCAGAAGAGGAGGAGTTCACTCAGGAAAAGGAAAGCTCATAGTCCTTTCACAATGAATTTACGCAGATGTAATGGACTAGTAGCTTCAGATTTAGTGGGCGGTAGAAAGCGCAATATCCAGTTCTCTGGTATGACTCCTACCAAGAGACATAGAAGTTTAGCCAATGAGGATACTGCTAGAAGCTTGAAAGAAGCGAGTTCTTCTGTTGTGGATTCAACACAAAGTGTAGATTCTTCTCTCTGTTCTGCAAACATATTGGTTATAGAGTCAGACCGGTGCTACAAGCAAGATGAAGCAATTGTCACTTTGGAGATGTCTGCTTCAAGAGAATGGCTTCTCACTGTAAAGAGAGATGGATTGACAAGATGCACTTTCAAAGCTGAAAAAATGATGCGACCTTGGTCTTCAAACCGGTTCACCCATGCAATAATGGTTTCATTGGATAATGGTTGGAAGCTGGAGTTTGCCAATCGCCGGGATTGGATTATTTTTAAAGACCTTTATAAGCAGTGTTCTGATAGAAATATCCCTGGTCCTGTTGCTAAATCAATTCCAGTGCCAGGAGTTCATTGGGTCTCTTCCTATGCTGAAACTGAAAGTAACGATTTTTCCTTTCAGAGACCAGCTACCTATATATCTGCGCATGGGGACGAGATAACTAGAGCAATGTCGAGGAGAACTGCAAATTATGACATGGACTCTGAAGATGAGGAATGGCTCAGCAAGCTCAATAATGAGTTTCAAGAGCATGTTTCAGAGGATAATTTTGAGTTGATCATTGATGCTTTTGAGAAGGTTTATTATTGTAATCCAGATGATTCCTTTGATGTAAAATCTGCGGCTAGCTGTTGTCAGGATCTTGGTAGCAAGGAAGTTGTTGAAGCTGTATACACCTATTGGATGAGTAAACGGAAGCAAAAACGCTCTTTGCTAGTTAGAGTTTTCCAGGTAAATTTACTATCATGTATTAGTTACATTGTGAGCGTGAAGCACGCTCGTTTTGTTTATGAATACAAAGTGTGTCTTTTCTCAAGTCCCAACACATTGTTTCTTGGTTGTCTTTCAATCTCAGTAGGACATTATAGAAGTATTACCGGTGTTTAGGATCTGTGGTAAAACAGGGTTTTCCAAATATTTCTTCCTGTAGGACTAATGAATATTTGTGAAGTCTTGAAGTCAACTTTAAATATAATTCTTATAGTCCCTGGCTTCCTATGTTGAGTCCACTTTTATTCTTTCTTGCTTGTCGTCAAATGGGTTTGATCACTTAAAATTATTACATGGAAATGTACTCCATGTGACAGTTATGTTTTGCCCCGGATCTTGGATTATTCTTGAAATGAGAACCACCAGTGAACCTTAATGATGGAAATTATATTTTACCAATCTCAATGGTAATATAATAAACATCATGAAATGGCGCTGAATAACAATAGGTCGGGACTGTAATCATGGTTTTCATCTTAACCAGAGTGAGGGACCCAACTCCAATGTAATATAACCCCAAATAAGTGTCTCAAGTCACATTGGTTGGGAGCAAAAGTTAGTTTGAATACCGTGGCTGTGTAAGTGATAAAATCTCCAGTGCTATAGCAGCCACAACACCAGAAATAGTGCAGTTTATATGGTTTGAAGTGGTTTGTTGCAATTGATTAGTATTGTTGATACCTATGCTGATAATACCTCGAACACATCTAGATAGCTTCTAGGCAGTCACGGTGCTGCCGATCGACTGCGTCAAACGCGTTCAATGAAAAATAGTTGGCTGTTGTAGCACATATTGTACATGATAATGATAATCGTGGGTAAAACCATTTTTGCATATGCAGAGACTTAGCGTTTTCCCTGTTTCCAAGTGTTTACCGTTTTTGTCCCTGTTTTCATTTTGTCCAATTTTCCTTCCTCACTTTTCCCACAGTTTTTATTTTTTCTGTTTTTTATTTATTCTCCTCTGTGTTCTGTTTTTTATTCTTATTTTTCTTCCTCTCTGTTTGGTTTTTATTTGTCTTGCAACTGTTTCATCTTTTTTTCTTTCTCTTAATTTTTATAAATGTATTATTTTTTTCTTTCTCTATGTATTCTTATTGTAGTGATTAATATGTCATTTTGTTCATGGATTATCATTTTTATGCTTTTGTGTAAGTGTGTATATATGAAATTACAATTTTCCCCTTCGGTTGGATCTTATGAGTTGTGTTACAATCTTTCACCGGTCTACTGATCGTACTTAAAATCTTGTTTTTGAACTTTGGGTGGTGGTTTTGTAAATTACATTACTATACTGCATCCCTATTATCCAATTAACATGATTATTTTTGTCAGAATCATCAATCAAAGAGGGCACTTGTTCCGAAGCCTTTGCTGCAAAAGAAGAGGTCGTTTAAAAGACAGCCAAGTCAACTTGGTAGAGGCAATCAACCAACTTTTTTGAGAGGTAATTTTATACTTTTTGTCTTCAATCAGATTAAATGAGTAATTCTAATGTTTTGATTCCAAATATGTTTTACCTTCACTATGTTTGGCGTTGAATTTTGATGTACTTGTTTTTTCTTTGTCCTTTTTGGTATTAGTAGAGATAGGCTCACCTGCAATACAAATACTTGAATATTACAAGTTTGTCTCAATATCTTGTTTAGTTGTCTCAATAAAATACTTGAATAGAACATTCAGACCTTTTCCATGATTATTTCATTTTCTATTTAGTTAACATATATCCTGAAACTGTGTGTATACTTCAAATACCAGCTTCCTTATTAGCATGTCATAACTGCTGGTGTATATTCTACATATTTATGGATATTCAGAAGAATTATGTTATAGAATCTGTCAGAACAGTTAAATGACGGTTATTGGTTTTATTGGATATTTAATTAGAACAATGGGTTGTGTTCATCTTCTGTCATTTTGGAATTTATTTGATAAGCATTTAAGTTGCGGATGTATGTCTACCTAAAATATAAAGAGCGTGTTGCTAAAGTTTGTCACATATTGATTTCCAGCAATTGCAGCTGAACAAGATGCCTTGGAAGAGGATGCAATGCTTAGAGTTAAAGAAGCCAAAGCCGCAGCAAACACATCCATGGAAATAGCCATTCAAAAACGCAAAAGGGCTCAAATTCTCGCTGAAAATGCAGATTTGGCAACCTACAAGGCAGCAATGTTGATTAAAATAGCCGGAGCAGCCGCGGCTGCAGAATCAGTAGAAGTTGGGGCTAACTACTTTTTTGATTGATGGTTAGATCAATTCTGTTCCGGTTCCAAATTATAACACCACATATTTACTCTACAAGAATGCTCACAGTAGGTTTGCTTGCTGTGTTTCCCCCTCATATACTGTAAACATTGTACAGATTTTTGTTTGCATGTACAATTTGGATGGAAACCTCACTAATCTTCGGTACTAGATTTGGTTGACCTGTTTTTCCCTTGGAAGAAATTGAAAAAAAGAAAAAGAAATACAGGATTTTCAAGACTCATCTCTGCCTTTTTGTTTTGTTTAACTGGTGTGTGTGGGGGTTCCTATTTCCGTTAGCAACAATGGGTCTTGAATGTCTTTGTTGTTGATTTAATTGCATGTATCTAAATTAAAAAGGGTTGTGATTATGTTCCGATGTCGAAGTGGTTTTTATATCTCAACATTTTCTCGTTATTGTGATTTTTTAGATAGAAAAAGTTGATGAAGATGAACATTCTTTTAAAGAAGGCTTAATTGCAATTTTAAGCCACTTATTTTAAGAAATAATGGATTTTGGCCCCCCCTATTTTTAAATCATCAATTTCAATCCTCCTATTTTGATAAATTTTAAATTAGCTTCATCCTTTATTTATTAAGCTGATGTGATGTGACACATTTTAATATAACATGACATTTCTTAATTTATAAAATTACTAGATATTATTTTTATTTTTATTTTATTAGGTAGTCTAGTGGTGTGTCCGCGGTTTGAACCACAACCCCTGCATATAAAATGCAATGTCCCTTACTAACTGAGCTAAGCTCATCGGGACCAGTAGATATTATTTCAAACAATAAATATATTATATTATGTTAACTTAATAGTATCTTAAATTCGTAAAAAAAATTTAATATGGATTTTCTTTTTGACAATTTAATAACTATGGGTTTTTTTTTTGACAAATTATTATGGGTATGGCTAGCACTAGTTGGCTTCAGTTATTTCTCCAGGTGAGGTTAACTAATCTTCTGACTTCACATTCAGACCATAGTCCTATATTGCTACAGTGTAAGCCTATTATCAGGACACATATTAATCATTCGTTTCGGTTTGAGAATAGTTGGCTAAATGAGCTTGATTTAGAGGATGTGGTGGTTGAGGGTTGGGGGGGGAGAATTTGGAGGTGATTGACCGAGTGACTAGATGTGCTAATAAGCTTCAAAGGTGGGGAAAGAAGAAAAGGTTAAGGTTTAAAGAGGAGATTGATGAATGTGTTAGGCGGATGAATGAGCTACGCGGTAACCAGGATGAAGAGGGCACTATACAATATTAAGAGTTATCGGAGAGGCATGCCACTCTGCTGATACAAGAGGAGGGGTACTGGAAACAAAGGGCTAAAATGCATTGGCTCCAAGAGGGGGATATGAACACTAGATTTTTCCATATGTCAGCAACTGTGCGTAGCAAAAAGAAGAAGGTCACAAAGTTGATTGCTGATAATGGTACAGAGGCACATACTCAGGAAGAACTTTGTGAGGTGGCCAAGAGTTATGATGCATGGGTACTCCGTTTTAGATAGAGTACCGGTACCGGGTACCGGTACGCTATGGTACTTCCCCGGTACGCACCGACGCCGTACCTAGATTTTTTTTGTTTGTTTTTTGTAATGGGTACACGAGTGGTACATCTGTGGTACGCGCGTGGTACACCAATTCAAAAAAACACTATTTTTTTTTCTTCTTTTTCTTTAATTTATTTTTTTATATAAATATTTAGGTTTTTTATTTTTGTATAATATAAAAGTAGCACCTATCGCTAAAAAACAATAAAAAAACAGCCATTGGAATTATTCACTCATTCATTAAAAATGAATAGACTAAATTCAAAGAGAATTGAAGATCGAGTTTTTTTATTCATACAAATCTTCGTATTCTCTCGAGAAAGAGAAATAATAATACTTATAATGAAAGAGCAACAAAAATGTGGAATATTCGTAGAGATGAATGAGATTTATTTAATATATAATTGATATTTTTGAAATTGCTAATCTTTCTCACGATAAACCTAAACTAGAGACTGCTCTTTTTAGTGATGATGGAGGTTGAAACAATTGACTCTTTTTGAGCTAATTGCTTTTTAATCTCATATTTTGATGTTTTTGAACAATTTGAATTACTTTTAAATTGTGGTGTGATATTTTTTATGTTTAATTATTTATTTTAACAATATATTTCTATTATTTGATTTATATAATTATATTTAAAAAAAAAATATAGGGACGTACCCGTACCTTAATTTTTCTAAAAATGGCGTACCCCGTACCAGTATCGGTACCGGATACCGGTACCGTACCCGCACCCGGGCAACATATACTTTGATACTCTCTTCAAGCCAAGAGATGGAGATCATGATCCCGTACTTAATCTTATTCAGCCGAGAGTGACTGACGATGATAATCTCGTTCTGACGGCACCTATTACTAAAGTTGAAATTCAGCAAGCGTTGTTTCAGATGCATCCAGACAAATCTCCTGGACCAGATGAGTTTAATCCAGCGTTCTATCAGAGATTTTGGGAGCAGTGTAGTGATGATATATTTTCCCTACCAGTCTCAATGACACAAATATTTGTCTTATTCCTAAATGTGGCAATCCTACATCAATGAAGGATTTGCGCCCCATTTCGCTTTGTAATGTCTTGTATAAAATGATCTCTAAAGTGTTAGCTAACAGACTGAAGTGTTGTCTAGATAAATGTGTTTCTCAAGAGCAGTCAGCTTTTGTGGAAGGTAGATCGATCCTTGATAATGCTCTTATTGCCACAGAAGTTATCCATACTTTGAAGCGGAAGACAAAGGGTAGAAGAGGTGAGTTGGCACTCAAGATTGATATTAGTAAGGCCTATGATAAGGTGGATTGAGGTTTCCTCCGCGGAGTTATGACTAGGATGGGGTTCACTGATGTCTGGATTCGGTGGGTTATGATGTGTGTTAGTTCAGTCAATTACTCGGTGTTGATGAATTCTGACCGAGTTGGCCCTATTTCGCCAGGTCGAGGATTTCGACAGGGTGATCCATTATCTCCTTATTTATTTATTTTGGTAACAGAATGTTTAACTGCTCTCATTCACCAGGATGTTGGTAGGGGTGACCTTCATGGAGTGAGAATTTGTCGTGGTGCTCTAGAGGTCTCTCATATTTTGTTTGCAGATGATTGTTTCTTATTCTGTAGGGCTAATGTAGCTGAGGTGAATGAACTCATGAGGATTTTACATACTTATGAAACAGCATCAGGTCAGGAAGTTAACCTAGTTAAATCAGAAGTTTTTATTAGTCGGAATATGTCTCAGGCAGCTAAAGAAGATCTCTCTCGTATCCTTGGTGTCAAACTTGTATTGGGTACAGGTATATATCTTGGATTACCGTCCATGGTTGGCAGACGTAAAAAAGCAATATTTTCCTATATCAAGGATTGTATTTGGAAAAGAATTAATTCCTGGAGAGGGTGTGCGCTGTCTAAGGCAGGCAAGGAAATCATGATAAAGTTGGTTCTGCAGGCAATACCCTCCTATGTAATGAATATGTTTATTCTTCCTGCTTCACTTATTGATGATATTGAAAAAATGATAAATGCTTTTTGGTGGAGGAATGGTAGTACTAATAATAATAATACTAAAGGTATTCATTGGTTAGCTTGAGAGAGACTTGCTTGCCAGAAGGCTTATGGGGGTTTAGGCTTTCGTAATTTTGAAGCTTTTAATAAGGCTATGGTTGCAAAACAAGTTTGGAATATCGTCCAGAATCCGAACTCATTGGTAGCAAAATTAATCAAAGCCAGATATTTTCCACGTTCCTCTTTATTTGAGGCACCTTTGGGATACAATCCCAACTTTGCATGGCGTAGTATGTGGCAAGCTAGACAAATTCTTTCTCTTGGATGTAGGTGGCGGATTGGAAGTGGGGATAATATTCGTGTTATGCATGATCTTGGTTGCGTGGGGGTGCTAATAGATGGGTGCCCTCGCCTCAACCAGCAGGTGTCTATCAGTTATTTGTCAGAGATTTGTTACACGACAACTATAAAGCGTGGAATATAGTTAAGGTTCGAAACTTGTTTTCAAGGGATGTAGCGGAGAAGATTCTGGAAATACCACTTGTTAGCTCAGTCCGTGAGGATAAAGTGGTATGGGAGGAGGAAAGAAATGGGTGTTATTCAGTGAAATCCGGGTATAAGTTAGATATGCGTTACTTAATAGGTAGCAACAAATATCATGTTATTGGCAATTGGAATGGTATTTGGAAAGCTCAAGCTCCGCACAAGGCACGTCATTTAGTTTGACGCTTATGTAGAGGATGTCTCCCGACTCGTCCTCGATTGTTGGAAAGACGAGTGGAGTGTACTCTCAATTGTCCTGTGTGTGATGAGGAGATTGAGGATGAGCTTCACATATTCTTTAGGTGTGCAGTAGCCCGAGATAGTTGGAGTGTAGCTGGTCTGTCATCTGTCTTACATAATGCTACGTACCAGCAAACTAATGCTATGGATCGTATTTTCGCTATTTGCAGCAATGAAAGTAGTGATACTGTTGGTAGAGTGGCTATGTTACTCTGGTGCATTTGGCAAAATCGTAATGATAAGCTTTGGAATGATAATGTACAGATGCCACGTCAAATTGGAAGACATGCTTTTGATGCTTGGAATGATTGGTACTCAGTACATAAGTTACAGAGTAATAATGTGAGCGGGACTACAGAAGCGGATTTAGTAAGGTGGGAGAAACCAGCTCTAGACTAGGTAAAATGTAACGTTGATGTTGCCTTTGTGTCAAGATCTGGAATGACCTCGATGAGATTGTGTTTTCGCGATAATAGTGGTCACTTCATGGCTGGTATGACACAATGGCAGCAAACTGTGATTTCATCTGTAGAAGGAGAAGCATGGACTTTACTTTTAGCAATGGAAGAAGCAAGACATAGAGGACTGAATCGAGTTCAATTTGAAAGTGATTCGAAAGTTTTGATAGAGGCCATTCATATGAAGCGTAGAAGCAACTCTGAGTTTTTGTCAATTGTTCATGATATCTTTAGTCTTATGTCAGCTTTTATAAACTTTGAGGTTAAGTTTGTTATGAGGCAAGCGAATTTGGTTGCTCATACTCTTGCTAGGGCGGCCAATTCTTGAGCTAACTTCCATAGGTTTAAGAATATTCCCTTTTGTATTGAACGTTTAGTTTTTAATGAAATGCAGTAAGTTTGTTTGACCAAAAAAAACCACTTGATTTCCATAAAAAAACAAATGCTGGTTGAGGAGGGGATTAAGGACTTTACATTTTTTTTTTAAACAAACAACTTTGCTCATCAATGAGGATTAAAGAATTTATATATGTTTTTTAAACAACTAACAAGCAACTTAAACTTATTTCATTAGTATTCAAAGATTGAATACGTGGAGATTCAAAATTAAAGGATACCGTAGGTGACTAGCTAAAAAAATCACCGTCCTCGTAAGAGAGTGAGTTTATATTCGTCTGTGGAAAGATTTTATATTTGATTATAATATTTTAATTTTTTCACCTTTTTCGATAGTAGATGAATAAATAAAGATCAAATACTATTGTTTCTTGTTTTAAAACTTTTTTTAATACCAATTATTAGTTGGTTCAGTGCTGATTGACACTGAACTTGGTAGGGAGACCCCAGTCCAATCCCCCGCAATTGCGGTCGGAAGGGGGCTCGAACCACTTGATACTAAAACTAATTCCCGAACCAGATTATGGGGTCTAGTGGACCGGATACAGGTGGTGAAAACAAAAACAAAATTTTTTTTTTTAATGAAATAATTTGCTCAACTTAGAAGCATTGTGTATATATTTTAAAATTTCTAGCCACTAAATTATTTGACCAAAAAAATAAAATTTCTATAAAGTTTTACAAAAATCTATAGAAAATAATGACTTATGCACACTTATTAAAAGATGCTGATTTATTATTTTTGGTTTTCAATGAAGTAAATCATCTACCAAGACATCATCCATACTATCCAAAACTGTTATTACCACTAGAATTTTAATGTATTTCAATTATGACATATCAAATAATTTCAATTTTTTTGTAAATATTTATAGAAATATGACATCAATGTTTAATGCAATAGTAACTTGTCTAATACAAACTACAAACCACGAACACATCTATGATTAGGCATGTCGCAGTGTCTGACACGTGTCGGTATCTGACACTCGTCCGACACATATCGAATAGCTTAGACCAGTGTCCAAAAAGTTTCAATTTTTCCTTTAGTTTGACACTCCTTTGATCGGTGTCCGACACCTGTAAGACACTTGTAAGACATGTGTCGGACAATTGTCTCCAAAAAAATTGTTTTTTCTTTGTTTATACTTTATACCCTCCTTAGGCACGTATCAGACATATATAAAAGTTAAAAATGTGTCGAAACAACATATTGATCAAAAAGGGATTGAAAACATTACATTTTGATTACAATATTTTTTTTATAGTAGATGGATAAATAAAGGTAAAATACTATCATATTTTATTTTAAAACTTTTTAAAAAAAATAATTTCCTCAACTTAGATTTACATGTATATATTTTAATTCTCAATTTATATCTTTTATATATATTATATGTTTTTTACATATTGTGCAAGATACATACTATTACATAACAATCAAGTTGAAAATATTAAAAAATGTTGCTTTAAATATTTGTTCGTGTATCATTTCCCAGATTATTGTTAAGCAGCTTATACCGGCAATTTTGTCTTCACGCTATAAAAAAATTGCTAATGAAAGAAAATATGATATTTGTGCTTTGTCTCATTCTACTGTCATAGAGTTAATGGAGTGTACAACGCAAGTAACATCTTAAGTCGGCACTCATCATAATCTTTGACATGGTTTGCTACTCAATTGCATGCTGTCTTAATATATTAATATAATGATACGGTTAGAAGTCTTCACTTAACATTAATCTTTGTCTTAAACCCTTTAGTTCTTTACCTTCCAAATCAAAATATATACATGCAATGATTCAAGTAGCATGTCATAAATGACTTGTCTGTGAGCTACAAAACTTCTTTACAGATACTTTCTAAGCTGCAGACAATTATCTCAACATTCAATTTCTAAGCTGAGGTTTCGGTCGTTTCTGTTTATTGAACTTGGTTTGTATGTTTTGACTTTTTAGTGTTAATTTAGAGTACGAGGAGAACAAAAAATAGAATACCATATTTGATTGATATGGAAGAAGAAATGGTTGAAGAAGATATTGTGAGACCAATGAGTGAAGGAAGGAATAGCATGAGTTTTGGAGAGTTAATCCGGAATTCTGGAAATGAAGAGCAAGAGGAGCTGAAATGGGAAGCTTTATGGAGGCTTCCAACTTATGATAGAATGAGAAAAGCGATTTTGAAGCAAGTTCTTGATAATGGAAAAGTTAATTATCAAGAGGTGGATATTACCAAGTTTGGTTTAGAGGAAAAGAAACAACTTCTTGAGAGTATAATTAAGACTGCTGAAGAAGACAATGAGAATTTTCTCCACAAAATGAGGGATAGAATAGATAGGTACACATGATCATGATCATACATAGCTTTGGTTTGATTTGATTTGAATTGGTTTTACTTTCTAATTCATCTGTTTTATGCAAAGTTCTAAAGTACTAACTGGTTTTACATGTTTTTTGTTCATTGTTTACTATAGGGTAGGAATTGAGATTCCGAAGATTGAAGTTCGGTTTGAGAATTTATCGATTGAAGGGGATGCATATGATGGAACCAGGGCCTTGCCAACACTAATCAATGCTACCTTGAATGTAATAGAGGTATGTATTTCTGCTTACTTCGTATGCGCTTCATTCATATGCACTTTATATAACTTGTTTCTGCTTACTTTAAAAGTTATATTGACTTATGATCTTATATGTATTTCTTTTTGTGGCAAATAGGGACTTTTGAGTTACATCAAGATTTTGGCATTTAAGAAAAGGGTTATAAAGATTCTCAAAGATATTAGTGGAATTGTAAAACCATCAAGGTACTTTAATTAGTAATTCTATATGGATTACTTCATAACTTACTTGTATTGTATGCCTTCATATCGTTAACAATATTTTATTTTCTGTCTCTCTTTTCAGAATGACTTTACTATTGGGACCTCCAGGTTCAGGAAAAACTACACTGCTTCAGGCACTTGCTGGGAAAATGGACAAGGATCTAAGGGTTTGTCATTCCCTCCTAATTCCCTTTTAGAAATGATAAAAGTATCATATAAATGCATAGTAGCTCAACTAGTTTGAGCTAAGGGTTAACGGAGTTGGAAGCCCTGAGTTCAAACCTGAACGAAGGAGAAAAATATTAACTTAATAACTAATTACTAACATTGACCATTTAAAAAAAATGTATAGTAGCTCAATAGTTTTGATAATGTTCCTAACATTATGCATCATGAATTCTCGATAGGTATCAGGAAGAGTTACTTACAATGGTCATGAATTGTCAGAATTTATTCCACAAAGAACATGTGCCTATATTAGTCAGAATGATCTTCACCATGGAGAAATGACAGTGAGAGAGACGCTGGACTTCTCCGGACGCTGCTTAGGTGTTGGAACAAGGTATGATATGTTAACAGAATTGTCAAGACGAGAAAAAGTAGCAGGTATCAAACCAGATCCTGAAATAGATGCTTTCATGAAAGTTACATCAATGGAAGGTCAAGAAACAAGTCTTGTTACAGATTATATTCTCAAGGTTTGGTTATGCTTATTACTTTTAAAGTTGATTAAGTTTTAGTTAACATTAATCCAACTTTATTTCATCTAATGTATTTATAAATACAATAGATTCTTGGGCTGGAAACGTGTGCTGATATTTTGGTTGGAGATGAGATGAGAAGGGGCATATCAGGTGGACAAAAGAAGCGTTTAACCACCGGTAAGTGTCATGTGCTTCTTGAATTGCATGTTTCTTTATCTATGAAGCACAGACATGGACACCGGATACGACACAGACACTGACACGTCGACACCGATAATAATTTGAGTAACATATGTTGTTGATTCTGCAATGACATTTCTCAAATGGTATAGATTAATCTATCATCATTGAGTAATATCAATTTTCTTTTGTCAATTTTTTTTTAATGCAGGTGAGATGTTGGTGGGACCTGCAAAAGCCCTATTTATGGATGGAATTTCAACTGGTTTGGATAGTTCTACAACCTTCCAAATAGTAAGGTTTATGAGGCAGATGGTTCATATAATGGATGTCACTATGATAATCTCACTTCTGCAACCGGCACCAGAAACATATAACCTTTTCGATGACATAGTACTACTTTCAGAAGGTGAGATTGTCTATCAAGGTCCGCGTGAGAGTGTTCTAGATTTTTTTCAAAGTGTCGGCTTCAAGTGCCCAGAAAGGAAAGGAATTGCAGACTTTTTACAAGAGGTAACTTCTAGAAAGGATCAAGAGCAGTACTGGTTCAGAAGGGACATACCTTATCAGTATGTTAGTGTGCCTGATTTCGTAACACACTTCAACGATTACAGTATTGGTAAACAACTTCATGAAGAGATTCAAGTTCCATTTGATTCTAGTAAAACTCATCATGCTGCATTAGTAAAGGAAAAGTATGGAATCCCCAAATGGGAAATTTTCAAGGCATGCTTTTCAAGCGAATGGCTATTCATGAAGCGAAGCTATTTTGTATATATATTTAAGACTTTTCAGATTACTATCATGTCTTTAATTACCATGAGCGTATTTTTTAGAACGAAGATGGGGCACGGTCGACTTGAGGATGGAGGAAAATTTTATGGTGCACTGTTTTTCAGTCTTGTCAATGTGATGTTCAATGGAGTAGCCGAACTTGCAATGACTGTTAACAGACTTCCTGTTTTCTTCAAGCAGAGAGATTTCCTATTTTATCCCGCATGGAGTTTTGCATTGCCGATTTGGGTCCTCAGAGTTCCTATGTCTCTATTGGAATCAGGATTATGGACCATCCTCACTTATTATACTATTGGTTTTGCTCCAGCACCTAGTAGGTATGAGAATGCAATCTATACTGAGTTAGTTTCTTAGCGGCATATGTGAAAATTTTAGGATGCATGTGTTCACACAAGATAAGATAAAACTAAGAATGAAAGCATTAGAGAGAAAATCATAATTGCGCCGATTGTTGAAAAGATGGGGTAGATTTTTGTCTTAGGTCCTTTTAGTATTATTGACTGACAAATTTTGCTCAACTAGGTTTTCCATCCATGCAATGCATTATTTACATGTATTATCAGAACTTCATAACATATATAAAGGCCCCAAACACATACATATGGCTATCGGTTGTATAGATTAAAGCAACGGTTAAGATACTAAAAGCTTATTACAGGTTTTTCCGTCAACTATTGGCATACTTCATGGTGAATCAAATGGCTCTTTCCCTTTTCCGCTTCATTGCTGCAATTGGAAGGACAAGAGTTGTGTCTAACACACTTGCTTCCATAACAATTTTAGCTGTTTTCGTCTTAAGTGGATTTACCGTTTCAAGAGGTAAGTAACAACTTTTATTTATAAATCTATACAAATATTCAATAATATTTCAATATTAAATGACAACTCTCATTTTCATGTGAAATTGATTCCTCTCTCCATATATAGATGATATTGGACCATGGATGATATGGTGCTATTATGCTTCACCTATGATGTACGGAATGACTGCGATAACCATCAATGAATTTCTAGACGAAAGATGGAGTGCTGTGAGATCTTATTCTTGTTGAGATAATCATTGGTCGTCAATCGTATAACACTTCATAACTATTAACTAATTCCTGATTCTTCACTTTTCGCAGCCTAATATCGACCCTAGAATTAATGAACCCACAGTTGGGAAGGCTTTACTTAAGGCCAGAGGCATATTTACAGAAGACTATTGGTATTGGATATCTATTGGTGCTCTTATTGGATTTTCTCTACTGTTCAATGTTTGTTTCATTCTCGCTCTAACTTACTTGGACCGTAAGTTTCCATCCTAATCGCTCTTCATGTAGCATGTTTGCATCTGTAAATTTTTGTTTCTTAAATTGATGTGTAATTTTTATGACTAAATTAAAAGAGAGGATTATAAAGGAATGCTAGAAAGGTACCTATTAAGAAAAACCAAGCCGCCAATCTTGCTGCATAGAAGACAGTAACCATTTGAAAAATCCTTCATAAAAAAAACCTCTGATATCGCTTTGAAATTAAATTTCAGCATTCACAAGCTCCAAATCTATCATAGTGGAACAGGAAGACAATAGGAAAAACACAACGACCTCACTGGAGAAAACATCAAGAGAAATGACAGAAAGCTCAGCTTCAAATTTTGAATCCTTTGAAGGTAATATTAAATTTTGTTTGATAGATAATGATAAAAGCAACTACCTATTCTGATTATTCCCTAAAATATATAAAAATAATTAATCCTTAAACTATATAAAATTTGTCAAGTTAGTCCATAAACTATATGAAATCCGTCAAATTAGTGTCTGTTATTATATATTGACAAGAGATACTAGGGACTAGCGAGGCGAATTTCATTGCTTAGGGACTAACTTGACAGATTTCATATAGTTTAAAGACTAACCATTGATACGATTTCTTCACAGTTGAATTATACATGCAGTTTACTATAAGAACTCATGCCAATTGGAAATGAACAAAAAGATAATTGTAATTACGACAGGTGCAGACATGGAAGTAAGAAACAACACACATAGCTCAATTTCTAAAGCTGCAAAGAATGCAAAATTCAAGAAGGGAATGGTGTTGCCCTTTCAGCCTCTGTCACTTGTTTTTGAAAATGTGAATTATTATATCGATATGCCAAATGTAAATTCCTATTCCCCCTCTTATATCTTCCCATTAGTTCTCACCTCTAATACAACTTTATTCAATGAACGTTTTATCACTAGCTTTGACACTTTGGTAATTTATTATCAGGAAATGAAGCAAGGAACTAAAGAGGATAGACTCCAACTACTAAGAGACATAAGTGGTGCTTTTAGGCCTGGAATTTTAACAGCATTAGTTGGTGTAAGCGGTGCTGGAAAAACGACTTTGATGGATGTGCTTTCAGGAAGGAAAACTAGTGGTTACATCGAAGGAGGTATCAGCATATCGGGTTATCCTAAGAACCAAGCAACTTTTGCTCGGATTAGTGGTTATTGTGAACAAAATGATATTCATTCTCCCAATATTACAGTTTATGAATCTCTGTTGTTTTCTGCTTGGTTGCGGCTCAGTAAAGAGGTTGATATTGAAACACGAAAGGTACGTTATTATCCAACCAATTTTCATGTTAAACCTTTTCTCGTAGGCTCTTATATCTGTCTTTAAACAGAAACTTGACAGTTGAAAGTTATAAGATAATTATGCAAGTTTCACGTGCATTACGGTTATTTCATATGTGGTTAGCAAAACATCAACCAAGATTCTAATTGTCTACAAATCTACTTATTATCCACAGATGTTTATCGAGGAAGTTATAGAGCTAGTTGAGTTACATCTAGTGAGAAATTTCTTAGTCGGTCTTCCTGGAATAGATGGCTTATCAACTGAGCAGAGAAAGCGGCTTACCATTGCTGTAGAATTGGTAGCAAATCCTTCGATTATCTTTATGGATGAACCAACAACTGGTCTTGATGCTAGAGCTGCAGCAGTTGTTATGCGTACCGTTAGAAACACTGTCGATACAGGAAGAACTGTCGTTTGCACAATTCATCAACCAAGTATTGATATATTTGAAAATTTTGACGAGGTAAATATGAATAACAAGATTTTTCAAATGAAATTTTTATTTTTATAATGATTTAGAAGGAACTATACTAACCCTTTGCACATCTTGAGCTTAGCTGATTTTGATGAAGACGGGTGGACAAGTGATATATGGCGGTCCTCTAGGTCGAAATTCTGACAAACTTATCGAGTACTTTGAGGTAAACTTTGTCTTTCGTAATGTATAAACTTAATTATTTAGATGTCAGTAACCAACCTTACAGATTGTGTATAACATTTTTCAGGCAATTACAGGAATTCCGAAGATCGAAGATGGATATAATCCAGCCACATGGATGCTGGATATCAGTTCTCCTGTGGTTGAGTCTCAGCTTAATATAGATTTTGCTGAATTATACAATAAGTCAAGCCTTTACCAGTAAGTGAAACTCTTATTCATAGCTATATTATGAAAGATTCTTGCTTCTTTTTACTCATATATTTGATAATGTTTTTCCAGACGGAACCAAGAACTTATCAAGGAACTATCGATACCAGCACCTGGAACAAAGGAGCTTTACTTTCCATCTAAATACTCCCAATCATTTGTTACGCAATGCAGTGCTTGCTTCTGGAAACAGTACTGCTCCTATTGGAGAAATCCACAGTATAATGCTGTCAGATACTTCGTTACAATAGTTATTGGTGTTTTGTTTGGACTAATTTATTGGAATAAAGGCGATAAGTTGTAAGTCTTAAAGTTATTTGATAGTATTTAACAGATGCAATCGACAATTTATTTTTCCAAATATCGATGATAAAGTTACTAAATACATGGTTTCATAATTGTATGTATTTCACGAGAAAATTAAAATATCTATGCAGGGAAAAGGAACAAGACCTGTTAAATCTCATTGGAGCTATGTATTCATCTGTCATTTTCCTCGGTGCATCGAACACTAGCAGTGTGCAGCCTATTGTTGCAATAGAAAGAACAGTTCTGTACCGTGAAAGAGCGGCTGGATTGTACTCAGAACTGCCCTATGCAATTGGTCAGGTGAAATTTGCAAATTCCTTAACTTCAAAGAACAATAACAAGGATAACTTATCAAAATTACATAGTTCATTAAAATAACTATTTTTGCAGATAGCTATTGAACTAATTTATGTTGCAATCCAAAGTCTGATATACTCTATTATCCTCTACTGGATGATTGGATTCCAACCACAAGTTGAAAATTTCTTTTGGTTCTACTTCTTCATATTCATGTCCTTTATCTACTTCACATTATACGGAATGATGACGGTGGTTCTTACACCAAACCACCAAATTGCTGCAATTGTGATGTCTTTCTTCCTCAGCTTTTGGAACCTGTTTTCTGGTTTTCTTATTCCAAGAACGGTATGTGTGTGATCGATCAGTAATGATAAAAACATACTTCTTACTCTTAATACCATAGGAGTAACACAAATGAATAATGCATATTAACTTGCATTAAGGAGTACATGTCACCTATGTGTGTCACCATAGGACTTATGACTACATTGAATCATGTCATTTTCTCGAATTATTTACCTCCTCGGCGTGTCAATGTCTGTGTCGTGTCTGGTGCATGTGTCCTTGTTTCATAGCGTGTCGCACAGTCACTGAATATTTGGTCTAATAGTTGTTTTCCATTTTGCAGCAAATCCCGATATGGTGGAGGTGGTATTATTGGGCATCACCTGTGGCATGGACTATATATGGACTAGTGACATCCCAGGTGGGTGACAAGAACAGTCCAATAGAGGTTCCTGGATATAGGCTGATGACAGTAAAAGAATATCTTGAGAGGCAATTGGGATTTGAATATGACTTCCTTGGATTTGTTGTTTTGGCTCATATTGCATTTTGCCTTCTCTTCCTTTTTGTATTTGCCTATGGCATCAAGTTTTTAAACTTCCAGAAAAGATAATCACAGATAGAATAATGAATATGAAAACTGAGAATAGTAGTAGCAGTAGTAGTAGTAGCAGTACAAAATGATTTTAGGTAAAATTTGTTGTATGGAAAACTATATCCTATAATGATATATTGTTCAATATTCAGTGTCACTGTTCTCAAGTTGTCATTGACTGTGCAGACTGTACTGCAGTTGCAAAGCCATTGAATTTGCCCAGATACAACGATACCGTAGTCAAAACAATGAAAATGCTAATTAGCGGCTGTTTTTAGTGCAAGTGGTGGCGGCTTACAGTGCTCTAAATCAATCGAGTTCCGCTGCTTCGTAATTCATGACTTATATCCATTGCTTTAAAATTATTATTCTAAATTTCAATTAAAATATCACTTAATAAATTTATAATTCTTCATGTGTGTGCTCGCGCATGCTTTGATGTTATATCAAACATCATTCATCCAAATACTAATCCTCTTATTCTAAACATCTAATCAACAATTCATATCATAATCGGATCCAAACATACACACAAACCAACAATGTTAAAGTAACATAGTACCTAGTAGGAATCAGTCCATTTCAAGTAGCAGATCAAGCTACAAATTACACAAATATTTTATAGAATTTATTCACAAAAACACTTCCCACATTATTTGGATTCTGGGAGGATTGAAAAAGTCTGATTAAGTTGTTTGGTCTTGTCACATCAAGTATACTTTAACAATTTCCTTTTGACACAGTTTTCTATGATCATCTCTTTAAATACCTCTTCTCTTCCTTAGTCATTTTTACCACTTCACTTCTTTACCATCTCACTTTTCTTTCTAGTCTCTTGAAATTCCTCACAACTTCTCCATCACAGGTAATTTATCCATCCTTTAGTGAATAGTAACATTCATTTTACTATGACATGAGCTTCATCTTGAGCTCTTCATATTGACATACTATCACTCTTTCTCTGAAAGAGTTTTACTTATTCGTTTGAACTCTGGATTATCGGAGCCCTTCTCTTGAGAATCAGAGGGTTAATACCAAAAGAAAAGAAAATCTCTTTGATGGTTTGGCTTGGATGATTGAGGTTTAAAGAACATTTTTCAGCCCTCTCTTTGTTTTACCGACTTTGGAGAAGCACACCAAGTGTTTGATTAAATGCACCAGACACTATTTTGACCCAAAAATATTTTCCTAAATACATTTTTCCACTACATAATGTGGAGAGGTCAGCCTGGCCTAAAGTGCTATGCCAAGCTAACCTCCCCCCTCCGTTGGTCCATCGTGGCGGAGCTCCCTCCCTCCTTTTCTCTGGTTTTATTTTTCTGCTTGCTTATAATGTTGTGGCTATTGTAACATTGTATTGTGCACTCCCTTTTCTTATAGATTATTGCAAAGAATTAGATGATGATAAACTAACCTGGTCTAACCATGCATGCCGGTTGTTAACTCAAATGTCTCTTATCGTGCTTGATGAAATGTCTCACCTCACCTTAGTTTCAGCTTCTCACTTTTTTTAATAACTTATTCAACTTACCTTAGCTCATTTCCTCTTCACCTCCATGCCATATTTCACCCTATCTCACCTCACCTCGGCTTCAATCTCTCCGCCATGTCTTTGTTATACATATTTCTCGCTTCTTACTTCTAATTTTGTAAACCAAGTCCATTGATTAGAATTTTTTGTGTTCTTTTTTTTAGGATTGGAGGTAGATCAAAGCTCTCCATGTCTCATAGGGAGAGGCAAAGACTCGAGTCTTCAAACTCATATACACTTCCTTCATCTCCCGGGTCTAATAACTTAGAGGAGGGACATGAAGTTGATTATCTCCAGATAGAACAACAAAGAGAGGACGACAGGGATCAACTATCTTTATACTTACGTAATTTTTAGCACTTAGCCTACTATTATAGCTTTGTCATATTTGAATCAATCTTTTACTAACACTTTTTTTTATTGTATATGTAGGATCAGAAAGAATGGTAGACGTGACTAAAGAGGAGCGTAATCATATCCGAGTTCAAAAGCAGCTTGCAAAGGACCAAGGTCCCTCCATTCCCATTGTTGATGTTGATCCCTCTGCTCCTCCGCAGAAGAGGTTGAGGAAAAAGAAAACTGACAAGGGTGAGACGGTTGTGGCTTCTTCAACAGCTCATATGAGTCCTCACATCAGTCCACATCCTGGTCGTCAGGTTCCTGTTCTTGTCGGCACCTCCACTCATCCAGTTAATAATTGGCGTGATGTGCTGGTAGTTGATGATTTTGGTGGCGAATCCAACTCTGCATGGGATGTGCAATTTTCTGGTGAGGAAGTTGTATCACAATACACCACCGCCTCGGACCAAGAGAACATTAGAAATCTTGGCTTTGAGCAATCCTTGGAGGCTGTCAGGACCTACAGTTTGTGGACAGCTTCTATTGCCACTGTGATCAGCAAAGCTCTCAAGGAGGAGCGTTCTCGCTATCTCTCCTCGGTTATTGAATTGAGGAAATCTTTGTCTCAAGCTGAAGCTGACAGTCGCACCAGGGATGAATCTATTAATATCCTCAAGACATCATTGAAGAATACTAGGGATGAGCTCAAAACTTCCCACAAGAGACACCAAGCAGAGTACTCCAAGTTGGAGTCAGATATGGTATCTCTTTGCCTAACTTGTGATGAAAAAGATAAGCATATTAAGGAAAAAAATAAGAGGATTAAAGACCTGGAATATTCCATTCTTGAAGAGTATGACTGTGGATTTTTGCAGGCAATTCAGCAGGTTGAGGTACTTCATCCTGGACTTGACCTCAGTGGAACAAATTCAGCGCTCATCGTCAGAGGAGGTCGGATTGTGGATCCCACTAAATCATCACTTGGTGTTGTGACTGACCCCTAATTCACCTGGTTTCTCTTGCAACGAAACTCAACTTAGCTGTTAGATCTAACATGCTTTGCACTACTGTTCCCCCTTTCTTTTGTTATTTGCAGTATTGTTTTGTATTTGTACTATTTATGTGGTCACTTTGGGGCCCTGACTATGTTATTTTGTACTCTTGTATGACTCATGACTCTTTTAACTCTCGGTACCCGAGCTGAGCTCGACCGTACATCATCTGTGATATTTATGATACATTCTCAGTAAGTATTTGATAATTTTTGTGTGTCATTGTTATTATTTGTGATAAGTTTTCCTAAGGGTCGAGTCTATATCTAAACTTGCTCAGATCTTGTGTTGTTTAAAGGATTTTTTACTATATTGTTTAATTTATTATTGGATAAACATGTGTTTGTGAAGGATATGATGCCTAGTTGTGGCTTAGATGTTGGAGTTAAATAAGAAACTTGTTTGTTTGGGAGGAATTCACAGTCAGCAGAGAGCAGCAATAAACCAACCAAACTAATAGCGTAACCAAATAATATCACGGCCAACGGAGAGCAGCAATTCACAGTCAGCAGAGAAACCATCAGAGAGAACCAAATCAAACCAATCATTCAATCCGACTCAAACAAAACAAAACAAATTCTGAGCAATATATTGACTCACCAGACAACCAAAAGAAACACCTAAACATGCTGCTTCACAAACAGATTGCGAACATTCGTTCACCAGACAGATTCAGATTGAGAGCTTTCGCTCACCAGACATAACCAAACAGAAGAAATTAACAAAGAGAGAAGCAATCAAACAAAAGAAATCAGCTGAGAGAAGCAATCAGACAGAAGAAAATCCGCAGAGAGAAGCAATCAGACATAAGAAATCAACAGACAGAAGCAAGCAGACAGAATTCAGACAAAATAATCATCAGGGAGACGCAAACAGAAGAAATTTTTAGGGAAAAACAATTAGACAGAAGAAATGACAGAGAGAGTCAATCAAACAATCAATCAGAACCAAACCAAACAGAATCAAATCAATTTGAATCATATAGAGCCATTGGGTTGTTGAATATATTGTATCACTGCGATTAGAAATGAATAATAAACAAATAATTTGTTCCTGAATTTGTTATTCAGATAGACAACTAACCCTTCCAAAGGTAAGGAAGGGAAGAAAATCTTTACAAATCTAAATGATGACTATTGTACAAAATGTCTCTCCTAATCTATGTCAGTCTCTATTGCTTTTGCAGATTTACAGTCCATTGAAGCAAGAAGTGATATGCAAGAAAACATCTTCGGTGCAAGGAATTGTGAGGCCACCCATTCGACGATCATATCCAAATTCTTCCTCTGCTTGACTCAACAAGTCTTGAAATGAAGGTTGGTTCAAGTATGACAAGGGGACAACAAACCGCTTCATTTCCTCTCCAACGTACACTGCAAGATAGCCCTTTGGGATATTTGATACTTTAGATGATGTTTGGCTACTGCTAAATGAAGCCCGTCTAATAGCTGCAGGTAAACGGAAACCCATTTCAAATGTTTTGAATTTGAAGAAAAAGCTATGTTTCTCAGATGTAAGAAATATTTATCTAAGTTTGATTTCTTTAGTGATTTGTGTTGGTTGTGAAGTAGGACACTATATTTATAGATTTCAAGAGTGTTTTGAAATCCCTTTGCTAGATAAAAGATGGGGGCCAAGTGATGAGAGAGATCACATGGCGTTGTCTTAGATTCCTTTGTCAAGGATCAATAAGTTCAGTAATAGTGCAAACCCCACCTTTGAATGAAAGGCTCATGTTAAACTCAATAGTTGTATAATGCCTACTCATTTCTTTTCAGACATGCATCAAACATGGCACATGTTCCCTTCATATTGATAACACAACTTCATGTTGATATATAACCTGAAAAATTATGAGAAAAATATCAGTCATACAGTAACACACTATTCGCGACTTGTGCATAACTATTGTATTTGACTTAGTTATTGAAGGGTTTACAAGAGAACACATGATAGTGTCGATAGGTCTATATAATAAATTGAATGATTGCTTAAGAATAGAGAGAGTAATTAAACGTACGTCCCACAAATGCATTTCTGATGACAACTGTAAGTGGCCTACAAAATCAATTTAGCAGACATAGAAGCCCAAGTTTTATTTTGGTCCTTGTTTTAGATTGCATAAATGACCAATCAATAGAACACTGTCTTTTCAATGTAATAACAATTGAAAGACCACAAAGAAAGATGGCAAAAATTTTAAAATTCCTATCAATTTGGAAGAAGTATGGCACAAAACAAATGAATTTGAACACTTCCGTATCAATATAGAGTAAAACATACAATAATACAAAGAAAATATGGCACAAAACAACGCTATCATGTTATGTGATATTACAAAAAGTGAGTAAAAAAAAACAAGCTAAGGCATGCATTGGGAAATTCTCAAAAGACTAATTCAGAAGAATATCTGATGTTTTTATTTGGCTACATCTCATTTTTGCACTTTTGGTTTCTAATAGTTTTAGTTGTCCTAATTAGTGACAAGTTTGAATGATGCATCCAAAACACTGTCCTAATTACTAGTGATTAGTCAAATATTTGGCTCAACTGTAGGACCACAGTAATTATATATAGTTGGATACTGTAACAAGATTTCATGGTCCTTCTCTTTTCTCCAATTGCATATATCAGCAAGATTTTATGGTTAGATTGAAGTTTAATCAAGTGATATGAAGTATAGCAACAACTTCCAAGTAGATTTCATGGTTTATTGATTGAATTTCAAGCAACGATATAGCTATCAGTTGTTCTATCCTATATAGAAAACATGGACAAAATACTTGATAAGTATGTTTATAGCTTGTCTGGAACATGTGAAGAAGGTCTCTTTCAAAATCGCGATCATCAGTTAAAACCTCAAAGACAATGCCATGTGATTATTAATGAGATTTGTCGCCAAGTTTGAATAACTCATTATTCACCATACAATAATTGGTTTTCAAAGTCTATATATATACCGATAAATTGGGTTTAATAAGCAACACAAATCATTCTTACCTTGAAGCATCATTATTCAAATTCACTTCTTTCTTCTATTATACTTCTTTGAGATCAGTCTGTTGTGAAGAAACAAAAACAAGAATGGGTTTTCGCTTACCTGGTATTAGACGATCATCATCTAGCAAACAAGTGGAAGTGTCAAAAGGCTATCTTGCAGTGTATGTTGGAGAGAAAATGAAGAGGTTCTTGATTCCAATATCATTCTTGAATGAGCCTTTGTTTCAAGAATTGCTTAGCCAAGCTGAAGAGGAATTCGGTTACTGTCATCCAATGGGTGGTCTTACAATTCCCTGCAAGGAAGATGTCTTCTTACATACAACTTCTTGCTTGAACGGCTTGTAACTAACTCATTCTGCAAAAAAGTCATATGAATTATAGTAACATAGAACAGTGTAGGATTGATAGTTGAGACAATTTTTGTACATAAAAAATTTCTTTGTCCATTTTGTTGTTTCCTCTTAAGTGGAAATCTGAAATGAGAAAATGATATTCTTTTGAATTCATCGCTTGTTTATTGCGTCATTTCAAATACTTCCTTTGCGTGTAGAGACACAAGCCATGTACCAACTTATGGCGCATGATAGAATTTGAGAAGAAAATCAGTAGAAGGGAAATGAAAATGAGTAAAGGAATATACTAATAATTGATCACTTAATAAACCAACATATTAGTCACCAAATAATCTGTGAGTTGCATTTTTATTGTGACGATTGAAGAATGTGGTGAAGGCCAAAATCTCGAGGACTTTCCGTGCTTTTCCCATGGACTTTGTCATCAAAGTTGTTGTCATAAATTACATACACCATTAGTTAGCGGCAACTATTTTCTCTGATTTCCTAACAGCCTCCACTAATCATATACAAAAATATTATTCGAACACAATAGTTGACATCAAATACCTACACTTGGTACTTTAATTGCTCTGCCAAGGTGAAGAAGATATTATAGGCTTGTAAGAAGCTTGTGAGCTTAGATACAAAATAGCTTATCAACTAACCAAATAATTAGGTTTATGTGGTTGATGAGCTGCAATTAATGTTGAATTGCTAGAGAAAATCTGAATTCGAAATTTGACTGAAATAGTTTTTGGTCAAACATCACTTACATTTAGATGAAGATGCAGTTGATAGAAACATATGGAATGTAAAAAAGAAATTGAAAACTTAGATAAAAGATAACTTCTCAACTATTAGAGTTTGAAGGAATTGAGGCGCCTAATGCTTCCACCTGCTGTACCAGTGCGCTTAATACTGTTGGCAGATTTCACAGCCCGCAAAATGTAATTTTGAAGACCAAAAATCAGCCTATTCCGATGCAAGTTTCAAATATTAGAATGCGTCATCCAACTTCAGGTTATTATAAGATAATAAATGTTGATATTGCAGGTCTGTCAGATCAGGGAAAGTGGAGCCTAGCTGCGGTGATTCGAGCAGATGGTTTGGTATCAGCTACTGGTTGTCGGTGTTTGCAAATTTTCCACGACTTTATGTTGCAGTATCGATGGCTTTGATGAAAGGTTTGGATTTTTCTGGATTTGTTGTTTTATCTCTTCAGTCAAAATCTGGCTTTGATGTAACGTGATTGAAGCACTCAAAAACAAGCAACAGGTCTCAGCCTACTTGGATACAATCGAGGAAGACTGCATCAAGTTAAGTTCTAGCTTTAGTTCTATCAGTTTCAAATCAAGTTGCTCATTGTTTAGATAAATTTTCTCTATCTTCAAGTTTAGACTTTATTTGGATTGAAGAGACTCCATCTTGTATTTACAAGGTTGTGGCATTTGATTTACTGCCAGAAAATCTGTTTAATGATAGACTTTCTCCTTGCCCAATAAAACAAGATACCTACTCTCCGATATTTTATCAAACTTTTATGCTCGGGCAGTATATTCGCCTTTAACACAAGTTAAGAAAAACTAATTTGACTACAGTTTTAGATTTGATATATACTTCCCTTCTTGTGGCCAAGATATTGCGCTATAAATCATAAGTCAAAGCTGCTAATAAAATCCTTTTCTATAAAATTTGTGAGATTGTAAGAACATTCGAGCTAGATATTGCTTCAATTTTTTTCTTTCTGTCAAAGGAATCATCAGTTTTACATTTATAAATAGAAGCATATAGGAGCCATTGAGTTCTTGAATATATTGTGTCATTACGATTAGAAATGAATAATAACAAATAATTTGTTCCTGAATTTGTTATTCAGATAGACAACTAACCCTTCCAAAGGTAGGGAAGGGAAAAAAATCTTAACAAATCTAAAAGATGACTATTGTACAAAATGTATTTCCTAATCTATGTCAGTCTCTATTGCTTTTGTAGATTTACAGTCCATTGAAGCGAGAAGTGATATGCAAGAAAACATCTTCGGTGCAAGGAATTGTGAGGCCACCCATTGGATGATCATATCCAAATTCTTCCTCTGATTGATTCAACAAGTCTTGAAATGAAGGTTGGTTCAAGTATGACAAGGGGACAACAAACCGCTTCATTTCCTCTCCAACGTACACTGCAAGATAGCCCTTTGGGATATTTGATACTTTAGATGATGTTTGGCTACTGCTTAATGAAACCCGTCTAATAGCTGCAGGTAAACGGAAACCCATTTTTTGAATGTTTTGAATTTGAAGAACAAGCTAAGTTTCTCAGATGTAAGAAAAATATATCTAAGTTTGATTGCTTGAGTGATTTGTGATGGTTGTGTAGGAGGACACTATATTTATAGATTTCAAGTGTTTCTTGAAATTCATTTGCTAGAGAAATGATGGGGGCCAAGTGATGAGAGAGATCACATGGTGTTGTCTTAGATTCCTTTGTCAAGGATCCATAAGATCAGTAAGAGTGCAAACCCCACCTTTGAATGAAAGGCTCATGTTAAACTCAATAGTTGTATAATGCCTACTCATTTCTTTTCAGACATGCATCAGACATGTTACATGTTCTCTTCATATTGATAACACAATTTAATTTAGATGAATGACCACCTCAAAAATATGAGAAATATCAGTCATACATTACTAACACACTATTTATGAATTGTCGTTTTTTGTTGTTCAAACATGTGGAAGTAGTCTATCCAATATGAAGTTGCAACAGCTTCCAAGTAGATCTCATGGTTTATTGATTCAATTTCAATCAATAATAGGCATAGTTGTCCTATCCTATTGAAAACAAGGACAAAATACTTGATAAATATGTTTATAGCTTGTCTGAAACATGTGAAGAAGGTCTCTTTCAAAAGCCTAATCTTCATTGAAAACTTCCAAGACAATGCCATGTGATCATTAATGAGTCATGTCTCCAACGAGACTCCATTGAATAACTCATTCAGCATACAATTGGTTTCCAAAGTCTATATATACACCCATCATTTGGTTTGCAACACAAATCATTCATACCAGAATTCAAGCTCAATTTTTCCTTCTATTACTTCTTTGAGATCATTTGGTGTGTGAAGAAACAAAACAATAATGGGTTTTCGCTTACCCGGTATTAGACGATCATCATTTAGTACAAGTCAATCATCTAGGAAGGAAATGGAAGTCCCAAAAGGTTATCTTGCAGTGTATGTTGGACCTAAAATGAATAGGTTCTTGATTCCAGTATCATTCTTGAATGAGCCTTTATTTCAAGAATTGCTTAGCCAATCTGAACAGGAATTTGGTTACAGTCATCCAATGGGTGGTCTTACAATTCCCTGCAATGAAGATGTCTTCTTACATACGGCTTCTCGCTTGAACAACTTGTAACTAGTTCATACTGCAAAATAGATAAATGAATAGCATATGACAGTAGGATAGACTAGTTGAGACAACTTTTGTACATGAGGAATTTCTTTGAATTTTGATGTTTCCTCTTAAGTAGGAATTTGAAATGAGAATTTATCAAACTATATTCTTGTGAATTCATCTGTTGTTTTTGTGTCGTCTCAAATACTTGTGTTGCACAAACACAAGCCATGCACCAATTTTTTGGATAATGTCTATTACATACTAGTAGATATGGTAATGCAAAATTGGTATGTATTATGAGACCATAGAACAAAACTCTAAACAAATAAATCTTTAAATAAAACACTTCCTTAACCTATAAAAATTTTCAACTTGATTGGCACATCATAGAATTTTGAATACAAGCCAGTACTGGTTAAATTAAATTAAAATGAAGAAAGGAATGTATCACTTATTAATACTTCTTACCGATTAATTATTAAGTTGGATTTTTCTTGTAATAAATCGTCAAAGTTGAAGTCTAAAACACACAATTATCGGCAAGGCAACCCTTTAGTTTGAATACCTTGTCGCCTCAACTATTCATGAAAGTGTAAGTTAGCTAAGAGTCAAAACTAAGCCAAAAAAATGAAAAGACAGTGTTCTATTGATTGCAATCACTAAGCGTTGCCGGTCCGCTTTAAACAAATGAGAATAAGGATCAGAGGAAGAGGGACCTGCTTCGTCCTCCGGGGGGGCCACTAAAAGTGTCGACGAATTATCCGGCGCTGGTGGGGGGATACAAATATTTGTACGACTACGAGAATCAAAATATCATCGAACCCCTCTGGATTTTTATAGATTCGCTTGATTTCGTTCCAAATTTGTAGGGGAACCTGTGGCTGGATGGAATCCTTCGCGATTGAAATGCCTGCCTGCCCTCTTCCCCCAACCTACGGGGCTAGCTTGCTCAGCTGTTGTTTATAGTGATTTTATATTATCGGAAAAATAAAATATGGTGTCTTTTGAAAATTGAAATCCAGCAGGCTTACCAACACTAGGTGTCTATATCTTATTTGCTTTGGAGGTTTGTTGTTACCAAAAAGCTTGAGCTTGTTGCATTTAATTCTTTGTATCAGGATATGTGGATTTGCATCCTGATTACCTAAAACAATCATAATTCATAGGATAAGTGGATCTAACTGTTAAACTCAAAGAACTTTGATCTGAAAACTGTATCTTCTCCTTAGAGAGAAGTCTCATATAAATAGAATATAATTACAAGTTGTGTGGCTGATTCTCAGCCCAATAATCTGCAGCTGTCATATCTACATTTATTTTACAATATCCTAATTAATAGCGGATAGTATTGTCAAAATATCAGTTACAAATGCATAGCATTTGAATTTGCCATTAAGACATTAAACCTATTGACATCCCCCCTCAAATTGATGCTGGTAAATCAACTAGCATCAATTTGCTAACCAAATAATTGTGGCGCTGACGTGTCAATGATTTAGTAAAGATGTCAGCTGTCTGATCCGATGTGGAGACATGTGGTAGATTGATGATTCTGCGATCATAGGCTTCTCGGATAGAGTGACAATCAACCTCGATGTGCTTTGTTCGTTCATGATAAACTGGATTTGCTGCAATTTGTATAGCACTAGTATTGTCAGCATGTAATGAAGTTGGTTGTGCTTGAGAGAATCCAAGTTCTGTTAGAAGACCGCGCAGCCATACTATTTCAGAACAAGCTGCAGACATTGCACGATATTCTGCTTCAGTGGATGACTTTGAAACTGAATCTTGTTTCTTACACTTCCAAGAAATAGCAGCATTTCCTAGGAACATACACCAGCCAGTAGTAGACTTCCTTGTGTCTGGACATCTAGCCCAATCAGCATCACTATATGCTTGAAGTTGGAGTGTCGAATCATTAGGAAAAAACAAACCGCGTCTTGAAGTGCCAAGGAGGTACTTAATGATTCGCTGCACTGCTGAAAAATGTAAATGTCGTGGAGCTTGCATGAACCTACTTACAGTGTGCACAGCAAAAGAAATATCTGGCGGGTAATTGTTACATAGATGAGACTACCAACCAACTTGCGATAAAGAGTTGGATCATCAAGAAGCTCACCTTCATCTCGGCGATATTTAACATTGACTTCAATGGGAGTGTCAGCAGAGTTTGAGTTTGTGAGTCCAGCAAGTTCCACAAGATCTTTAATATACTTTTGTTGATTTAAAAAAATGCCTTCAGATTGATAATGTACCTCCAAACCCAAGAAGTAAGTAAGGCGACCCAACTCTTTCATGTGAAAAGATGAATGCAACAATTCTCTAATTTTAGAGATGCCTTCTTGATCAGAACCTGTCACCACTATATCATCCACATAAACCAGAAGCACCACAATGCCTTTAGGAGTCCGTTGTAGGAAAAGTGATGGATCATATTGACTTTGAATGAATGAAAAACCAAGTAGTGTGGATCGGAACTTTTCAAACCATACTCTTGGTGCCTGTTTCAATCCATATAAAGAGCGTTTTAGTTTGCAAACAGTATTAGAGGAAGATGTAGGCATACCATTGGGGAGTTTGATGTAAACTTCTTCCTTAAGATCACCGTGTAGGAATGCATTTTTCACATCCATTTGATGTAGTGGCCAAGACTGTGATGCTGCAAGGGCAAGAATAGTGCGCACACTAGTCATCTTGGCAACCGGGGCAAACGTCTCATCATAGTCTAGTCCATATTCTTGCTTATTTCCAAGCACTACTAGACGAGCCTTGTAACGATCTATTGATCCATCTGAACGCAACTTTATCGAAAACACAAATTTGCTGCCCAAAGGTTTAACAGACGGAGGACAAGGCACTATGTCCCATGTTTGATTTTCTTCGAAGGCCAGAAGTTCATTTTCAATAGCAGTTTGCCAACAAACATGCTCCATTGCCTGTTTATAAGAAGAAGGAATAGGAACACTAGATAATGTTGCTGTCAAGGATAAGGGACTAGAGAAACCATACTTTTCTGGGGGCTTACGAATGCGTGAGCTGCGTCGTAACAGGTCTGGTTCTGGTTCTTCTATTGGATCAGCAGCCAAGGAACTATCTTGAGGGGGCCTATGGGAGTCAGCGGGCTGATTTTGAGTGACAACACGTCGTCTTTGGTAGGTTAAGAGAGGCTTAGAGGATGGCTGACTTGCAAAAGAGTTGGGAAAAAATGGTAAAAGAGAAACTGTAGAAGGAGTGACGTGATGTGTTGCAAAAAAATATTTATTTTCCTGAAAAATGACATTTCTAGACACTCGAATTCGACGATTATTAGGATCATAACATAGAAAGCCCTTTTGGTGAGAAGAATATCCAAGAAAAGCACATTCAACAGATTGGGCACTGAGTTTGGTGCGTTCTTGTGGAGGAAGATGGACATAACACACACAACCAAAGACACGAAGAGTGGAGTAATCTGGCGGCTTACCAAATAATCGACTAAAGGGAGACTCATTATTTATTGATGGGGATGACAAAATGTTTATAAGATGAACTGCAGTAGAGAGAGCTTCACACCAGAATCGTGGTGGCACATGAGACTCTAGAAAAAGTGTGCGAACAACATCAAGCAAATGGCGATTTTTTCTTTCAGCTACCCCATTTTGTTGGGGAGTTGAAGGACATGATCTTTGAGATATAATCCCATTAGATTGCAAGAACTCTTGAAAAGAGTTTGATGTATATTCCCCCCCATTATCAGAGCGAAGAATTTTGATTTTAGATGAAAATTGGGTTTGAACATAAGCATTAAAAAATTTGAAAGTAGAAAAAACTTCATCTTTTGAACGCAAAAAATAGACCCATGTAAAACGACTATAATCATCAATAAAAGTTACAAAGTATTTGTAATTAGCATGAGATATAATCGGTGCCACTCCCCATACATCACTATGGATAATATCAAAAGGTTGTGTTACATTCGGTTGATGTGTTGGAAAAGGAAGAATTTTACTTTTGCCAAGCTTACAAGGAATGCAATCAAAACGAATAACATCAAGAGATGGAGTGTGTTTATTTCCTAGAAAACCAGATTTTAGCATGTCATGAAGCACATTGAAGTTTGGGTGTCCTAGACGCTTATGCCACACTTGATAATCAATAGTTGCAGAATTGCACAAAACAGAAGGTAAAGAAAGACTCGGAGACAAATGTAAATTGAGCGGAAAGAGACGTCCGACTTTAGGCCCCTTCGCGATTGTCATCCCTGAGTGTTGATCCAGCACAAGACAACCAGATTTTGAGAATTGTACTTTACAATTATTGTCAACTAACTGTCCAACCGAAATGAGACTACTAGTAAGACCAGGAGAGACAAAAACATTGGTTAGAGTTGAAGAAATATCACCAGTTGCTGTGATAGGCAATTGATTGCCATCAGCAGTATGTATCTTGAGATTTCCAGAATATTTGGTGATATTATTAAGAAATTGAGTATTGTTGGTCATGTGGTTGGAAGCCCCAGAATCAAAGTACCAAGGTGAACATGATTTACCTGAGAATCCCATAGCAGAGAATGCTGAAATTATCATTTGTTGAACCATTTCAGGGGTCAAAGTCTGGACAGCAGCATTAGGGGTATTTTGTTGGACAGCAGTAGGAATAGAAGAATCAACTGAAGTTGCAAAGGCTGTTGCATTTCGCTTCGGTGGCCTTGTTGGACACTCTTTAATAACGTGTCCATCCTTTTTGCAATAATTGCAGAATTTGTTTGGACAGTTAGAGGCATAATGTCCAGAGCGCTTGCAACAGAAACATTGAATAGTGCTCATGTTGTGGTTTCTTGACCTCCCATGTGCCACATATGCCACTGGAACAGTAGACACTTTTTGTTCTTCAAGGATGGATTGTGTAAGGAGGCGTTGTTCTTCACGTAACAGGTCATTGAGACACGCATCCAATGAGGGTATTGGGTCTCTATGCATTAGACTGGAGCGCATACCTTCAAAATCATATCTCAATTTCATAAGAAATTGATCTCGCTTCGTAGTGTCATGAACTGTTTGTACTGCACTTAGTCCATCAGCACTCAAATCTGAATAAACTATATCAGTGTATTCAGCCCAAAGATTCATGAATTGAGAATAAAAATCAGATATAGAGAGACTATCCTGTTTAAAATTAGCTATGTCATGCTCAAGCTGGAATCTACGGGCTGCATTGTTCTGACCGTAGATTTTCTTCAAGTAAGCCCACATTTTTGCTGCAGTCTTGTATGGGCGAAGGTTCAGAACAATGTTGGGATCAACCGAACTGGTGATCCAGGTCATGACCTGAGCATCTTTGGTTTTCCATTTGGCATGTTCAACCTTATCTTTGTCTTTGTCGGGGGCAGGAGTTGTGTCATCAACATGACCCCACAAATCTTTTCCTTGGACATATAACGAGAACTGGAATTCCCAAGCTGAATAGTTTTTGCCATTAAGGCGGACCATGAAAACATCATGTTTCTCTGTCGACATTGAATCGAAGAAAACTGAACACACAAAATGACAATCTGGTTTGAAAAAGAAATAACCAGAAAAGAAAAAAAATACCGAGAATCTTGACCAAGAGTGAAAGACACTGCTAAAGAACTCAGACTAGATTTTGGATCGGAACCTAGACTGATACCATGTTAAACTCAAAGAACTTTGATCTGAAAACTGTATCTTCTCCTTAGAGAGAAGTCTCATATAAATAGAATATAATTACAAGTTGTGTGGCTGATTCTCAGCCCAATAATCTGCAGCTGTCATATCTACATTTATTTTACAATATCCTAATTAATAGCGGTTACTATTGTCAAAATATCAGTTACAAATGCATAGCATTTGAATTTGCCATTAAGACATTAAACCTATTGACACTAACCAATTAGGTTTCCATCACACAGATGAGTGGTTGACACCTTACCTCAAATTAATTTGGTCATTTATGTACAGGCAATCTAAAATAAGGACCAAAACAAAACTTGGGTTTCTATGTCTGCTAAATGGATTTTGTAGGCCACTTAGAGTTGTCATCAGAAATGCATTTGAGGGACGTACGTTAATTACTCTCTCTATTCTTAAGCAATCATTCAATTTTTGACATAGATCTATCGACACTATCATGTCTTCTCTTGTAAACCCTTCAATAACTAAGTCAAATACAATAGAGTTGCACAAGCCGTGAATAGTGTGTTACTGTATGACTGATATTTTTCTCATAATTTTTCAGGTTATATATCAACATGAAGTTGTGTTATCAATATGAAGAGAACATGTGCAATGTTTGATGCATGTCTGAAAAGAAATGAGTAGGCATTATACAACTATTGAGTTTAACATGAGCCTTTCATTCAAAGGTGGGGTTTGCACTCTTACTGAACTTATTGATCCTTGACAAAGGAATCTGAGACAACACCATGTGATCTCTCTCATCACTGGCCCCCATCATTTCTCTAGCAAATGGATTTCAAGAAACTCTTGAAATCTATAAATATAGTGTCCTACTTCACAACCAACACAAATCACTAAAGAAATCAAACTTAGATAAATATTTCTTACATCTGAGAAACATAGCTTTTTCTTCAAATTCAAAACATTTGAAATGGGTTTCCGTTTACCTGCAGCTATTAGACGGGCTTCATTTAGCAGTAGCCAAACATCATCTAAAGTATCAAATATCCCAAAGGGCTATCTTGCAGTGTACGTTGGAGAGGAAATGAAGCGGTTTGTTGTCCCCTTGTCATACTTGAACCAACCTTCATTTCAAGACTTGCTGAGTCAAGCAGAAGAAGAATTTGGATATGATCATCCAATGGGTGGTCTCACAATTCCTTGCACAGAAGATGATTTTTTGCATATTACGTCTCGTTTCAATGAGCTATAAATCTGCAACTGCAAGAGGCTGACATAGATTAGTAGTGACATTCTGTACAATTTTTTACATTTGAAATATTTTTCTTTTCCCTTTACCCTTTATTGGGAAAATGGGTGAAAATTGTCTATATGAATATGACATACTCAATTCAATTATTTCACTCTCTACATTTGTCTCATCACAATGACACAATGTTTCAACAACTCGACGAGTTGTTTGTTCATATATTCATGAATTACTAATTGAATAACAAATTGAAATTCTAATCAACTCAACCACCTCAACTACTTAACTAACTCAACGTCTCAACTAAACCGTTTACTACACCCCTCAAGTTTGGAGATAGATGTTAAACAACAAACTGAAATAGGGAATTAGAGTTTGAAACTAAGGCCTGAGAAGGTCTTTGGTAAGGGGATCTGCAAGCCGTTGGTACGAACTCACCAGAATGAACTTTAGGAAGGTAGATTGCACACGATCCTGGGAAAAATGAGGATCTATATTAACATGCATCACACTTTGATAGCTCATGCTCATGCTCTATGCTTCATTGATTGTCCTAAAGTGATTGTATTTGAAGGTATTGTACTACTATGGTGGCAGGTTATTGGTAGCAATATCATGGATCTATCTCTACTCATTGAGTTCAATTCAACCTTATTAATGCAAAGAAACAAAAGACAAATTAATGTACATCACATCACAGAAAGAATTGAATTGAACAGAATGAAAGTAATCACAATACATAAGGTATTCAGTAGAAAATGTGGATCTAACCAATTAAGTTTCCATCACACAGATGAATATTGACACCTTACCTGAAATTAATTTGGTCAGTATGGCCCACTCGTATCTCTTTATCACGAAACAACATTTTCTCCAATCTCAAAAACGACCAAAACAATACTTGGGTCCCTTACAATTGGCCATAGACATTGCTGTCTATGTCTGCTATATATATATATATAGCAAACTTATAGTTTCAAAATTATAAGGTCCATTCAAAAAATGCCAGGGTATGAAAGCTATCCAAATTAGATGATCTTATGTGTGCATAAAACTTTCATTTTTGTTAATGTGGGACATACATTTAGTTTCTCTCTCAAAGGGAAAGAAATCATTCAATCTTTGAGAAAGACCTCTTGACAGTATCATGTGACCTCTTGTGAAGTGTCTCCATCTAGACCCTTCAAGAACCAAGTCAAGAACAATAAAAATGCACAATTCATAAATAGTGTTAGTGTATGACTGATATTTCTCATAATTCTTTAATATGAGGAGAACATGCGCCATGTCTCATGCATGTCGGAAAAGAAATGAGCAGGCATTGTACAAGAATTAAATTTAACACGACCTTATGTCATTTGATTATAAGTCGTTTGCACTTTAATTGAACGTAGAGATCCTAGAGAGAGGCATCTAACCTTAAGACAACACCATGTGATCTCTTGTCTCATGGGACCTATCATTTTAACAATAATTTCTCTAGCAAAAGGATTTCAAGAAACTCTTGGTAACTATAAATATAGTGTCCTCTTTCGCAACCATAACAAATCACTCAAGCAAACAAACTTAGATACATTTTTATTACATCTGAGAAATTCAGCTTGCTCTTCAAAACATTTGAAATGGGTTTCCGTTTACCTGCAGCTATTAGAAGGGCTTCATTTAGCAGTAGCCAAACATCATCTAAAGTATCAAATATCCCAAAGGGCTATCTTGCAGTGTATGTTGGAGAGGAAATGAAGCGGTTTGTTGTCCCCTTGTCATACTTGAACCAACCTTCATTCCAAGACTTGTTGAGTCAAACAGAGGAAGAATTTGGATATGATCATCCAATGGGTGGCCTCAGAATTCCTTGCAGAGAAGATGTTTTCTTGCATGTCACTTCTCGCTTCAATGGACTATAAATCTACAACTGCAAGAGATTGACATAGATTAGAAGAGGAATTTTGTACAATAGTCATCATTTAGATTTGTAAAGATTTTTTTTTCCTTCCTTACCTTTGGAAGGGTTAGTTGTCCATCTGAATAACAAATTCAGGAACAAATTATTCGTTATTATTCATTTCTAATCGTAATGACACAATATATTCAACAACTCAATGGCTCCTCTATGCTTCTATTTATAAATTACAAAACTGGCTATTCCTTTGAAAGAAAGAAAAAATTGGAGCAATATCTAGCTTGAATATTCTTACAATCTCACAAATTTTATAGAAAAGGATTTTTGTAGCAGCTTTGACTTATGATTTATAGCGCAATATCTTGGCCACAAGAAGGGAAGTAATCAAATCTAAATTTACAGTCAAATTAGTTTTTCTTAACTTGTGTTAAAGGCGAATATACTGCCTGAGCATAAAATTTTGATAAAATATTGAAGAGTAAGTATCTTTTTTTTTTGGGGAAAGGAGAAAGACTTTCATTAAAGGATTCTGGCAGTAAATCAAATGCCACAACCTTGTAGATACAAGATGGAGTCTCTTTAATCCAAATAAAGTCTAAACTTGAAGTAGGAGCAAATTTAGCTAAACAATGAGCAACTTGATTTGCCACACGCCTTACATGAGTGAAACTAATAGAATTAAAGCTAGAAATTAACTTGATGCTGTCTTCTACAATTGTATCCAAGTAGGCTGAGACCTGTTACTTGTTTTTGAGTGTTGCAATCACGTTACTAGAGTCAGATTCTGACTGAAGAGATAAATACAACAAATCAATTGCAAACTCCAAACTTTTCACCAAAGCCATCGCTCCTTCAACATTAGAGTCATGCAAAATTTGCAAACACCAACAACCAGTAGCTGATACCGAACCATCTGCTTGAATCACCGCAGCTAGGCCCCACTTTCCCTGATATGACGACCTGCAGCATCAACATTTAGCTTATAATAACCTGCAGTTGGATGACGCGGTCTAATGTTTGAGACTTGCATCGGAATAGGCTGATTTTGGGTCTTCAGAATTACATTTTGCTGTCCTGTGAAATCTGCCAACAGTATTAAGCGTACTGGTACAGCAGGTGGAAGCATTAGGCGCCTCGATTCCTTCAGACTCTAATAGTTGATAAGTTGTCTTGTATCTAAGCACACAATTATTTTTTACATCCCTTATGTTTCTATCAACTGCTTCTTCATCTAAATGTAAGTGATGTTTGGCCAAAAACCATTTCAGTCAAATTTCGAATTCAGATTTTCTTGAGCAATTCAACATTAATTCAAGCTCATCAACCACATAAACCTAATCATTTGTTTAGTTGATAAGCTATGCTGTATCTAAGCTCACAAGATTCTTACAAGCCTGTAATATCTTCTTCACCTAGGCAGAGCAATTAAAGTACTACCAAGTGTAGGTATTTGATGTCAACTATTGTGTTCGAATAATATTTTTGTATATGATTAGTGGAGGTTGTTAGGAAATCAGAGAATATGGTCGCCGCTAACTAATGGTTTACGTAATTTATGACAACAATTGGACGATAAAGTCCATGTGAAAAGCACGGAAAGTCCTTGTGATTTTGGCCTCCACCACATTCTTCAATCGTCACAATAAAAATGCAACTCACAAATTAATTGATGACTAAGACAAAGCATTGTAGCCTACCTATATTGCAAAAACAAACATTTGGCAGATATTTATATACTTAAACATTCTGACCATGGAAAATTCACAATAGCTTATCCACAACGTCCATCAAATATTGTAATGATATCAAAATAAAGATGGAATTTGAGATCTATGCATATCACAAACTTACTGAGAAACAAAACGCATCATAAGAGATTAGGACATAATGAGAACACGTGAAACAGAAATATCGTGGTACAATCAATTAATTCAAGTCAGTAAAAAATATATCAATTCAAGTTAGAAAAGCAAGTAAATAATGATACACTGTCAGGCTGAATGCATTCGGTAAAGGATTTATGCTAAAAGAGCTCTTGAAACACAAAAAGAGCAATGAAAAAGTAGTGGATGGTTGACTGATAAGTCTTCCTTTTTAAAATATAAATGAATGAATTCTATATCTTTTTATTGAGATACAGTATTAATATGAAAACATAAACCTTAAATGAATTCAAAAGGCAAACAGCAAAAGCAATGTACATCATAAAAATGCAATTAATGGTCTAAAGCTCGGATTCTTTTTACAAAGCTGATCGCCTCTATAAAACATGTACGAGATGCTTGTAGTTGTACTATTTGATACAAAGCTCCTAGCCAACATAGATGCATATGTCCTGCAAATGTAAACAACCGTAAGTATAATGATAGAAAATAAACGCAAACAAAAAGAAAATAAAGGAGAAAAAATGTATCAGGTAGAAAGGCCATTTTCCTATACCAAACATAAATTATTTTGGTGATTCAAAAAATTAGAGCTTTAAAATCCTTATACAACTGTTCTTCACGAATGAAATGTTAAAATGACAAGCCCATTGATTTCTACATTTTTACTTTGCGCCCCGTCTTTTGAAAAATTAAAACCCACGAGTTCAAAAAATTAATAGTATCGGGTACACTTGTGCTAGGAAGTATATATAACAACAGTGAGGCAATTTTAAATTAAATTTTACACTTTCAGGCATTTGTCAGCCTTACACAATAAACACAGCCAATTTTAACATAATGATAGGATATGAATACCAACAAACTTATAAGGCTTGATAAACTAATAGTTTAACATAATGATTTAAAATTATTAAAGCTTAACAATTATAGGATAGGAATTACCAACAAACGTATGAATGTGTTGCCTCCTCCTTCCTTATTTCAAAGTAACCCTTTATTGATTGTTCATATATTGATACTATCACTGTATATTTAAACAAAATAATAAGTAAATTCATAAGTATATGTTGGATTTCAAGCAAATAAAGAAAAGATAATTACATGGTTCAATATACCCACATGAGAAGAATAGCAGTAATCCCTCTCCCTGCTATCCGAGTTTTAAGGTCGGCCGCTCCACTCGGCTATTCAGGATTGACAACATGGCACTGACACCCAGTGGTCTTTCAGAACAGTAGGCAGGAATCAGATTGGGAAGGAAAGTCCAATATACAAGATGCAGCAAAAGCACTTCCTTCATTCTAACACTAACTATGAGAAAATGTTTGTAGCAAAAAGATATATGAACCAGATGCAAGACAGCAAGTGTAACCTTTACAACTATCATTTATCATCTCTCTGATGTCCACAAACCACAGTTCAAAGGTAGTAAACAGATGTGAATACAATCTTCCATTAAGCTTCCTTAATGATAAAGCATGAGTACAGCTTTCAAATCAACCAAAGTTGAAAGAGTAAATTTACCATACTTGCAAATGAATTTAATAAAGGTACTACTTTTATTGACAATACAGTCTATAATTACAGTGTGTGGTCAATTGTTTTAAAGCGGCATCTCTACAGAAGAGCAACGATGCTACTATGCATGAGAAACATTCTTCATCTTGCGTCATGGTATCAAAACTCAAAACTACTAATACATCTTCAATTAGTTTAGCATTTCAGAAAGTGGAGGTGAAAGATTATCAAAAAGCATTTTTGCTTCAATAAGTGAGACATTATATCTTCCTAATGGAATTAATGTATGTTTCTGGAATAACTGATTTCAGTCGCAAAAGAAAAGAATTACTACAATCCCCAACCGAAAACACCTGAGGTGATACTGTGGCAATAAGAATGAAATTTTCACCATTCCCCACATCTATCTTGTAGAGCTCATGGAAAACTTTCCGAAAATGATTTACCAAGTTGTCATAGAAAGACTGACTTGGAGAAATGACATTGATAGCGAGAATTCCAAATTCAGAAAGAATTAATTTAGCAGCAAGAAGAACGCGCTTTCTAACAAATTCCAAAGGTGGAGAACTTATACCATCTATTATATCGCCTGAATCCAAATCAACCATAACAACATCAAACTTATGTGTGACCTCATCACCATTCCGTAAGTGGCCAATACCATCAGGCTCAGAATCAGCAAAAGAACTCTTATTGTTACGTTTTCCACGGTAAGCAAGTTTCTTAATATATTTAACCGCATCTTCAACAATAACATGGAGAAATTCAGAGTCTTCCAATCCAAAGTAATTCTTTGCAACCTTCAAAACCTCCTTATCACTATCAACACCCAAGACCTCAAAACCCAATTGAATTGCCATAAAAGTTAGCAAAGCCCCACCTCCAACCCCAAGGCATAAAGCTTTCGGTCTTAACCCACTTCGAATCCGTCCCTCTATATACTCACTTATCAATGAAAGACTAGCCACCATAGGTGCCAAATAAGGATGAACCAAAACTCGAAGATCAAGCATAAACTTTGCATCTCCAATAACAACACTATTCAAACTAGAATCAGTCTCTGGAACAATAATCACCTCTGTTTGAATAAGATTAGGCATTCTCTTAAACCTCAAACGCCTTCGAAATTCTCTTCGAAAATTGTTAGTTTTGATTTCGACATTTTCAACTAACATTTCACCAACATGAGAACTAACACATTGATGTATAACTACACTAGAAATAATATTATCTTCATAAATCAAAATAGGTATATCAGGGATTTTACCGTTAATAAACAATGATTTTGGACATAAAGCTAAGAGAAAAGGTTTTAACCAGACCTGAAATTTTTCTTGATAAGAATCATCGGAATGGTGGTGGAATTGGTTTCCGATGAGAATGAAGCGGGAAATTGGTTGTGGAGAAGTGAAGAGAAGTTGGAGATGACCTGATTTGGTGGAGAAGATCCAATCGGATTCACGGCCTTGAGGAACTAACATGGCGGCAATGTGTGGTGAGTGAGTGAGTGGTGAGTCAAGAACAGCAACTCGGAGAAGAGAATCATGAGAAATTGGATTGGGTAGAGTGAAGGAGATGAAGCGAGAAGGGATTAGGGTTTCAAATGTTGATGAATCAATGGCCACCATGGGTTCAATTCAAGGAAGCAAACAGAACTTTATCCGGTAAAAATAAGAAATTTTGAAAAAAATTGAAAATAATTCACTACCTATCTATCTTGTCAACACCATCCGTAAGTGGTACATCGGTCCGTGGTTAGGTCTTTTACAGGTAGGAATGAAACGGGTGCCCACGGGTGTGGGTTTTATAATATTCAAATCCGCACTTGAAATTATTATTCGAACTCAAACTCAAAGGTTGTTCGAGTGGAAACAAAACTCACACTCACATCCGTTGGGTTCAGATTTTTGTTCGGGTTTTTTCACCCAAAGCAAAATATCTACTAAAAGAAAAAATGTAATTTTTCATATTCAACCAAAATGAAGTAATAGTAATTTTTCATATTCAACGAAAATAAAATATCAATAGGCTTAGAAATCAACCAAATTAAACAAATAAGTTTCACCTCACATGGTACAAAATAAATAAATAGTTTGGTATATAAACGAAGGGGTAATTAAATAGTTTAAAATATAAGCGGGTGTGGTTTCGGGTTTCGGGTGCGGATTTGATTGATCCCAAACCCGCATCCGTGGAATCGGATGGCACCCAAACCCAAAATCAGTCAACTCAGGTTTTACCCGTTGACTCGGGTTTGGGTTCGGGCGGGGCCCGCGGGTTTGGTCTTAATTGTCATCCCTATTTGCATGACATGCCTCTAGCCGATCAAGAACCTTCAAAAATTCTAAAAATATCCCCTTCTCCATCTTCTCATTTCTTGTGTTTTTTTGCTAAATTGTATTTTTTGCCCTCTAACTTTCATAAACTTACGTTTTTTGCCACTTGACTTTAGCTCATTTTGCAAAAGTATGGTCTCTTATTGATTTTGACCAAGTAAATGCACATATGGCAAATGAGTCACATGTCACGTCAGTATGAATTGTCACGTCGGTCACTTGACTTGTAAGTGACTTAGGTGTATAGTACAAAAAAGGGTATATATCGGTCGGTTTTAGTTAGTATACTCGCACCCGACCAATAGTAACCAAGCTTACATGTTGCATTATTTTTACCCAACGACCAACTCGACCCGCCCGTTTCATCAAATTGTCTATCGGTTTATATGGGGTTCAGGCGGGTCATTTATTTTTGCTCACCCCTAGGAAACGGTATGATAATCGATGAGGAATTTTTTGTGTCCAAATTTGAAACAATTAATATGACTAGCCGAAAATGGTGAGAGTAAAGAGGTGGATGCTTGTAGTACCAAAAATAGAAGCTTCGCTAACTAAGTGTGAGTCTTTGGTAATTGAAAAACAAGTGGGACTTGCAAGCGAAACTCTTCTATTTAACACCTGAAAACCTATGGGGAGAATATTTCAGTTAGGCGCCCATTTTTGTATTTAATTGGAAGTGGATAAAAAATAAAAAAGCAGAAAACGTTTTTCTTCTCTCTAGAAATTCAAAACCTTCTAACTCCCTAACATCCAAATCCTCATCTCTAAAGATGTAGTGTCATGGTTGGTGGTATATGGAGCTCTCCACTCCACACCACCATGTTTCCCACCTTCCTCTCCGTCGAGCTCTTCCTTTAATTGTCGACTGCCGAGCTTTTTGGTTTCTCGTGTTTTGTTCCACACTGTGCCGGAAAAATGGGTTGTTGTTGCAGATTTGTTCTTCTTCTGGTTCAGACCTTGGTGTTGTTGGGCTCTGTTTTTTGTGTTGTTTTCCGGTGGGTGTGGTGGTTTGGCGTGGATCCGGAGGTGGTGTGGTCTTGATGTTGCGGTGGTGAGTTTTGATGAAGTGATGATGGCGGTTGGAGATCTGGGTGTTGCGGTGGTGGTCTTGGAGGACTTGTGGTGGGATCTGTTTCTACCTTTCTCCCGGCAAGGTTTTTCGATGTGGTGGTTTTGGACCGTACGCTTGTTGGTGTGTGTCTTTTTGGTGTGGTGGTTGCGAATTTTTGTTGTTGTCTTTTCCGGTGGGAGTGGTGGGTCGGTGATGATCCGAAGGTTTGGTGTGGTTTTGGTGTTGCGGCGGTAAGTTTTGATAATGAGGTGGAGGTCTTGGAGTTTTCTGTTTGGTGTTCTTTCTATTTGTATGCGTGCTTCGGTGCGTGTTCGATGGGGTGGTGGTGCCTGCGATGTATTGATGTTGGAGTGGTACGGTTGATGCTACGTGTGATTGGCTTTCGATGATACGAGTTTTTCTGACCGCTTTCAAATCTGTTGAGATTTGCTGGGTTCGTCTGCGAGTCTTGTTGGTTCCCAAATCTGTTGAGATTTGCAGGTCTCTGTGTATCTGATTTGGCTTTTTCACGTCGGTATTGACTATTTTGGAGGCGGACTACGAGTCGGGACTTGTCTTCTTGGTTTTCTCGCTATCGTTGACCCATCAATTTTGGCTCGTGAAGCTGCTTCTTGGATTCCGATGGACCGATTAATTTTGATTTGAGATCGAGAGTTAGAGTCTAGGTGCGTCTTTGTAGGTCGAGTTGATGTATTCCTTTGTGGTTTAAAGACTAAGGAGTGTCCTTTAGGTTTAGTCTGTGATCGGGCCGTTTTAGGTGATGACGTGTAGTTTTTATACTATTTATCTCCTTTAGTATGTCTTATACTTATGGTGAAGTGTCATTAATAATATATTTGCCTATTCAAAAAAAAATTTGAAGTGGAGATGCTCCATTGGGCATACTGTTATATATATATATATATATACTCACTTGGCCCAAAGGTTACTAGAAGAGCAAAATTTATTAGCCCAATCCAAACAAATTTCTAACAAATTGGCTAAATAAACTACCCTAATTCTAGATTCTTCCAAATCTTCCTCGTAAGTATATATTAATGTGGTGTGATAATGGTTCATGTCCATCTCCTTCCTTAACCTAAATCAGTAATCGCCGTTGTCCCAACGTGTTCATCTCTTTTCATCCCCCCCCCCCCCCCCCGCCTTTCTCTCTGTCTCTCACCCACTCCTTCATTGCTTCCAATTCTCGTTTCTCCTCTCCTTCAAACACTTATATTCCTCTTCTTAATTTGTCACGCGCTTGCTCTTAAATTCGATACAAACCACTCATCCATCCGTTGAATCTGACAAACCAAATCCGTCGCAATTAAAGCCTCAAAATGGATGGGGATGGACTATAATATTCCAATCGACAGTTTACTCGTATTGGGATTTTCAGTCTGAATTATGACCAAGACCGAATGATGTCCACCTCTGGTTTGTTTTATTCACCGCATTTATGTCTACCCACATTTATTTCTTATAATCTTTTGTGAAAGAGATGAAAAAGATAGATTACCCTTTTGAAAAAAATATTTTATTGTTTCAGTAAAAAAAAATAGTAGCAAATTAAGGCGATATATTATTCTAATGATTAAAGATAGAAAATACATATAATATGTTTTACATTAGCGGTCATTTCAAGGTCTTGCTATATATTCCAAAGAAGTCTAATATATTTTTTTGGTTACAAGAAAGAAAGAAGAAGTCTAATATTAGTCTTCATTCCATTCATACTCATATATATATAATTTGACTTGTAGGTTTTTTTGTATCTCTATGTTCATGTATATTATGCTTCTTATAATAAGTTGTTTTTTCATAAATGAATTGTCTACCATTATACAATCACACCACTATGCATCTGAATCACTCAATTAATATATGATAGTGTATTTGTGATTATCTACATATAAGATCGAATAATTTGAGATCCATTTTTGAAAACAGAAATACAAGATGTTTAGATAAGATCGAATAATTGTGATTTGTATGAATCGGTGGTTATCTTGATAAGATCGAAAAATTTGAGTCTTTACTTAATTTATATCCATATATCTAAGTGAGTGTGTCATTACTATGTTCATCCAAGTTCAACTTTCACTAGGAGCCTAAGATAAGAGGTATGCATAAATATTTCCATTTTCTATGTAATTTTATTTGTTGGTTTTTACTATGTTCATATATTTTTTGGATCTAGATCATTGGATGACTATCGAATCTTAATTAAGTGATATAGATCCCAAAAATATATGATCATAGTATAAACCAGCGAAGTAAAATTATATAGAAAATGGAATGATTTAGGCATACCTCTTTTCCTTAGCTACTAATGAATGTTGAACTTCAATGAATCTAGCAATGTCACAGTCACTTAGATACATGAGTATCGATCGAATGAAGACTTAAATTGTTCGATCTGATCAAGATATCTATAAATTCACCTAGATCACAACTATTTGATCTTATCAAAACATCTTGTATTTCTTTTTCAAAAATGGATATGAAAGTGTTCGGTCGTATAAAGATAACCACGAATTCAACCACAAATACACTATCAGATTTTAATTGAGTGATCCAAATCCATAATAGTGTGATTGTATAATGGTAAACAATCCATTTATGAAAAAACCAACTTATTGCAAGAACCAAGAGGTGGAAGAGAGATGTTGTGTTATCTTGTTTTAATCCTCGTGAAGCGAAAAAAATTATGAGTTTGCCTTTGTCTCATAGATTACCTCAAGATAAGATCATTTGGTGTTGGGAGAAGAATGTCGTGTATTCAGTACATTCAGCTTACCATCTAGTGGATGACAGAAAGTTTTGCAATCAACCTGACCCATCCTCAATTTTTCAAGAATCTTTGTGGGCCGGGGAAAATTTGGAAAGCTCTGGTCCCTAATGTGATCCGAAATTTTCTTTGGAGATTGGTCAAGCATATCCTTCCTTCGAGAGCTAGATTGGCTAAAAAGGGATTAACTCTGGACCCTTGTTGCCCCCTCTGTTACCAACAGGCAGAAGACTACAAACACCTCTTTATGTCATGCCCTTTTACTAAGTTAACGTGGTTTACGTCCCCGCTCAACCTTCATGCTCCCTCTAATGTTGATGTCAATTCTTAGGTTCTGCAGGGGCTGCCAAATCCATTAGTTGAGGGAGTTCAAATTTTCTACACTACTTTGTGGAAAATATGGTTCCATAGAAATAAATTGATTTTTGAACAACAAGTTTTTGTCCCCCATGAAGTAGCCTCTAGTGCTAGTTCTTTTGTTGCAGAATTTAGTCCAACTTTCTTAAGAGAAATTGATATGAATACATCTGATGTGCTTGAAGCTTCACAAGTCATTTCCCCTGTTTGTAATAGAATTTGTGTTGATGCAGGTTGTTTAATGGCTCCACTGGTTGGGGTTTAATTGTTAAAGACCATGAGGGTTCTGTCATTTTCTCTGCTTGCAGATTTGAAGAAATCCACACTAGTCCTATTTTGGCTGAAGCTCTTGGAATTAGATGGGCCATCTAAACTGCCATTGATCTAAATTATAACCAAGTTACCATTGTCTCACTATTGTCAAAGGCATTAAAGGAAAAACATTGAAGGAAAAACATGTCCTGCTGAAGTAGAGTTAATTGTTCAAGATTGTATTTCTCTTTGTAGTAATTTTATGCATGTTGTTGTTGTGTATGTTAAGAGAACTCTAAACACAGAGGCTCATAATTTTGTTCAATTATCCAAACATGTTGGTTGTAGAACTTGGTCTGAGATTATACCCAACCTTGTTGTTGTTTGTAATCCCCTATTGGGTGCTTCTTCTTAATATATGAGTTGCGTTGCCTAGGTGTGGGTACGGTACCGGTACCCGATACGGGCACCGGTAAGGGGTACGACATTTTTAGAAAAACTAACATATGTGTATGAGCATAAATTAAGGTACAGATATGTACCCGGTACTGGTACGGGTGCGTACCCGGTACCAGTACTTTTTCTCAAAATGAGTACCCGTGCATCATAGTATATGAGGTATTTCATGTCAAAAAAAGAAGTATAATATATATGGGTATGAACGAATATCTGCAAGTAAGATAAATGAATATTTAAACTATCCGTTATTTAATCGATACAAATGCAGATTTAGTGATATCTGAATCCACGTATATCAATACCCATACCCATTAATAAAATAAAAGGTATTCAAATATCCTTAATTATTAAATATAAAAAAAAAGCTTTTAAATTCATTAGAACTTTGTTTTGGTCCCCTTATTTTGAAAAACCTGAACTTTTGATACCCCTATTTTAAAAATCTACTTTTTGATCCCCTATTTTGAAAAATTTGAACGTTTGCTCCCCCAAGTCATTTTGGTCAAATTTTTGTTGATGTGTCAACCTCATTGATGACGTGGCAGTGTCTATGTGTCAACCTCATATTCCATGTCATTATTTATTTTATTTAAATCAAATATTATGTTTTAAAGGTATTAAATAATTAATTAATAATAACTAAAAAAGTAAAATTAACCTTTGTACATACGTGTGTGTGTCTATATATATATATATATTACTCAAAAATTAAAATATATATGATTAAAAATCAATAAATTACCTAGATATATGATTAAAAATCAATAAATTACCAAATATATAATTAAAAATCACTAAATTATCCAAATATATAATTAAAAGTCAATAAATTATCCAAATAAATAATTAAAAATCACTAAATTACACATAAATTGGTCATCTATTATGTTGATTACAAGATAACAAAATACCAAAATTCACCAGAGCATTAGGTTCGATTGCATTGTGTGCATCTCATGTAGAATTCAAAATACCAAAACACTAGTAGTATTATCTAACATCTCAGATGTAGATTACTTTGATACAAAAACATTAGTAATATTCATAAGATGCTTACAACTTGTTGAAGAAGAACTGTTCACGCGAGCGCCATTGAAGAAGTGATCACGAATGATGAATCAACGAAGTGATGATGAATCAAGCGCCGATTGAGAGGGAGAAAACAAAGTCGATCAACGATTGAGAGGGAGAGAACAAAGTGGATCGATGTTAATTTACTAATTACTAATTTTGTTCTTATTAGGTTCCATAATTTTGTTTGTGTTCTCACTATATTTTTGATGGAAAATGATTATTAGTACGAAGGATTTAGTCACGAAACATACGAAAGACGTGACAAGTGAAAAAAATGCCTGTTATAGTCTCTTAACCCTTTTCCTTATTTTATTTTCTTCAAAACATTCAAAGAATCGGCAACACACTTGGTGCAATCTTAATCACTTGTGCAAGAATAAGCAAGGTTTGTTGCAGCGCCAACAATCATCGATTACCATCTTCATTTGCTATAAATTTATTTAGATTTCTTCTCTTTGCGTGCAACGTTGAATAATAAAACCTTTTTTTATTGAAATCCCATAAATCTTTACGGTGCTAAAGCACAAAAATATCTCTGAATTTGAAGTGAACGATGATCATGGTTTCTAGAATCATTGGCGGTGAGGTGAGAACAGAGAGGGCCAGAGAAGTGGTATTATTTTATCTTTTTAAAGTAAAAACACAAAGAAATTGGGTTTTCTTGCATTTCGTTGGCCCATTCCTTCGTACTAAATAGCAGTTCTCATTTTTTATTACTGCGTACTTTGTTTTTTATTACTATATTAATTATTGATTTTTAGTTATATATGATATATATAATAATAATAATGTAGTATTCAAAAAAATATTTGATTTATTATAAAAAAAAATATTTGATTTTTTGTCAAAAAAAAAAATTGATTTATTGTAAAAAAAAAAATATATTTGATTTAAAAAAATTAATGAAGTATCCAAAAAAAATTGATGACATGTCAACATGGACACTCTCACATCATCAACAAGCTTCACACATCAGCAAAAATTTTACCAAGTTGAGTTGGGGGATTAAAAGTTCAAGTTTTTCAAAATAGGGGATTTAAAAGTTGGCTTTTAAAATAGGAGATCAAAAGTTCAAATTTTTCAAAATAGGGGATCAAAATTCCATTAAAGCCCTTTTTAATTTTTGATGAGAAATGTATATATTATTATTATTATTATTATTGAATAAATATATTATTATTATTATTATATTTTTTACTGTAATAAAGAAAATGAATGTTATCCACATATATCTGCAAATAAAAAAAAAATTCACATATTGTCAACAAAATTCACAATTTCACAAACAACAATGACACCGAACTGTAACATTCCACCACTCCAGTGTTGTAGTGACAGTGAACGGTGGCGGTGACGGTGGTGGAGGGTGGCGCATAATATAGCTATCTCGTGTTTCCGGCGATCGCAAATATCACCATTACTCTGATGGATCCTCTTCCTCCTTCTCCACCTCAATCTTCTTTCATTCCTCTTTCCCAATTACCATCACCTCCACAAAACCCTAACCCTAATATTCAATCCGATTCAATCCCCAATTGGGACCAAAACCCTAACCTCACCCATTACATTGACATATCCGTCCCTAAGAAGAGAAGACGCGGCAGGTCCCAACGCAATCCGTCGTCGTTTCATTCTCCTCACACTCTCAATGCCATCACTTCTTCTTCTTCCTCTTCCACTGTTGCAGCTCCGGTTTCTTTTTCTTCAATCAGAAATGCACCTCCATTGTCAACGCCCGTACACGATTTCTCCGATGAGATTATCGTGATAAACAAAGAAGCTAAAACGGAGGCAATGATTGCACTTACTGCTGGTTTTCCAGCAGATTCGCTTTCCGAGGAGGAGATAGAAACTGGAGTTATACCGATCATCGGAGGGATCGAACAGGTGAATTATACTCTGATTAGGAACCACATTATTGCTAAATGGCGTGAGAATGTTTCGGTTTGGGTTACTAAGAATATGTTTATTGATTATATACCTCAACATTACCATACACTTTTGGATTCTGCTTATAATTATCTTGTATCACATGGTTATATCAATTTTGGTGTTGCTTCCTCAATTAAGGAAAAAGTACCTACTGAACCGAGTAAGGCTGGTGTGATTATCATTGGTGCTGGCCTTGCTGGGTTGGCTGCTGCAAGGCAGTTGATGCGGTTTGGGTTTAAAGTGACTGTGTTGGAAGGGAGGAAACGGGCTGGTGGACGAGTTTATACTAAGAAAATGGAGGTAGGGAGTAGGGTGGGTGCGGCTGCTGAGTTAGGTGGGAGTGTTTTGACAGGTACTTTAGGTAATCCTCTTGGGATTGTGGCTAGGCAGTTAGGTGATTCACTTCATAAGGTGAGAGATAAGTGTCCACTTTATAGTGTGGATGGAAAGCCGGTTAACCCTGACATGGATGTGAAGGTTGAATCTGCTTTTAACCGTTTGTTAGATAAGGCCAGCAGGCTTAGGCAATTAATGGGGGAGGTCTCTGTCGATGTGTCCCTTGGGGCAGCGTTGGAGACGTTCAGGCAAGTATATAAGGATGCTGTGAATGATGAGGAGATGAAGTTGTTCAATTGGCATCTTGCAAATCTGGAATATGCAAATGCAGGTTTACTATCACATCTTTCACTTGCGTTTTGGGACCAAGATGATCCGTACGATATGGGAGGAGATCACTGTTTTTTGCCTGGAGGAAACGGAAAGCTAGTTCAAGCCTTGTCTGAGAACGTGCCAATTTTATATGAGAAAACTGTAAATACGATTAGGTATGGTAGTGATGGAGTGCAGGTTATTGCAGGAAGTCAAGTATTTGAGGGTGATATGGCATTGTGTACTGTTCCCTTGGGCGTGTTGAAGAAAGGGTCTATCAAATTTATACCGGAGTTACCTCAAAGAAAGCTTGATGGAATTAAAAGATTGGGTTTTGGTCTACTGAATAAGGTTGCTATGCTCTTTCCTCATGTGTTCTGGGAGATGGATCTCGACACATTTGGGCATCTTTCTGATGATCCAAGTCGTCGTGGGGAATTTTTTCTGTTTTACAGTTATGCAACAGTTGCTGGTGGTCCTCTGTTGATTGCTTTAGTGGCAGGGGAAGCTGCACATAAATTTGAGAGCATGCCCCCTACAGATGCAGTAACAAAGGTTCTTCATATTCTGAAGGGTAACCTCTATGTGAAAGCTACAACATTGATATTTCTTTTCCATCACAATTCATCAGCTCCATCGCAAATTATAAATCATCAAATACAATTATAAATCATCAAATACAATTACATGATAAAACTGTGCCTAAAATATGCATCACTACAATTACAACTTACAAGATAAGAAATTGCAAGGCCCTTAAGAAATTTAGATGTTTTCCCAATTCCTTTTTGTGCCTTGGGCTATAAGTTTTGTTCATAATATAACAATATATACTCCCTCCGTCTTAGTTTGATTGTTCCCCTCGGAAAATATGTTTATCTCAAATTATGTCACTTTAGAATTATCAATTATATTTTTTTTCAATAATACTTTTATTTATCGGTATATCAACCTACTCTATATTAATTAGATTTTCTACCTAACTCCTGCCACAACAAGGGCATTCCAGTTAAAATATATTATTTTACTTTCAAAATGAGTATAATCAGTGATTTTCTTCAGATATGTGTATTACCTTAAACATCAAGTAAAATGAGATAGGTGGAGTATAAACAAAGGTGTGTAGTTTTTCTTGCATGGAATCTCCCACAAATGCTTAGTGCTGAGGGAAAACTTACTCACTGAACTACTTAGCATTTTTCACGAATCTAGAAACAAATCATAATTAGTTTCGGTCAACCATTTTAATAGAGGTTCTTCACATAGGTCATTGGCAATGCTGGATTTATGTTAAGCCGCACGGCAACCGTGTGTTACTTTAGTTTATATGTAACCACCAACATTCACACTTTTCTTTAATACTCCATCCAATATTTCTTATTATCTTCTTTTCAGCAGTAGTATTTTTGAATTGTCAGAAAAAGATTATGAGCAAGTTTTTGCTGCTGATATTTTTAGATCTGATTACTATATTTTATTTAAGAAAAATGCTTTATCTGTATGCAGGTATCTACGAACCAAAAGGAATCAGTGTTCCTGACCCTATCCAAACTGTCTGTACTAGATGGGGTAGTGACCCCTTCTGCTTTGGTTCTTATTCTAATGTTGCAGTTGGAGCTTCAGGTGATGATTATGATATTTTAGCTGAAAGTGTCGGAGATGGTAGACTTTTCTTTGCTGGGGAGGCAACTAATAGGCGCTATCCTGCTACTATGCATGGGGCTTTTCTAAGTGGTCTAAGAGAAGCTGCAAATATGTCCCACCATGCTAATATTAGATCAATGAATGTGAAGGTTGAAAAGACCCCTTCAAATGCACATTCTTGTGCTTCCGCTCTTGCAGATTTATTTAGAGAACCTGATATAGAATTTGGGAGTTTTTCTGTCATTTTTGCCAAGAAAAATGCAGACCCAAAATCACCTGCAATCTTGAGGGTAACATTTGGTGAGCCTAAAAAGAAGTATCACGAAGTTGCCAAACAAGACCAACAACAACACTCAAACAAATTACTTTTTCAGCAGCTTCAGTCACATTTTAATCAGCAGCAGCAGCTTCATGTTTACACTTTGCTGTCAAGACAACAGGTTCTTGATCTAAGAGAAGTAAGGGGTGGTGATGAAATGAGATTGAATTACCTTTGTGAAAAACTAGGAGTGAAGCTGGTGGGAAGAAAAGGATTGGGGCTGAATGCTGATTCTGTCATCGCTTCTATTAAAGCTGAGAGGGGCAATCGTAAACCTGTTTCAACTTCTATGTCTCTTAAACCAGGTGAGTGATTTATCTTTCTGTTTATTCTTTCTCCTTTGTTATTACACAGATGCAGCAATTTAATTAACATTTTACGCTGTCTATATAAGGGCTAGGGGTGTCAAAGCTAAAAGCAGGCATTATGAAGCGAAAGATAATCAGGTTTGAGCTGAATTTCTTGATATTCATAAGTTATAGTATCTCATCATCTCAAATCATAAGTTGTTCTATTTGATATACAATTTAAACTTAATTATATTGATTGACTCAGAAAGGCAAAGGTGGTGAAGAAAAGCAATGGATCCATACCCCGTGCAAGCATGAATGTGGGGAGTTCCTCTAAAGTATCTGAAGAGAATCGGATAATAGATCAAGTGCTTCCTGATGTGCTTGCTTCAGGTAATTGTTCTATAAAGGAAGAATATTTTGATACTCAGTATCCCCTTTGAAAATGAATACTCTCTGGACTTGTGTTAATTGTATTTATAATTTTTTAAAAATTTAAATTTTTCTATAGGCAACAGTTTCCATATAATATTTGGCTTTGTTATGAAGGGAAACCATTGCCCACATTTAGAATTTGGATCTTTAGTTTTGCACCTTTAAGATGAGAAATATAGGTGCCGTTTGTTGGAGAGTTTGTAGTTGTACATATATGTTTGTAGTTGCATATAGAAGTAGGGAGTAACCGAGGAAAGGATAATTATCCTCCAAAAGGCGAGATAACCGAGGAAAAAACTAATGAAATAACATGTTTTGGAGGATAATTATCCTTTCCTCGGTTACTCCCTACTTCTATATGCAATTTCATTAGTTTTTTTTCCCTATTCAAATGATTGACAGTATCCCCGGCCTTTTTATTATTAGTAAATAGAAAACTTCAACTTCCAAATTCCAATTAAGCATGTGTTAATATTTTATTGTACTTTGCTTTTGGTAGCTATCCAGTTAGTCTTGCTGAAATACTAACTTCCAAAATATTTCTAGGGAACAATCAAAATGACTTGTCAAACTCAAATCCATCCATAAATGGAAGTTGAATAACTGGATGACATTTCTTCATTTAGGAGGTGAGACATACCTAATGAATCTTAATTCTGATAGCTTTTCTTGGATTTCAGATGTATGATTTTACTTATTAAAAAGACTAATTGTTCATATTAATTTGCAGAAAGACTAAGATATACCATTCAGATTGTTCTCTCTGGGAACTTCTGTCGGGACCATAAGGTGTCATTCTTTGTGTTCTCAGTAGAATATTTGTAATACATATACATTTTTTTAATGAAGTATTTGTTAGAAATACATTTGATTGTTTGTTGTAAATAAGACATTGTAAATGAATAGATTATCACTAGAGGTAGGCTCTTGCATTGTAAGCAAGCATATATCCTTTGACAGGTAGGCTCTTGCATTATAAGCAAGCATATATCATTTGACAATAAGGCACCAGCTATTTATCAAAGTTTTATACATCAAAGCTTGAGTTGGCTTTTAGTTGTGGTATGATCTTCGGCATTTCACTTTATCATCTCGGTGCTTTTGTTCAACATATAGAAGATGGTTCTGACTTGGAAATACACTTGGTGCTGATGGTATTTTGATGCAGCAAACTGGCAAATTATCAACACCAATTACAATGTTGGCATTGCCTGGGTCCAAGTAGCTTCCTGATATGCACGGCATAGTTGGATTTCGAGAGACGAACTTGATCATACCTGACAGCACTGATAGGTTTCAACATGTTCATGTTACCTGCAAATTGAGACTGGCCACTGTCCTTTTTGGGGTCGGTGCAGCCTTTTAGGGAAGCAACGGGAGAAAACAAAATATACAATGTATTAGTTCCTTTTAGTTGTGCTAATTGTATGGTTTATGAGGACATGAAATAGCATACTGTAACCTATACTTTATGATCTGAAAACTTTGTTCCTTAATTCAGTCTCAAAAGGATACGATTTAGTAGTTTGTTGTAGTTTAGTCTCATTCCTTGCTTATTTTTTAAAAAATGGCCTGTCTATTTATAGTTTCATGACAGAACATAGCTTCATTCTATTTCATTTTCCTCCATTTATTTTTTTACTCAAGGTTATGTGAATTTAGGTTAAAGAAAACGATAGAGAGCCAATTAAATTGTCGGGTTTAAGTGTGTGTCAATGCAAAACCACATGAGCTTGAAAGAGTAAACCCTCCAACAAAATCCAAATTAAATCCTTTCCACGAAAAAAGTTAATCCAAAGTAAATCCTAACTAAAGGGTTGAGTTTGATTGAAGGGTTTTAAGAACCCTAATTATGATACAAAAAAAGCCTAAAGGACTAATTTGTTACACACATTTAACTTAAAGGAGAGCTTATGCCAAGAAGTTCAAGCTCAACTAGTAAAAGCCGATATAGTTAGGTTGGACACATTCATTTGAATTCAAATTTGGGACCTCACAATTGTGTGCAAGTTTCAGCAGTGTTTGTCAGGACTACGTCTAAGAGCATAATTATCGCCTGCCAATTCAAGGTTCCTATCGTTTATTCAAGTTCTTTGCGTCAGACATAACCGATATTTGACATATAAGAAGCGTACATAAAGATGCACCGTTCTCATACAGAAGCACGCTCCTCTTCTGTTTGTTTTGGCAATGAAACCAATAAATAAATAAAAATTAAACTACATCTACAAATTGCAAAGGCTATTTTGAGAGTAAAGTAATATTAAAAAGCCAATTTGTGGGATTTAGTGGGATCCATTATAAAGTTTTTGATGAGTTGTATGGATATTTAAAAAATGTGGTTGAGTTGTTTAAATAATTGAGATGTGTAAAATAATATAAAAAATTGAATGGGATCCACTTAAAGAACCTAAGTAGGTGCAATGGATGTGGGTGCTCTAACACAAAAAAAAAAAAAAAAAAAAAAAGAAAGGATAGCATGATGTATTTGGCCACTAATTAATAATCAATGTCTCATTTTTCCAGGCAGTAAGGAGTGCTGTGCAATTAATCCCACATGATATCATAATTGTTTGAAGTACATTTAACATTACTAATTAAATTTATTGTTTATATTTGGTAGTAAGAGACAATCAGATACTACAAAGCATTATATACAGGCTGAATCTGTGTATTGCTATCAGAGTAATCCTCCAGCTAAGGGTTATTCTCATTCTCATCACTTGTCCTGTAATCATGGTTACTACTTCCTTCCAGCCACTCCTCCAGCTTAGCTTGTTTACTAGCTTTGAAATCATCATATTTTTCTGTTACTAACAATAACTTATTCTCAATATCACTAGTATCACTTTGTTCTGGTTGAGATTCATCTTCAATCTGACTCGGCAGTGTCCGTTCGTCAACTTCCGTTCCTTGTGAAGATGCACAATTGCTGCTTGCATATGTGACAGACAAAGGCACATTAGGATCCATTGATCCTGTAGAATCAAGTTGTGACCACTTGAGACTGCTTTCCTTCACTTTTGAAAACATAAAAACACTTGAAAAATAGTTGCGCCTTTTTTCGCTTCCTTCTTGGGGACCAACTGAAGAATTACGCCAAAAACTAGTTCGTTCTGTCTGAAAATTTGATGTTGACTGACAACGGAGTAGCACTCCTTTTGGTGTCTTTGATGTGATAGTAGCGAGAGTTTTTTTAATATCGCCAATCATCTCATCAACTATTGGGAATCCACACTCTTTCATTGATTTCACCATTGCGACAGAGTCGTCCAAATCTTGTGTGTGCAAAGATGTTTCACGAGACTTCTCAATAACATTTTTCTTAAGCTTGATGACATTAGGCACTGCATTTTGAGTATGCTGTTGAATGAAGAAAAGACCAACAGATGGTTCATTTGCCACGTATTTAATCATCTCGGCCAAACATTCGCTTATCTCCACAAAACCATCTACAGCGGAGAATCCACGCATCTTCTCCCCAAAGACAAAGTATTGTTCATCACTAACATTGTTCAGGAAAGAAACATTCAGATATATTACATACAACACATGAAAATAAAAGTAGTGATCGCCAAATGCTGATGTAATAGGCAAAAATTACTGAGACTAGATTGAGGAATTTGATGTCAGTAAATCCTATAGTTGGTGTCTGTAACAGATGAACAGCTTCAATAAAATTAGGGGTGTTCAAAAATACAATTAACTGGACCAAATTGTGAACCAAACCGTATCGAATCATATTTTAATTTGAACAATTTGATCTATGAAGCACACTGACACATCGACACCGATAATAATTTGAGAAAATGACACAATTCAAGGTAATTATAAATGTCGGTGTCCGACACAGGGACATACATAATCCGGGAAGTGTTTGTGCTTCATGATATGGTTTAAAACTGAACCACTTTTAAAAGTCAATTATAGGTTAGTTTATGATAAAATGAATATATGTGCAATATAATTTCTAAAGCATATCAGTGACCAGTGAACAATAGGATCTGGAGATTAGCAACAGGGAAACAAATAAAAACTAATTATTATATTATAAATATGATAAGTGTATATACTAGTAGTTTACCTACTTACCTTGCAATTGCAAATGTATGGATGAGCTAAGAAGTTATGAGGAATTCTCACATGTAATGTAACAGATCATTAAACTTGTTTGTTCCTACATATATATAATATAAAAGAGAGAATGAAATTGATCAAAAAAACAGATTCCACAAATATTGTTTCAATCTTATATCATCCTATTCCTCAAACACAAATATATTATTGTTTTCAATACAGTTGTTGTACACAAAAACAGTTTATTGAAGGAAAAAAAAAAAAAAGTGACAATGCATAATAATGATCAATAATATAATAAGGTTAAATTGGCAATATCCTTATAAATTGACTATTTCACATGAAACCAAAAACTTCATTCATTTCAATAAGGATCGACAATCAAGAAGAAGAAGAAGAGGAAGGACGTACCCGCAAGCAATTGAGCATACGAGAGAGAGAGAGAGAGAGAGAGAGGATTCCTTATTTTGTTTTCTATTTGTATGTAACGTGTCTCACTCAACGGAAATTTTACCTGCATCCCTACATTTTATATTATGAAATTTTGTTGCGGAGCGGATTAAATTATACCGGTGTAATATCTGAGGGATGTTACACTACTCAATAACGTTTTAATGAATACAAAATTTAGTGTTCGACTTAAAGTTTATATCTTACGGATCATCCATGTTAAGTTTTATAAAAATTTATTTGATATGTTATCGAAACTGATCAACATTATCAATATTCAATAAAAACGCATAAACCGTTAATATTGATCTCTAAACAATTAGTCCCCGAGTCGTCACCTTTCAAAATTAGTTCAATATAAAATAGTTCAATATAAAATGACTACTTGGAGACCACACACTACCCTTGAACTATTTTTTAGTGGCAGACTCAAAGCTTGGTAATGAATTATTTTTTAATTAATTATCGTATGCATTTAATGAGTCATTAAATACGTTAATGAGAATATGTTTCCCATTATTCACATGTTTTACGTGTGCAAGATCAAGTTAGCACTTTGCTCAATCAAAGCTTACGATGTTCGTTCCAATCCGAAGTTAGTTCTGCTCCACCTAATATCTCATATTGGATTTTTCTCGCTTCTACCCGTTAGTGCGAACTGATTAGCTCCCACTATCTTCAAATGTTGGCAATAAAAAATGTATTTTTTTTACTTTAAAAAGGTCGTCTATGTTTTGAAGAATGATATATTTGTTGTTCCTGAATCATCGAGTTCAGGAACAACAAGCATATCCTCATTTAAAAAGTATAGTAACTTTCTTAAAGTTAAGAAAAAATACATTTTTTGTTGCCAACGTTTGAAGTGGAGTCCTTCAAACTTAAACGGTCTCTCAGTTGCACCAACAACAGAAGAGACAGATTTTGAAATGTCTTAGAATTGTTGTTTTTGATATTTGAAAAAGTAATTTTCAATGGAAACTCAAGATATTGCCATGTAAGTCCATTTTATAACCGTAATTTAAAAGTAACTGCAAAACGCAGGATTATCATTAGAAGTTGGTGTAAAACCAGTGGTGTATCTCCTTTTTCTCTTGTAGAATACAAAAATAAGCATCTAATGTACCAAATGTGGAGGTCCTTGAGAATAGTTCTTTTCTTAGATGATAGAAGTTCTTGGTAATTGTCAATTTAGAGATTATATATATGAAGTTGAGATGATATCACATGCATTACATACTATCTACTGGATACTGTACACACTTCCACTGCAATTCCTTACAATTTATGTTTCCTTTTGCTAGACTAATGAAGCAACAAAAGGGCTCACATGTCAGCAACCAATTTTTCCTCACCAGATATGGATTCAGCAAGGGTTCCCTGAGTCCACTTCTTCAGCATCTCTAATGCAGCCTTGGGCTGGTCCATTGGAACCATGTGACCCGCATCATGGACCTGATTTTGTTACACACAGTACTTAAGTGAATAAAACATTTTCCAGTAACCATGAGCAAAGCAAGAAAGGATTTGGTAGATAAACAGTGTCTATTTCTGGACAATACTTAATGTGATTGTACCACAGGAAAAGCCAAGTTTGTATTTGATCAATGTAATAAAGTATGCAATTCATCACAGCACAATATAAACATTCAATAGTGAGTCACTCCGAATTTTAACATTCTGTCCAAGTCTAGAACAGAAAAGCACTTATAATCATTTCTGCTTTTGTCACTGTTAATGATTTGGATGCAATGTTGAAATTGGGGTAAATTTAATTAGCACTGCTGAATAATGAGTCCTGTTACCAGAGCTGATTAAAAGTTGAGGGTATTTTGCAGGTAGAGTAATGTTAAAGGAGGCAATCTATAGTTTACCCTGTTTACCATGTAAAGTATGACTTATTCGATATTGTATTGGTATTTGGTAGTTTTCAGTTTTTCTACATAAACATGTGTCTAGATGTGTATGTATGCAGAGAGAGAAAGCGATAGAGACCTTAAGGAAACTGAGAGGACCATAGTTCTTCAATAATCCAGCTTCTGATCCATTAACAATAAAAGGAACATCAGGGGAGGCTACAAATTCTTTCTGACCAGACCATTTCATGGCATGAACCCATCTTGAATTACCTACTCATTGAAACCATACCACCAGGAAAATGTCCATCACTTCATTACTCAAAAGATTATAAAATGAAATATTAAACTTCTCAACAAATCTTAAATATATTATGTGTAAATGCTTACCAAGCCAGTTGCAAATGAGATCATATTCCCCAGCATAAACAAGCAACTTGATTCCATCATCAAGAAGGGCAGGAATACCAACTTCAAGATTCCTCATCCAGTCCACCAACATAGCCGCATAAACTTCAGTGCTACAAGAAACAAAACGAATTTTGCCAACACCTAGTGAATCCCGAACTGATTCTTGGTTCAGGAACTTCTCCATGTTTGAAAAATCATAGCAGAGGCTCCCCTCACACTTCTTTCTGATATCATAGTACTGCAATAAATGTATATAACTACTGGTAAAAATCATGAAAACACCCATATATTGCTTCAAGATTACAATTTCCATAAATAACAAGATGGGGAAGAATTTGTTTGCCCACATTTACACCTCCGGCGTGTAACAGAATGTCATCGAATATGAGATTACAGGCTACCATTGCAGCCAGGCAGGCAGCCGTTCCATCGGTGCCTGAAAGAATTAAAACAAATATTAAAGATAAATGAACAACAAGCCAACCAGAAGAAGATTCCAAACAAGCAAAGCATTGGTTTTAGAAGAGAAACAGGCAGCGATTCTTGTCAATTTACTTCCGCTGTGAATGATCAGGAAACACTTGGGGCATATTTGATTTGTTTGAAAAACGAAGGATAGAACAAACAAAATTGTCCAAAGTTTGGTTTTAAAAATATTTGTGGGACAAAACAAAACAAAACAAAAGTTTTTTTAATTAATAAAACAAAACCAAAGATGAAGCATTAAATCAAATTCCAAAATTTATTAGTCAATAAAATAAGGATGACTTCTTGTTCCAACAAATAACAACATCTAGAAACGAAGAGACCCTAATTTCTTTTTCTTCTCAATAGTTGTACTCTCTCTGTACACACTCATAACATGAATAACATAAAAAAAATGAAGAGAACCTAATTTATTTATTGTTCTGTGTTTTTTCTCAGAGCAAAATGTAAATTACCGCATAGCTTTATTGCCAATTCACAGGCTGGAACCAACACCAAACCAAGGCGTTTATGTGTACCCTTTGAAATCAAGCCCATGTCCAGTGCAAAATCTGGGTAAGCTTTATACTGAATTGCAGGATCAGTAAGCCCATTGCCAATGGCAAATCCCTGTTCAAACCATTAAAAATAAGATATGCTGGCTGGTAGTTTGCACTTCAATTCAATTCTTTCACTTATAAATGTACCAGAACGAACCTTCAAATTTATATGAATTCCTTCCTTAGCTTGGTTTCCCTGATGGATACGAGATGCTAAAGCAGGAATATAGTGCCCAGCATATGATTCACCAGTAATAAAAAAGTCATTCTTTGCATATTGGGGATGCTCTGCAAAGAAGGCCTGAGGTCAAAAGATTAAAAAAAACTGTTAAAATGCTATCGTAGTCTTTTTGATATTATTTTTACTATGAATTGACATGTGTATTACACTTCCTACTTTGTGCTGTGATATAAATAAAAAACCTGAACCCACATTTCGGAATAATGCCCAAAAATTTTAACTTTAAATTTGTAAAATAGCCACTTTTTTAATTTGTTTGAGTCATGATGACCTAATGCCAGTTTTCTGAATATTTGAATAGGTCACACATGGATTACAATTGCTAAGATTCTTCAGAAGACCTGAGGTTTGTGGATCTATGTGACAGAGGGTAAGGATGGCCTTCGAAGTCAATTAAACCATCTGAGTACGGGATGGACCATGGATCCCGAGATAGCCTATCGTTGCCGGTGTCTTAGAGGCTGCATGATCAAAATGGTCACCACTGATAACAATGGCGACAACTAGGATGGTGCATAGTTAGCTGGTGATGACTTTTTTATATTGATCTATTATACAAGCTTGCCAATGCTTGTTTACCTTTGCCTATGTTTTGGCTTTGACCATTTTGCTTCACATGACTGTTACATGGTTACTTGTAAAGCATACATCCTTATTTTGAACACATGAATCACATAATACATCACAGTACACAGATATCAGCTGCTCAGTAGTTCAATGTGCTAATTTGAGTTGCTTGAGTAATTGAATTAGTGAATAGACAAAAATAAGAAACAAGCTCTTTCCTCATTGGAAAATTATGATTCCACATAATTATTTAAAAATTTAAAGTTGACTTCAAATTTGAAGATGAGCATTTTTGGATAATGATTTGATTGTCAACTAAATCCCCCTATGAACTTAACTACCAAAATTACCAACATTAGCAAGTTGATAGAATGGAGGTAAAACTCCATTTCAAAAGTCAGAAACAATCCCTCTAGGCCCAGTGGGATTAAAATTGACCGGCATCTATTATCTTCTTTATCACATTAGAACAGTTGTATTTAGTTTTATCTAAACTCTAAATAGAAAAGGAATTTAAATGGAAAGGGATCAATTTGCTACTCTAGGAAATTTACTCCACCACTCTTCAGTTATAAGTAGAATTAGGCAACCAAAAGTGTGAGTGGATCGTCTGAACATATGTTCAGGTTTTTACATTCAGATTCAAGGGCAAGCACAGGTACCTGCAAAAAGTCATACAGGTCATTGCTAACTCCCTTTTCATCATGACGAATATCACGCATATCGGTACTGTAGCTAAAGCCAGTTCCAGTTGGTTGATCAACATACAAAAGGTTTGACTCCTACAAAATTGGAAACAAAGTTAACTGTCATGAATAATTATCAGAGGAAGTGTACAATACAGAAAGAAATGATCAAGGATATAACAAACATGATATCGATTTTATTTCTCTCCCCATAAAGACATTCACATCTTTCAGGAAGATGTGAAGCATGACAAACAGCTGGTGGTAGCTAAAATTACATGTTAGTACTATACAGAAAGAGACACCACTGTGAGCCCCAACATGGCATCAAAGAACAACGTACATAAAATAAGTTCAACAAGAAAGAAACTTGATAATGTTTTAAATGAGTGACTACTGATTAGATTGTTTCTTATTAACATAATTACTTTATAAATATTCATTATGATAACAAGCAATGGGTAATAAATCAGTTTCAATGTTTTAAAACCATTATCTCCCACATAATAGGATAAGCTTTCTTATTACCAGACAGCCCCACTTCCTATTCAGTTATCCACTTTCTGCTCCATTTCATAATGGTTTAAGTTATACTCTTAGAGACTAATTTTCAACAAGGCAAAAAGTAATTCATATTAACCATATATTTGAACTTCCTTAACCATCCGAGTTGGTGTGGATATTTAATGTCTCAAAATTACACAACTCTTAAATTACAGCTACAAGCTGTGTTGAAGCTATGTATGGCAGTAGAATGGTTAGTTATTAGCACAAAAAGCAATATGTACTTGGAAAAAGTCAGATATGATAATTAGTAGTAGCTTAAAATATATACACCAACTAACAAAAAAGAGCAGCAGTACAACACCTTAAGTCCTCAACCACAATACTTTGTAGCGCAATAAAGTAAAAATAGGAAAATGTGAAATTAGGTTACCTTGTCCCAACCATACTCGTTCCACACAAGAGACAAGTCGTCGTTAATTTTGAAAGGTCCGTTTTCGTAAAACAAAGCCAATTCACTGCTACATCCAGGTCCTCCAGTCAACCAAATCACAAAAGGAGCTTCCTTATGGTTGCGTGATTCAAAGAAAAAGTAGAACATCCTGCCACACTAACCAAATGTAAGGAAAGAATGATAAAAACATGCTAACCATCCAATTTTACAATCCACATACAAACTGTAGTGTAAGAAACTACAACACATGGGTCTGTTTGATCCGCGAATGTAAATACCGGACAAAACAGTACAAGACAGAACAACACAAACGTTTAAAATCTTGAACAAATTTTGTTTTGTACGATGTTTGGTGGACAAAATGTTATTTTGGTATTTTAGTCAACTTGTACTTGGACAAAAAGTTGTCGTGAGGTTTTGTGAGTGACAAAAAATTTAGTTTTTGTCCAATCAATTGCCATCCAATTTGTCCAGCCCTAGGAACAGTTATAAAATCAAATACAATGTTCGGTCCATTATTTTGTAGCAGATCAAACGCATTCATTATATTTCATGCAATGCAATTCTAAATGTACAAACATTATAAAATATTTATATAATAATACAATATACTTTTATAGTAGGGCTATGATATTTATGATAATAATTGAATCTAAGTTGTTTTCTCATAAACTATCTTAAAAAGCTTATAATAATACATAGAAGTTTATTTATTTGCATAAGTTGTTTTACATAAGCTAAAAAATAAGTCAATCCAAACATTCCCTTATTATGGAAAGAATTTTCATAAAAGGAAAAAGAATGACACAAAAATTGAAGATATTGCACATAGATATAAGATGAAACATATTGATCCTCCTCCACTAGTATATGAAAAGCAACAAGAAAGGAAGACCTTGCAGCATGGGAATGTTGAATGGGATAATAGCCAGCATAGTGACCAAAATCTTCAACGGAAACATCATCATCATCGTTGATTAGGTTAGGGAACTTGAGACGCTTCTCAACGATCTTGCCATGGGGATCTAACGAAGAAGATGAATTTGCAGCATCAGCAGCAGCGATGTTGAGATTGATTTCCGGGAACAAATTAAGGTCTCTGACCAGCTTCTTAGCTTCTAGGGTGAGGCGGAGATCATCGCCGGCGGTAGAAGAAGTTGATATGGAGAAGAAAAGGAAGAGTAGATTGAAGAGGAGGAAGGTTGAAGAAAAGGAATGATCCATTTTCATTTTGACTCACTCACTGTGTGGTTGGTTGATAGTTATATCATATCATATGCTATGAATGAAGAGTTCAAATATGCTTCAGTGTCATTTTCACCTTGTCAAGGAAATAACTGCAATTTCTCCTTTTTTTTCTTTTTTTTTTGGCACTATTCAAACAAAAAGATTTTAATTTAATTAAGGTTCTCTTATGAACTACTCCTTGGATTTCAACAATTATTTTTTTAGGCTTGTTGAATAATGAATTTGGATTCAACTTATGTCATTAATAAGTTATTTACAAACGTGTTTTTGGGAGAATATAAGTTTTAAGGTTAAATGGTGTCTACCCCCTGCAAAGTAGGCGAGTTCTGGATTACCCCTGGAAAATTTTTCGTTTAGATTCCCCCTACAAAATATAATTTTCTGGATTCCCCCTCAAATGACACAGTGGCAGACGGAATCTCCACGTGGCAGACAGAATCTCCACGTGGCGCTGCCACGTCATTTTTTTAATTCAATTTTTTTTTTTTTTTTTACTCAATTTTTTTTTTTTTTTAACTCAAAATTTTTTTTTTTTTACCTCAAATTTTAATTTTTTTTATCCCCTTTTAAAAAAAATTAGCGCATTTTAAAATATTAAAATTTGAGTTAAAATTTTGTAAGATTATACTATAGATAAAAAATAAATGTTGAATACTATATATAATATAGGCTTAAATATGAAAAAAGTCCCTGCACTTACAGGTCATTTGAGTTTTAGTCCCTGCATTTTAAAAACATTTCGTTTTGCCACTGCATTTTCATTTTCATTTTATTTTAAAAATAGTCCCTGAACCCATTTTTTTTGCTAAAGTGTCAACTTTAGGTCCCTGCACTTACATGTCATTTGAGTTTAGGTCCATGCACTTACGGGTCATTTGAGTTTCATGCAGGGACTAAAACTCAAATGACCCTTAAGTGCAGGGACCTAAACATGATACTTCAGCAAAAAAATGGGTCCATGGACTATTTTTAAAATAAAATGAAAGTGCAGTGGCAAAACAAAATATTTTTAAAATGCAGGGACTAAAACTCAAATGACCCGTAAGTGCAGGGATCTTTTGCATATTTAAGCCTATAATATATAAGTGACTCATAAAATAATGACTTCAAATTGCACCAACACTAATTGCATATGAGTATTTGTTAACATTGTAAATTCACTTTTAGATGATATTTTATGCACCCACATTCTTTAAAACAAATAAATTTTCACGCACCATTGTCAACCAATACTTTCTTCTTTTTTATAGAGTAAACAACACGACCATGTTAAAGAAGAGAATCAGCGTGAGACATCCAATAAAAAAGAAGAAAGTGTTGGTTGACAATGGTGCGTGAAAATTTATTTGTTTTAAAGAATGTGGGTGCATAAAATATCATCTAAAAGTGAATTTACAATGTTAACAAATACTCATATGCAATTAGTGTTGGTGCAATTTGAAGTCATTATTTTATGAGTCACTTATATATTATATATAGTATTCAACATTTATTTTTTATCTATAGTATAATCTTACAAAATTTTAACTCAAATTTTAATATTTTAAAATGCGCTAATTTTTTTTAAAAGGGGATAAAAAAAAAATTGAGTAAAAAAAAAAATTTGAGTAAAAAAAAAAAAATTTTGAATTAAAAAAAAAAATAATAATAATAAAAAATGACGTGGCATTTTTTTTTTAATTAAAAATTTCCTACGTGGCAGCGCCACGTGGAGATTCTGTCTGCCACGTGGAGATTCCGTCTGCCACTGTGTCATTTGAGGGGGAATCCAGAAAATTATATTTTGTAGGGGGGAATCTAAACGAAAAATTTTCCAGGGGGTAATCCAGAACTCGCCTACTTTGCAGGGGGGTAAACACCATTTAACCCTAAGTTTTATTATTAGGAGTAACAATTTTTTGTTAAATTTTACTTACTTCACGACGAAACTTCAGATTATCATTACTTTTTTAACACAAAAGAAATGAGTACTTAACAACATTGATTGAGCACGGTGAAGGACACGGACAATAGCTTATGTGAGGGAGGGTGTTATACTTGGAAACATTAAATACTCAAGTCCTAAGTCCTTATGTGTTTTTCTCTTCATATCATAAATCCTTATAAAGTGGAGATTTCCAAGAATTTTGGAGAAAGTTTCATTGAGCGATTTATGACCTGATTGACTAATCATCATATGAGCTTAATCAAGTGTTGATTACTCTTTGAGATATGATGTATATTTATGCTAATGAAATTCAGACATTGATTTTGTCCAAAACATATAAAAAAATATATTCTTTTTGCGCCCCCATTTCTTATCGCATGCCCTACAAAATTCAAAATATGTTATAATAAAACAATTCAAATCTGTTTGAACTCCAAAGTTCCAACACTTAAAATGCAATTCAAATCCTATGTTGTTGTTGTGGTAAATTCTAATATGACCACTTCATCAAGTGATCCATGGTGGACCAGTCACGAATAACACTATAACGAATACAAATTTTACAAAACTCACCTTTTGGATTGAAAGTTTATATCATATAGATCATCCATAAAAAAAATTAGAAAAATTAAAAATCATTTGATATGTTATTGAGACACATCAAGATTGACGGTTGTTAAATAACATATCAAATGATTTTCAAAAAATTTTAAAAAATTTATGGATGATTTATACGATATAAACTTTTAATACAACAGTAAATTTTGTAAAATTCATGTTCGGTATATCACTTGTCCACGTGTTATTGAAAAGTTCATATATTATGAATTAGTTCTTACCAAACAAATTTGTACCTAGAATGCAAAACTTATTTGTATGGTTCAAACCTTGTTTTTTTTCTTTCATAAATTAAGTTTTTCAACACTCAGAACCTTCCAAGAGGCACGCGAGAAACACGGAGAATGCGAAAAGAAGTCTACTATAAAAAATGAATGATGTTAATTATATCAAACCCCTCTTTACAAACCCTCTTGTATTATGAGTGATTTTCATACCCTCTTGATTGCATTCTTTGCTTGGCTGTGGTCTTTGATTCCATAGATTTTGGTACTTCTTCCATACTTGTTGGGTTAAGTACTCTGTTCCATTTCTATTAATAAAATTTCACTTCTGCTGTTAAAAAAACGAAAAAGAACTGTTTTCACTTTTCATAGCATCCATCATTTTTTATAACGGATTTGTCTTGAGTTTTTTTCTCCAAAAACGTGGAGGATCATACTGCAGCTATGGTTGTTACAGTCCTTCCAAAATACACATTGATAGTTTGTAGTTAATATATAAATAAGTGACCAATTCTAAGTCGAATAATGAATCAACTTAACAATTGGCCGATAACGTAAGTTTAACATAAAAATGTTGCTCAACATGTAGTCAATTCAGAGACACACAATTTGCAACACAGAACATCTAACTACTATGCTCTTGATGCTTCAACAAAATATAAACTTGACAAAAACCACGTTGATGCCATTTCATTTACGATAGACAATAACAAACACATATCCAAAATATTAACAATATATTATAAACCCATGTTTATTATTGTCATAAGCGCAGTCTGAGCCAAACTTGTTTATACATGTAGATAATATTTAGGTGAGTTTATACAAGATATATGTTAACAGTTTCAGGCCACATACATCTTCAGATGAAGATAGATTCTCTAGTGCAGCTTATTTGGTCCTGAATGGAGCTGAACTGTCTGGCTTGGAACAACTTGAAGAACACCTGGTTGTTCTGCAAGTCAAAACATCCAACATCAATTATAAAAATGGGAATCCATATTTACCAAAATGAGAAAAACCAGAAGAAATATCAAATCATGAATACACAAACAAAAAACAAACAGAATCTGTGTAATATTGATAGATAGGTGAAATATTTGGTGAGAAAAATTCCATAAGAACAATAATATGGACCATACAATCATGCATGGATGGTCAAGGCTCAAGATTAATTGTTCTAATGTTCAAAAGAATTACTAGTACTGATGTTACATTAACCTTATGATAGAGCCAAAAACAAGGTTTTTTCTCTACAAGAGTACAATAAGCTGTTAGAATAAGCATCGTGATTACTAACAAAGACTTTCCATTGGCCTGTAACTTTGAACATTCTCAAACCACAAAAGAAAATAAAGTATATGGATACCATCTAATTCAGAGGATGAAATAACTGAAAAAATAATGACTGACTAATGATAGACACATGCCCTAAATTCACCCATTGGCAGTCTTGTCTCTAGATATATGTTACTCTCAGCAGAAAACTTATTAATGGTTTCTTAATCTAAAAAGTTAATAACTGAACTTTTCCCTTGACCTTCCCCAAGACACAATAACAATGAGGCTAGATAGTGTTATCGACTGTGGACAGTGGATCATGCTGAAAGGATAAAACTCAGCTGTTTTAAGACGCTATTTCTGGCATGAAACAGTATGGTGCCTGTCACCTGCCTGCCATCACCCTTCACAAATTGACCATTACGGTTTGGCAAAAAATCCACCATGACGCTGCCATGGCTGCTATTTGATAAAACCGACACCAATAAAGCTAGACTTCACACACACACACACACACAAAGTTCTTCCAGGAGTCATCATATAATCTTCAGAATCTGATTGGTATAATCGCAACACAACAACTCTCAGAACTTGGGCAGAGGAATCTATATAGTTTGTGAAGTGTATTTCAGTGCTAACAGATACACAGAGATTGGCACATTGAAAGGTGTCGCATGAGTTTGTAAACTCATAAGAAGCAAGCATAGAAGTTAGCAGTGTGTTCAGGAGTCAAAAATGAACATTCAGACAACAGTGTTTGTGTTTCCGGTTTCCCAAAATATGAAGACAGTTGCTAGGAGGATGAGGTAAATATTTCATATGAATATATTCCAGAGATAACAAAACCAACATGAAATTGATATTATAAGCTTGCTTGATCAAGGAAGAAAAACTAAAGCATGCTCACAAATCAACACCACAAATGAAGTTAACATTCAATAATGCTCTAACCATCCAACACTCTACTATATACCTCCAAGCTAAAAACATTTAATAAAACACAAACACAGATATCTAACATCAACATTACAATCCATAAAAAAAAAATGTGGAACAAAACATCCACGGTATACTCCTTTTAATCCTTATTATTATAAGAAAAAGTTTGCTTTTTAGATTCATTGAATGATCAGATACATTAATCATTGTCTGATCATTCAATGAATCTAAAAAGCAAACTTTTTCTTATAATAAGGACCGGAGGTTATAATAATCTTGATTAGCTTTTGAAGAAAACACGATAAATAAGATAATTTAAAAACATAAAAATTGATAATAATCCAAAAGGGAATTGAGAAAAAAGAAAAAGAACTTACTTGAAATTTGAGCAACCTGTTCAGGAGTAAGCTTAGCAGAGAAGCCGCTAGCTGCAGACTTATAACTATACAACAAAGCCTCCTTTGCAGCATCCTCACTGCAATAATAATAAAATAATAAATTATAGTAATCAACTTGAGTTTGATCATGTTCTACAATAAATTATTCTTCTAAGCTTATGCAACTAACTATGAATTCTGACTTATTTGTAATTTTGTATATTAAATTATACAGAAAAGCAATTTTGATCTAAAATAACAAAACAAGATGAATTGATAGAGAGAATAAAACAAACCTGCCAAGAACGGCAGTGAGGGTACGGATGTGGTAAGTCTCAGGTTCCTCTTCCTGTGGCTTCTCGGTGTAGATGATGTGAACCGCAGGAGCAGAAGAAGAAGAATCGGAATCGATGGATTTGGACATGGCGATGATAATCAGAGCGAATATAACAATGAACCAGCAGGGTTTCAACAACAAAATGTTCATTTCTGATTTCGCTTCACTATTTTCCACTTTTATTTATTTAGGAAAATTCTCTTGCTATTTTAATTATTTATTTATTTTTATTTAAAGATTTATTTAAACAGATGCATGCGTTTTTGTTTTTGGTGTTGTATGTCGGTGCTTCCTTGTTGCACGTGGCAAGCGTATATCAGATTGTAGTTTCCACCCTCACTTTCGGAATAAGATTCATTGCATTTAAGTTTTCTATATTGCTTGAATTTGCACTATTACTTAAGATGTTTTTGAGATGAGATTTTTTTTTTCTCAACTAACATTTCTATCTATTTTGTCTTTTATTTAAATTTGTACTAAGTGTAGGGACTTCTAATGAGCCCTTACTTGGATCTTGAGGGTTCAGGCGCAATATGCTATCCATATGCAATTCATCTGTACAAGACACGCAAAGCGGAAGCATCCGTAGCTCACATATTACATGGAGTTGAACCACGTGTAGCTCACATCACTATGTACATAACGCGTGGTAGGCCGAGACAAAGGAGCACAACTTTCACTTAGCACTAACTCGAGGTCCAAATAACTTGCATAGTTGAATTATAGGTGGAGCTCAACATGACCTTAATGACTTGAATGGTCAAGTTGAGCTAAGCATGTTAAAGGTGGTGCTACTGGTCAAACTGAGCTATACAGGCAGAAGTTGGAGATTATGATCAAGCCAAGCTAGGCATGCTAAGGGTGAAGCTCACGGTGTAAGAGTTCACATGGTATAATCCTCCATACCATTCAACAGTCCACCAAACGTCAAACTTGTTAAGGCGTAGACATTTGTTCTTCACCGAATCGATATGTACCAATTCATAGTCCACCAAGCATCAAACATGTTAAAGCGTAGACATTTGCTCTTCATTGGGTCGGTCTATACCATTCCACAAATAGTTTGATATAAGAAACGGTATTTAGACAACAAAATATTGTCCAAAACCATATATATAATTATTTTATTGGTTTCTTCTCTCTCTTCGATATGTTATTAGTTGTAAAAGATCTTTGCAAGACCTACATGATTGTAAACTTCAGAATTCAAATGCCTCCTAATATGAATAATAGACATTAGAAAAATACAATCCTGGACAATGGATTCAATTACAGTTAGGGAGAGGATTTGCAATTTAGTATAATTGTGAGCATGCAAAAACTGATAAGAGAGTACAACAAGGTATTTATACTGGCTAAAGAGAGAGTACAGCAAGGTATTTATACTAGCTAACTCTCATAACTACTACTTACTATATAGAACATTTTACATTTATACCACTCTGTAACTGAATCTAGAAGCCTAAAGGATTGGCCCAAACTCGATAGTACAACGCAACAATAGCAATAGCTACAACAGCACACAGTAAGGATATAATCCTTAATCCTCCTAATATACAAGAAAATCAATGACAAAGAGGTGGCAAACAAATTACTTGGAACTTAGGTAAACAAGAGAAGAATGAGATGATAAATTTCCTATTATGATATCCACAAGCTGTACATGGTATGCAGTTGGACCATGTCAGTACCCTTTAGGGACATCTTGTACAGTTCCTTGATCTTTCGACTATCACCAAATCTGCTAGACGTTGAAGACGGTTGGCAGACAGATTTATTTGCACTCGACGAAAGCACCGTGGCCAACATTTTCTTCAAAAGCCCCTGCAACTGGCTCCAATATTTTGCATGAAGTTTGGGATAGCTAGTACTGAAAGTGTCTTCATTTGTATTTGAAACATGGCGTCCTTCAAGCATATGAGTCAAAGCTGACTCCAGCATCTGGAACAAAATTTAGGAAGTATCAACAAATGATAGAAATACACACTGAAACTCTGGACCTAATTGATGGTTCTATGATCTATTAAATACCAACATTTTCAATAAAACTATTTTAAGGTTTTCAATAATAGTTTAGAACTTCATACGATACTTTTGGTTTATGACAGCTAATTGATTCCGAAAAAAATGCAAGCCAGCAAACTTAAATAAATTCATCATTTATTCTCGTCCTCCATATACCAAAGGAGATATTCGAAATCTAGCACTTCAGAAAATATGCAGCTCATGTCTAACATATCACATCATCCCAACTCCTTTGATGCACACTAACCAAATTTCAATGAGGATAAAATATAAGCTGGAAATAAAGAAGACAATTCCAAGAATTCTATCATCTTTTCGCTAGGGAAGGGACTAAGGAAGAAAAATGATGAGTGCCACAAAAACAGAAAGAAAAATTATGAGTTAAGTCATCTCAATGAAATTTTCAAAAGAAAAAAGAAGCACTGATCGAAATCAAGTTACTGTGTGAAAGAAGTGAGAGAAAATACCATGTTGGAGTGTAAATGGCTTGAAACACTCAATGAAAGAGCTGATCTCTCCATCAGAATAGTTAAATACATGTTAGAATGTGTTTTGGCACCATAGAAGTCCAGGGCTTTTTGCCAGTTCCTCTCTGCAAGAGATGCATACTGCTTGATTCGTTGTACCATGCTGTTTTCACCTTTTGACAAAACACTTTTCTTATCGCTAGGATTCATAAATTTCAAACAACAGTCTCTCTGATAACAAGCCAACTGGAAGTAAGCATATGCAGCCTCCTGTTTGCGTAGCTCTCCCAGGGACTCATACACAGATAATGCTTCCCTAATGGCCTCATTTGCTGAAATTTCATGTTTTCTTAGATCTTTCTTTGCTTTTCTGCCATGGGAATTGGTATGACTTAAACGAGTCTTTTCCAATGATCCATTTTCATAAACTTCTGCTGTAGTATTTTCTCTTGCCAAAAGCATGCCAAGCCGCAGATAAGTATGTGCAAACTGCGTATGTGCCTCATTCCTTAAGCTGTTTGCACCAGTATCATCAACATCTTTAATGGCATTTAGTTCTAACCTTGCAGCCCCATAATATCTAAGGGATTCTTTATATTCCAGTTTTGCAGTTTCTAATGCATGGTTGTATGCGATTTGAAAGATATTGTGTAGTTTAAGATTATCCATTTTGGATACCATCTCCTCCGCAAGTGCCCGTTTGCCATGTCCCAAATTACAGTTTATCAATATTATGTTGGTGTGATCTGAAACTTCTCTGAATGCATCTATAGCATCAGTAAATGCCAATTCAGCTTTATGCAATTCTTTATTTTCAATTCTGATTCGGCCCAATTCATTGCAAACCCACCCTTTCTTTTTAACCACTGATTGTAACTCGGACAAACCAGATGGAAGTTTAAGCAATGCTTTTCTAGCTTCTTCATAACATTTCAAAGCTGCCAATAGATTGTGCTCTACATCTCCAACTAGAGGTTCAACAAGGTACTCAAATATCCCACCAATTTTTGCTTTACCTGTTTCCCTTGAAATAAATTCAGTTTGAGAGACAACACTAGAACACGAATTGTCCATCTCTGGAGACCCCTCATCATTTCTAGAGTTCATAGCAGCTGAGGATTCAACTTCAGCCCCATTATTTTCAAGAGTTTCTGTCAGGTCTCCATCATAATTACTATGCTCAAAATATTCAGCGCCAGAATCTTTTCTACTCTCCCTGTTATGAACGAACTCGTCTCCCTCTCCTCCTGAGTCTCTTGCAGGCAAGTGATTGGCAAGTTTAGAAGACAATCGTTTACTATGCTTTCTACTATAAGTCATGGTCACATCTGCACTACTACTACTTGCACTGTTCCCACTACTAGCTCTGTCACTCTGGCAACTGCAATTTACCAAGGAACATGAACTGCAGTTCTGGTTCAACTGCACCAGCTTCTTCTTCAGTCTTTTTACTTCTTTCACAACCTCAGATGACATTCTCAACTCTCTGGTAGCAGGTTTTGTTATATCTTGTGTTGAGATTTCTTTACCCTTTATCCTATGAAACTCAATTTTAACATCTCCAACTAACGCCCATGCCTTGGCCCAGAAAAGGTAAGTAGAAGATTTCCTTTCATTGTATCCATAAACAGTCTCATCTTCTCTATCATCCAACCAAGTCATATTTTCATTCATATCAATGTGTTCTCTCTGTAAAGATGAATAACTAGCCATTGAAGAAATAAATTTTGTGTCTTCAAGATGTGAAGGCATTGATCCATAAACAGAACATGATAACTGTATAACCTTTAAGGCTTGATAAAGTTGGCCATCCTCTTTATAAGCTTCTGCTAGTGCCAAATAAGATTCTCCAAGCAAAAGAACAAGCTTCCACAGCTTATGATCCAACTTGGACGTTGGAAGCCATTCTCGAATGTCACAGACTTCAATACAATCGGAATCCCCACAAGCACAGACAGAAACATCAATAGATGATGACGGCCTATCACCATTATTATTAAATTGATCCATCATCTCTGGTTCAGTGCTCTGAAGCTGCCTCATCCATCTCAAAGACTTAATGGCCTGGGAAACATGATGTACAGCAGCTAACTTGGATGAGATTGGATCAGCAACTGTCTGAACCACAGGTGTGGAAACTGGACATACTTCATTCACAGAAGACATAACATCAGAAGACAAGCAAGGTTCAACCCCTCCTTGGTTGCTCAATTCTGTGTTGCCAACTGGTATAAGCTCCCCAGAAACAAGATTGCGTGCTTCAGAAACCATCTTTGCATGACCTTCTGATTCTAAGTGCTCAGTTACTTTCCCATGTTCACCTGATTTGTCATCAGCATGCCGATAAAACATTTCATGGGCAACTAGTTCAGAATTATTGTTTTCACCATCCAAAGATGATTCCTTGGCTTCAGTAACAGATGGTTCACATTCTACAGCTAGAGATTCGGGAGTTAATTTCAACTCCTCGTCATAATTTAAAATCAGCCTCGCAAATTGTTCATGAGCAATTGCACGTACCGCCTGTTTATCAAAATATTCAACAGAAATGAGTCATCTCAACCGAGGATAATTGGAAGTACCACAGGAACAGGGCCAGGTAAAACATCAATTGTATTATTCTTAAAACATACCAGATGGTCAGAATCATCAAGGAACTCCAAACACTGTCTAAAGAACCTCACACACCTAGCCCTATTTTTAGCAGCCTGTAGCAAAAGAAACAATAATTAGCCATCGGCTGTTAGAAGCCACTTAAAGCTGGATTAACCAAAAATAGGTATAATTCTTCCGCACCATTGAGAGTGAAAGCCTGTGAGCAATTCGATAGAGGAGAATTCCCAGGGAATATACTGCATCACTTCTACCACTATTAATTAGTGACGGCAAGGAGCTAGAAGCATCATCACTACCGTTAGATGAATGGTTTTTTGGAATAACAGAAAGATCGAAAAGTTGTATATCATCTTCACCAGCACCTTTATAAAGCTGCAAAATTCAAAGCCAGGCTTGGTAAGCATCTAAGGGCAACCAATTTGTTTAAAACATTAACATAATAAATGTAAAACCATCAAATATTTTAAATGTAAAAAATAAAAAGTAGTACCCAATAAGCTCCGGGATCCTGTTTGCAATTATCCTGAAGAAACCTCAAAACAGATAGACCATTTTGCTGGACAACATACGGATGAAATGCAGGGGTTCCATCCTCCGATATCCCTTTAAGGAGAAAAATGTCATCAGTTTTCAAAAGCTCGTATCCCTGAACAACACCATCGTGATGATAACATATGGCCAACTCTGGTACACTTGCCATAACATTGTCAAGCCAAGCTTCAAGCCAAGTTAAAGGCGTGACCTATCAAGGTAGGGAAAACAAATATTGGCAATTTGCCAAACATTAAACAGGTGATAATTTAGAGGAATGATCCTTACCTGTCGTGTGACATCCCATAAATGCAAGCTCACAGCAACATACTTCTCATTACTGAATAAAAGCAGGTCACTTCCTAGGAGCATGCGGAAATTATGAAACTGCCAGAATAAAACCCTCAGAAAGCTATCATTACCAACTTTTCTCTGTTTCTCAGACTCCTGCATTGATGATCTGGTTTTTTCGCCAACTTGGGACACCTTATTAACCGAACTATGGGTTTTATTTCTCCTATTCTTCTTTCCCCAAAATAAGCTGTCCTGTCCGACCTGTGAGTAGTCAGATTGGCAATTGTATCCTTCAGTTTGAACAACATCATCATTCTGTACCACAATATGGGGTGTTTTTCCGGGAAAAACAGAAGAATTTGATTGCTCTTCTGATGGAACATGATGAGTTGGTGGACAATCACAGGCCTCCATTCTGACTGAATGCATAGCAAAATTCAAAAATAAAGATTGATCTGCACATTTTGATTGATTATTATGCCTCCTAATCAACTTTTCACCCTCTTCAATATCCGGCCTGCAGTTCACAAATATTGTCACTAAATCAAATTGCACGATTATGAACATAGAAGTTTGCCAAATACAAAGAACAGGAAGCTAGTCGAATAGTAACACTGCAGAAATGGAGTATTAATATAATAAAGGCCCATAAGGCCATAACTAAATGCAATAACCATAAATAAAAAATTAAAAAGTTAAAGAGCTAATTAATTTTTGAATGACTGTTGAGAGAGAGAAAGAAAAAAATCAGCTTTGTAGTACTCCCTCCGTTCCAAATTGTAAGTCACTGAGAAAATTTTTTGTACCAAATTATAAGTCACTTTACATTACCAATGAAACATTGAATGCTAGTTTTCCTATTATACCCTTAACTATTTTTACTTTATCTTCTTTCAATTCTTGAATTTATCTTTCCTATACTATTAATGATGAAGGATAATTTTGTAAACTAACTCATAATTTATCTTTTCCATACGACATTAATTACATTTCTTAATTTGTATAATTTGCCCAAAGTGACTTACAATTTGGAACGGAGGGAGATTCATTAAAATAGTAGATCGCAAGATCAAATATGATGCACACTAAAACCAGTGGTTTTATTGAGTTTTCTATAAATTTTCTTTCTTGTTGAATAAGCCTATTATCTTCAGCTACTAATATTTTCTTCGTAATAAAAAAGTGGTATTAAATTCACCAATGCTTTTCAAAAACATTAGATTGTTCAAGTTTCCATAGTAAAAAATTCATCAGAGGACTAGAAGGATAATTGTTAACAGCATTTATAAGCAAAAGAATTAAATAGTGAAAGCTAGGCACGGCAACACAAAAGAGTCAACAGTAGGTAGGACAAATACCCAGTGTTCAAAACAAGAGTATCACCAATGCGATGAACAGCAATTGATAGCCGAGCCTTGGAATATGGCATTTTAAATATCTGCTTCAAAATGTCTGCTGGAGCGATTATGTCAATCTCATCACCATAATCAACAAAGCCTGACACTGCAAGGGCCTCACATTTTCTAGTGAAATTTGAGGCAATGGCCGTGCCTTCCCATGGAAAATCTGTCACCGAAACGATGTCAAAACAACAGAAAACATCAGCGAATGTGAAAAGTATAAATCTCTGGTATGGAGAACTGGATACCAGAGTAGGTCTATATTAGTATTTCACTATCAACCAATGAATACAAAATTATAGATGTATTTTACATTATAGACTCATGAACATAGATGCCAACCAATAAATACTAACCTAGAACTACAAGAAATAAACCTTCCTAATAACAAAAATGATTAAAAAAAAGTCCATGCAGATAAAAAAAGAACATAACAAGGTAATATGTACTAAGAAAGGTTCTAATCACAAGTACACAACACTCCATCTCGTGCTGATGAATGGGTATCAATCAATCCTAGGTTGTCAATAAGTTCTTGAAAGCACTTGTAAGTAGCTTCCTGGTTAAACATTATACATCTACCCACTGACATCCTAAAGGAACGTGTTATGTGGTTCTAAGGCATTTTTTTTACCTTTTCCTCGATGAAGTGTCAATCTACCTCGACATGTTTTCTCCTATTATCTTGAACTAGATTATAAGTAATACTAATAGCATATTTGCCATCACAAAACAGCTTGATAGAAGCTTCGCATTTTATTCTCAGGCGTCATCTAATGTGATAAATTATCCTCACTAACTTCTTTCCTTTGTCAAATCTCAAAATATGGCTTCTAAATTTGACTTCATCTTGCCTATTCCTTCATATTAGTAAATTATCACATGAGAACATACAGTACCCTAATTTCATCTTCTCACAACACAATGACTGATCTTATCTTATCTTACAAAATCTGCATTTGAATGTGTGTATACCTTCACTGATAGGTTTCTACACGCTTTGAATGGCAGCCCTCTTCTAAATGTAGCCTTATGATGAGTTAATATCCTATAGAATTCTGCTTAGAGTTTGTGAGTGCCTTGCTCACGGATCATGCAACTAACTGCATATGCTATATTTGGTCTGCTATCTACCAGGTATATTTGATTCCTGACTAGCATCTGATACAGGCATTATACATGGTTGGACTCTCTTTTCATCATTCCTCATTCTATTATTCTATTTGATGGGTTCCCTGGTACCTTTACAACCTAACTTGATTTGTTCTTCCTGGGGATCAGGAACATATTTCCTTTGAGGGTAAAAGATGAACTTCTTTAATTCCAAGGAATGCCTCGATTTACAAAGGTCTTTCATCTGGAAATAAACTATTAATTTCTCCATTAAGAGATACTTCTTGACCACATCATCGCCTCATATAATTATGTCATCTGCATAAACATGTTAGATGTCGAGTTTATCTTCATGTGCATGTTTGGGAAAAGAATGTGATTAGCTAGACTCTATCTATGTACTTTCCAAACCTAGCACAACAGGATTGTTTCAACCTGTATAGTTCCTTCTTCAACTTGCGTACCTCAATCCCTCCACGAGTTGTCCCAAGCCGATCTCCATGTAAACCTCCTCTTCCAAGTCTCCATGAGCACAAGCATATTTAACCTCAAATTGGTGTAGTCTTCCAATTGTTCTACTCATTAGAGAGAATTGGATTCTATCATTACTAATTTTTGCTGTTGAAGTAAATTTTTCCTCACAGAAATTTTGAAATGTCTAGGTATATTATTTGCAATCAGTATTGCATTGCTAATCCAACATGCAGTGAAACCAATATTTTAAAGTATGGCACACAATCATGGAAACAAATAAATGGTGACTCGAATGATCATAACATTTATACCCTTTTGACAGGAATATAATCTAAAAAGATACAATTGGGCAATTTTATCAAACTCGTGAGCCAGCTCACAGGGTAACATATTCCTAAGATAGCATAATCCACAATTTGTTGCGTTCATAACCCACAAATCTAATGATGTTTAATTGGTTGGGTTTTGTGAGCCAAGTTTGATGGACCGCCTCACTGACTCAACCCATCATGCAAGTTTAATTCAATTGTGTGTTAAGAGTGTCACATTAGATGTGAAATGGTCTGAACATGAGTTTAAGAGTAGAGGCAATTCTCACATTACAAGCCAGTTTTGTCGGGTTGAGTTAGGCCCAACCCAAAATTCTAAAATGATATTAGAGCCTCATCCAAGATCCGTTTGGCCACCTGTTATCATGTTTCCCTATCGAACCACAACCACCCACTATTTATATCCACGCATCAAGCCCAATAGTGTTAACGGTGAGAGGGTGTGTTAAGAGTCTCAAATCGGATGTGAGGTGGTTTGGACGTGGGTTTATAATTATAAGTAGAGACAATCCTTACCTATGAAGCACAGACACAAACAAGGTCATGGACACGAATACTGACTCGTCAACACCGATAATAATTTTAAAAAAATTACATAATTCAATGTAATCATAAGTGTCAAACGCGTGTACGACACCAAAACACACCTAATCAGAGTTGTGTTCGTGTTTTGTACATCCTCACCTTACAAACAAACTGGTTTTGTAGGGTTGAATTAGACTCAACTCAATTTTTTTTTTTTTTTTTGTTAACAGACTCAACTCAAAATTCTAAGAAACCGACAAGTCATCAAATAAATGCTATTTATTACATAGTCCATATAAGAAACTCTAAAGAAAGACAGTTATCATTCATCATGATCATCATAATCAAATATAATGAAGAAGAAATAGCACCTCCAGCAGTTGTCTTGGAGTGAACAGCACCAATTGGAAGAACCTTTTCCGGGAAATTAGCAAGAAGCGGAGGCGTATTCAGGTCAGTTTCAGTTGGCAACATCCGGTACCGATAACGCGGAGCATTCACTCTGAAAAATCAACAAACACTGATTATTAATAAAATTCAAACAAAAAAAACAAATAAATTGATTATTGAGAGAGAGAGGTTACGTTTGCGGGGTTGGGAGAAGAGCGGAATGAAAAGAATGGAAAGATTTATCGGTGGGAACGGGGATTGAACCACATAGGAAACCAACGGGTTTAGGAGTGGCGATTTCTAACGTTCCGACGCAAAGAAGATCGCCGGAATTTTCAGAGTTTGATGACGACGACGATGACTTCGCCATCGGAACTTTACCTCAAACAGCAATAGCAAAACCCTTCAAGAAAAATCTCTCTCTGTGTAGTGTGTTTTTCTCAGAAATGATGAGGTTTTTTTTTTTGTTACTCAGAAATGATGAGTTAGTAAAGCTTGAAATTCTTATTATAGTATGATTTTTATTTTTATTTTTCAAAATATATAGTATAATATGATCTTCTTTTCTTTTTTTGGTAATAATGTGATCTTTTTTGCATAAGGAAATTCCTACAAAAAGAGAAAATCACATTAGAAATTAGTACAAAAAGAGAAAACCACATTAAAAATTAGTATAGTTTCATTATTATTGTGAGTGTGTATTATCAAACTCATAAAATGAACTGCAACAAAAAAAAATTCTCATAAAATGACATGAATTTTTTTCATAGAAAAATTTAGGAAGATCACATGCTATGATTTAGTTTAAAATTAATACAAATTTAATGACAATTTATGATGATATTTTTTAAATCCACAATTTGTAATATTCATAAAAAAAAAATTCACTGAGGATAAGATTTTAGCAAAAGTTTTAAGTTGTTACATTACAGGTTGAAAATTGTCCTTTAAAAAAATGTGTTTATCTAATCTAATGTAAGCTTTCAAGGTTATTCATTATATGAAAAGCAAAACAAAAGAGAAGGTTAGTGGTGTGACCCTCAAGATTAACTTCAATCAAAGTTTAGATAAATTGTATTGTTGGTACATTCGTGGAATCATGCCGTGTATGAGTTTTGATAATAAATGGATCTAGTAGGTGATGATGTACGTGGAGTCAGATTCTTACTCGATTGTACTTCCTCCATTCCAAATTGATTGACATGGTTGACTGTTTCACGCATGCCGATGCATAACTTTGACGATTAATATTTTTAATTGTATTATAGTAAAAATTATAAAAATTTGATATTTTAAACATACTCATCGAGACGAATCCAACAACATCTTATTTGCTAATATTTATTTTTATTTATTAGTAGAAAAATATGGTCAAAACAATATATGTGAATAGTGTAATATAGTCAAAGGCAATGAAAATGGGACGGAGGGAGTAAAAAAAAGTTAATGATAAGTTAAGATGACCTATCTTTACCAAGGTAGATAGATAGAAAACACGACACTCTTCTCTTTATCTCTTTATTAAATTATTGAAGGACGGTCTATTATTATCAAACTAATTGAGATTAGTGGAGTTATGCATTGTGTGAGAGTTTGCAAAAAAAAATAACAGATAAGTGTTTTTTTATATTGCAGAGCTTGTATTAATGAGGTCAACATATGATAAAAGGAGGTATAACCACTAATGGAGTTCATATATGCTCCATTTATTTATCCTCCAATCATGTTCATTTCCTGCCAAGATATGTGACACGTGGCAATAATTAATTCAATTGTCCAGATTTAAAAAGTAAGGAAAAAAGAAAGAAAAAAAAAACATGTAAACTGTGTAAACTTCTCAATTCCTTGCAATGCATCATTGTTCATCTTCTTAGTCAAAAAAATCATTGTTCATCTTCTTCCTTGCTCGTTGCAACAATGTTTCTCGTCGTCTCCTCGCAACTCGCCGCCGTTAAAATCTCTATTCATCCCAACGTTGTCGCCGTCTCATCTCATTGTCAATACCAACCCACTTGATTTCTTCACTGTCACCCTCTCTATCCGTTCCACCGTCGTCACCGTCATTTTACGATATTTTTGTTCCTCCGACCAACCCAGCATCACCGCTGCTACTATTTATGGCCAAGGTATTATTGCTTTTCAAACTATAATTTTTAGTTATTGTTTTGATACATTAATTTGTTCGGGTTGGATATTATTGTTGTTATTATTGCTTTTCAAGGTATCATTGCTTTTGTCCTTGTTGTTATGTTCTTACAAGGGTTGATATAATAATGTACTGATTTTTGCTATATATTGTTGTATTGGTTTTGCTGTACTGGTTTTATAGTTTATTTTTCATTTTGTTATACTATGAATTTTGTGTTGAACTGGTTTTTATAGTTTCATTTTTATTTTTATTTTTATACAAATAGTAAGATGGAGACTCTAAGGCATCAACTTATGAATTTTATAATGAGTACAGTAAAAGAATTAGATTTGGTATTGTAAACAATATGCAAACAAAAGCAAAAAACACTGAGTTTTGACTTCAAGAAGATTTGCATGTTTCAAAGAGGGCATAACAGGTGTTGACCAAAGACGTGAACAGACAGAGGAGCGCCTTAGAATAAAAACTAGAACGGGTTGTCAAGCGTGTATGGTTATTATACTTGATCGGAAGATAGAGAAATATAATTGGTTGTTGACTTTGTAGCTCAACATAACCACCCTCTCCAGCCACAAAAGTATGTTCACATGATTTGCTCTCATCGGCACATATCTGAGGCACAAGCATTGCAAATAGTATTGGGGGATGAATCTAGCTTAAAGCCAAAAGATTTGCACAAATATATATATATATATATATATATATATATATATATATATATATATATATATATATATATATATATATCAAATAAGAGGGGTTTTAAAACAAGAGGGTGAGAGGATTGCATCTTAACCCTTAGATCAATTTGAATGCTTACAATTTTTTACAGCTACACACATGCAATTATTCTCCCTTTATGTTTCTTCTACCTCATTTGTAATGCCTTTTCCACTTCTTCTCTCTCCGTCGTCTTCTCTGTACTGAAATAATTAACCAAAGATTGAACATCAAAAAAGGAAAAGTGGACACGTCTCTGTTTCAATCTTCCTTAATCTTCTTTGTAAAAAAAAAATCAAAATTTTACTTTTACAAAAAATGGAACCATGGCTCGTACAGTTTTCAAATTTCTCCTTTCTTTCAACAACAAACTTTCTTCCTCTTTTAGTTCAGGTAAAGTCTGCAGGCACAAGAATCATCACAAAAGATTTAAAGCATGTAACTATCCTCTCGAGTCTCAAATTCAATCACATCTATCTCTAACAATTTCACCCATTTTTCTTCTTATTCTTCTATTTAATTTATTAAATTATTAATGAACTAAACAAATACCAAGATTGAACAATCTATGGGTGAAAACTAAAAACCCAAACAACATCATTCATCGTTGTTGTGTTTCTAGAAATTAATTGAAAGCTATTATCCAAAACTCATAATCTATAAGATTTCTTAATTTATTAATTGTATACGATTTTGACAATTAGTAGAACAAGGTGGCCATAGGTGGCCATGGATGAATACTTGAGCACCACAGAGGAAACTAATTTGTAGATTAAACTAATATGAATTGGTGGGTGTGAGTATGAAAAGTGAAAACTCAGATCCGAAGAGAAGATGGAAAGGGATATTGAAGAGACGGAGTGTGGGTGCACTATTTAGTGATTAACTTAATCTCATCCGTAAATATTAATCCAATGGTTGTCAATTGATTCTCTCATCTTTCACAATAAATACCTCACTCAATTGATTCTCTCATATATATATATATAGGGTTTGCTTATACTCACCTAAAAACATGAAGGTCTAAGTTAGCAAGGTGCACCTTTTCACTTTGGACAAAAAAACCAATTATCACTACTCAAACATGTAATAAATAGAAGGGTAGTTTTGTCAATGTCATTTAATTAATTAAAGAAAATAATTAATTGAAGTGGGAAAATCATGTGACTTTCAAGCAACTTCATCTGTCCGATAAATCAAGTGTTCCATATTAAACCATGTGTCCCTTTTTAAAATAAAGTGGGTGTAAATTAGCAAAGTGAGTACAAATTAAGGAACATTTTAAATGAAAATTACAAAACTATCCCTCAAGTTACTAGTTCTAAATAATAAATATGAATGGTTTTTTTTGTCCAAAGTGAAACCCTATATATATATATATATATATATATCAAAGCAAACTGGTGGGTTAGAGACAGTTGGTTTTACAAAACAAGACCTTAAGAATTACCTTCAAACCAAAAGGATGCAATCACTAAAGTTTGGTGAAGCGGGTGCCTTGATTAAGTATTTCAAACAAGAAAGTGAAAATCCCTCATTCTTTTATAACTTTCAAATGGATGTTGATGATCAAATAACAAATATATTTTGGACTGATGCACAAATGATAAATGATTATGAGTATTTTGGTGATGTCATCACTTTTGATACCACATACAAGACAAAAAAGGATTATTGGCCGTTGGGAGTTTTGGTTGGACTTAATAATCATAGATAAACCATCATTTTTGGGGAAGCAATGTTATATGATGAAACAATGCCTTCTTTTCAATGGTTATTTAAAACTTTTCTCAAAGCAATGGGTGGAGTAAAGTCGATTTCATGAAGCGATACAATGAGTTATGTCCTCAAATTATTAAGCTTACAACAAAGCTTCAGGTGATCATGAAACTTACACATTTTTGTCCAAAGTTTCTGAAGAGTCCAACAAAATAATCGATGATATTTTGGCAAAAAAACATGTGGACGAAGAAGCAAGTGGAGTGGTTCATGTATCCATGCCAATTGCAAGTGATGAAATTGAGAACAATGTAGACACTGTTGGCGTGCCAGCCGACATAAAGAAGCGACATCGTTCGGATAACAAGAAAAAACAACCTAAACCTTGGCTTGAGAAATCAGATAGAAAGAGAAAGACATGCTCAAACAAAAAAAAGACAGTCGTCGCATGTAAGTTTATCATCATTTTAGACATATTTATCATTTATTTAACTTTTTTGGTGAGTTACGATGGAGCAACAAGCCATGTTGACACCAACAAACCAAGGTGATACATTGGATATTCAACATCAAGCAACATTGGGACTTAAAGGCATGATGCAGCAGCAAGCCATGTTAAAACAATCAAGCCAAGTTGGTACATTGAGATTTCAATCCATGTTGACACCATCAAACCAAGTTGGCACATTGGGTCTTCAACATCAAGCAACAAGCCAAGTTAATACATTGAGACTTCAAGCCATGTTAACACAATCCAGTCAAGTTGACACGTTGGGACTTCAAGCTATGTTGACACCATTAAACCAAGTTGATACATTGGGTATTCAACATCAAGCAACATTGGGACTTCAAGGCATGTTGCCACTTGACACAATCAAGTCCAGTTGACACATTAGGACTTCGTAATTTCTTTTAAACATATTTTGTATGGATGACTTTTGATGTAATAGTCATGTAGAACTTTGCCTTTTGATACATTGTGATCTAGTTTAAGGCTCCGTTTGGCCCGGCTTTTTTTAGCTTTAAATTCTCTTTTTAATTAAAAGTTGGGCCAAACACATTTTTAACAAAGCTCTTAATCGTAAAAAGCAGATTTTTTCAATGTGCAAAATTGGATTAAATGAGCTTCTAGAAAAAGAGGTTGAAACCTACTTTTAAAAAAAAATCCGGAGCTTTTTTTGCAATGATCCCGCTTCGAATCCCACTGAAGGCTCTTTTTATTATTATTTTCATTTTTTAGGTTGTTTTCATTTAAATATTATTAGTTGTTATTATCTTGTTTTAAATTTTTTATTTTTGGTACAAATCTTTTTTTAAAAAAATATATTTTACTAAACAAATTTTAGATTAAAGATAACTTTGAAGTTAAAAAAAACAATAATTACCAAACAACTTTTGCTCTGTTTTTGAAAGTTCTTATTTTCACTTTTAGTTTTCAATCAGCTTCTAAGAGCTAAAAAAGCCGGGTCAAACGGAGCCTAAGAGTTGGTTTTAGTTTAGCTTTTGATTGTTAGAGAGGTTGGTTTATCTTCTCTTTTGGCAATGTTGACATTTTTGCTCTTATTTTAATGCAGATTTTTGTTTATGCGGTTGATTAGTTTAATGCAGATTTTATGCAGAACGCAAAATTTTCACTCACTAAAATATTCACAAAATTTTCTCTAAACAACATGTTGCTTATAACAACCAGCAAGTTCCTTATAACAACAACAAGTTCTTATAACTACATCATGTTTGTCGCAACAATTTAAATTTTCAACAAATACTCCCTCCGGTCTCGGCAACAACAAAAAAAATTACAAAGTCTTAAATACAACCAAAAGTTACTACTAGTACAACCATTATAATTATTTTGAATATTCCAATTTTACCATAGTTTTACTTTTCCATACTACTACAAGCCTACACCCTTGGAAACCCTAGAAAAAAGAAGTATCAAGGCTTAGCTTTACTACTTCCACACGCCATGCTTCACTACTGGCTTGTACGAGTAGCTTTTCTATGGCATATCAAAAACAATTTATTCAAGTAAGGGTAAAATAGTAAATAACATATATTTTTATACCTTATCCACTTTTCTTAAAGGGTGTGCCTTTTTTTTTCCTTTCTTTCTACTATTCAAGATCACCGGAGGGAGTATATCAAAATAATAAGAATAAGAAGAGGACCAAGAAGGCAACTATGCTTTGATAACACACCATACAAGATTTAACAATACAAATATATCACTCTCTTTACTATAACACAAGATACAATATTTGATAATACAAAAAAAAAACTGCATAAAAAAGATGCAGAAGATTCAAGTGAAGAACAAGGGAAATATTACAACTTAAAATTACACTCTAAAATTAATTACAACTAAACAATCTTCAATTTCAACCAAGCAGTCTTCAGTTTCAATGACAATCTTCAATTTCCGTCAAACCATCTTTAACTGAAATTGAAAAGGGGAAAATGGTAGCAAGACACCGCGGCGGTGAAGAAAGACGTCTTGTCGGCGACGGTGAGTGGCAGACACTATGATATAGAGATGAAGAAGCGGCGAAGAGATTTGAAAGGTGTTTTGTTTTGAAGGATATGCGGCGAGGAACCAGAAAATTGAGAGAGAAGTAGAATGGGTTGTCGTGAATGGAAGAAGAAAAATGTACATGTTTATTTTTATTTTTTTTCCTTACTTTTTAAATCTGGACCATTGAATTAATTGTTGCCACGTGTCACAGATCTAGTCAGGAACTGGACAGGACTGGAGGATAAACAATGGAGCATATCTTAACTCCCACTAATGGTGAATCTTCTGGTTAGTTGGTTAATACCAAAATTCAGCTGTCTTTTTTCAACATGAATGTGTCACACCAATTGAAGAGTGATGTCGCTAGCATTTTAGATTTTAATATGTAATTGGGCACATGAAGTATTTAGGACTTACATCCATGAACGACATGAACAAAAAATCCATTTTCAAATTTATCAACGATCGAGTCTGGAAGAAAATAGTTTTTGAAGTGGCAAAACTCTTTTAGCAGTCTGGTTGGAAGTTCTCAATAAATCAATGTTACATTTTATTCCCCACATATACGATCAATTTTATCTTATTCCCTTGATTACTTGGAGATGAAATTCAAACATGATGAATTCTGTCTGACGAACTTTCGAAATTTATATATGTTTTTAATATATTCCTGCTCTCAAACAAGCTTGGGAGTTATTTACATGTCACCAAACTACAAAAAGTCAAGTACTCAAAGCTAAATATTATCCTAATAGAGATTTTTTGGGAGCAAAAGTTGGATGTAATATGATTTTCACGTGAAGTAGCATTTACAGATGTTGTATTTTCCTTAGAGAGTGATTATGATGACATATATGAGACGATAATTGAATTATAGTGTGACATGACAAGTGGCATCACAAAGATAGTGGTGGTTGAATTCGTGTTTTAATTAATATTTATGGGTTAAATATGTTTTTAGTCTCTACATTTTGCGAAATTGTTAAGAATGATCCATACATTTTAAAAATGATCAAAAAAACCCTATAAAATTTTGCACTATCAAAATTAGTCCAATCCGTAGAGAATAGTCCCTACATTTTACAAAATTGTCAAGAATGGTCCCTACCTTTTAATATTTTTAGTCCCTATATTTTGGAAAATTGTCAAGAATAGTGCCTACCTTTTAATGTTTTTAGTCCCTACATTTTGCGAAATTGTCAAGAATGATCCCTAAAGGATAAATGCAGGGACTAATATTGATAGCGGAAAATTTTATAGGATTGTTTTTGACCATTTTTAAAATGTAGGGACCATTCTTAGCAATTTCACAAAATATAGGGACTAAAAACATATTTAACCCAATATTTATTTATGGTGAATGAACATTTGATGGTAAATGAGTTGTGGTAACTTGTCTTAAAGGGTGAGATTTCGATTTGGTCCTTAGTCTATTTGAGCATGACAAAGCTAAATAATGACAACACTTTCTCCTTTTGACTTTGTGCTACAATACTATATCACCTAGTATTAGTGACCAAATCTGAGAGGTGTGTTTCTAGTTAATTCCGCATATAAACTTTGTTATAAATAATTGGGATAAATATGCTTCTGGTCCATATAAATATTTCGAGTTTTGTTTTTAGTCCCTCTAAAATTTTTCTTCTACTTTTAGTCCCTCAAAAATTTTCAATTAACATTTTTAGTCCCTACTTTTAAATCAACTCATGTGTAGACTTCTTATTTTTTAATGAAATTTTCAAGAAAAATGTAGAATATTTTAACAATCACTCACAAAAAATATTAGATTTTTTTTTAACAAAACATGAATTAAATATGAATTTTTAAGCACAAAAAATATAAAAATTTATATTTAATTTATGCTTTGTTAAAAAATTCAAAAAAAAAAATTGGGAGAGATTCTTATAATATTTTAAACATTCATAAGAAAATTCAATCAAAAATATGAAGTTTATACATGAGTTGATTTGGAAGTAGGGACTAAAAGTAGAAGAAAAATTTTAGAAGACTAAAAACAAAACTTGGAATATTTATAGGGACCATAAACATATTTATCCCTAAATAATTTGATTGATATATCAGACTTACATATATGAAACTTGGAAGTCCCTCAAGCGATAAATAATTTTATTTGGAAGATGCTGCAAATTTGTACTCGTTGGGAAGATTATGGTGAAAATATTTGATACTTGTTCTATTGTTAAAGATGTGGGAGAATATTAAGCTATATGTATCTTGATTGTCAATGTCATAGTTTATTTGTTTTACTATTGCCAAAAAATTGCTTCTAATGAAGTGTAGAATGTGGTGTGTGACATTATGGAGTTTATGGAAGAGTTGCAACCCAAAACTTTGAGAAGATGTTGACGAGAATGTCACAATCAATCCTAAATCAATGACAATGGACAAGTTTGATTGTTTCATCACAAATGATATCTAATCCACAATAAATCATAGTTAAATACGTAAAAACGTTAGAATGTCAAATATTGATATACTACAATAATAAATTGTATCTAACCCACAAAGCATGTCTTACAACATAAATGAGTTATCAATCAATGTTAATTTTTTCTATTACTACTTTTTTATTCTCAATATTTTCAATTTATATTTTCTATACCATTAATAAATAACACTCTTATACAATTTTATACTATAATAATTAATGGCCGTCTACGGTGAAAAACTTTGTTTTTGGAAAAAATTGAAAATCATTTGATATGTTATTGAGATTTTAACGATTTATAGGTTTTTATTGAATACTGTTAATTCTGATGGGTCTTAATAACATATCAAATAATTTTCAATTTATTTAAAAAAGTTTAATTTTGATTATGAATATTTATGGTAATTTAGTAATTTGTAATAATTAATTTTATTATATTTGAACTAGATATTTTTTTAAATTTTTTTTCAGTGACATTACAATGGAGATTGTTCTATCTTGTTCCTATCTATGATATGTTTTATTCTCATTTTTAAACATATAATCTTTTTTTATTGTATTTAATCTTATATTTTTTTGTATATTTTTTTAGTGAAATTACAATGATGATGATTGTTCTATTTTATTTATATTTATGATATGTTTTATTCATATTTGTAGCGTATCCTTTTTTATTGTATTTATCTTTCTTTCTATATGTTTTTTATATATTTTTTAAGATCGTTGTATTTTGTTCATATCTATGATCTGTTTTATTCCTATTTTTAAGCATATTTTTTTATATTTATTTAGTGAAATTACAATAAAGATACAAATTTTTTTGTCTGAAGAAGGCAAATGAGATAAATTAGTAATTTTTTTTTAAGCAATAAATTAATAAATTTGATAATAATCAATTTTATTATACTCTTTATAAAAAATAAAAGTAGATAATAAATTTTATAAAATTTCTATTCATTATTATAATGTTATGGACAACTATGCACCATAATGAAATTTAGTACAAAAATAGGAAAAAATATAAAGGCAAAAACAAGCCACAAGTAAATTTGGCAGAAAAAGGAAAAAGAAGAAGATAGGATATGTGTTGAAAGAGGAAAGTTGGGTACGTCTGCCTCGAAGTCTGTGAAGATTGACTGCGATAGGAAAAAAAGAAGAAATGTACGGCGGTGGTCACCGTGAACGTGAATCTGAATCTGACACAACGAGAATGCACAGTGATGAAGATGATGAAGATGGAGACGATGATGAAGGTTCGTTCAAGAGTTGGGCAAAGCAAACAGAAGAAAGCTATCAGTTACAACTCGCACTGGCGCTTCGCATTTCATCTCATTCAGCTTCTTCTGCTCAATCCAATTGCTTGTTGGATTTTCAACCTACTTCTTCTCCTTCTTCTTCTGATTCACCTCAATCACTTTCACACCGTTTTTGGGTGAGTTCTCTCTCTCAGGCATTTGAAAATTATAGTATATTCAATAGAATTACTCATGTGCTAGTTTGATTTGATTTGATTTAATTTTCTTATCAATATCATAGTTCCTAATTTTTTTTGGCTAGGAAATAGTTCATTTTCTTAGACTATTACAATTTGAGTTGAGCCTATCTCAATCTTACAAAACTGACTTGTAAGACGAGGATTGTCCACAATTATAATGATATCTTGAGACCATTTCACTTCCGATGTGAGACACTTAACGTAGACCAAAAGGTTTATTTTATTAGATAGCCGAAAATAACTAATTATTTTGGTTGACTATATTCACAGGTTGGCTTAGTAAATGTAATATTTTATTATTTCATTAGTTATGAAAGTAGCTAAATAATTGTTTGACAAATATGCAATTGTGGTATATGGTAGTATCTAAGTTAAGCCTTTTAATATTAAAAGTTAGATTTATGTGAATCTAAATAGTAATGTCATACTTTTGCTAATTTTTTTCGGCCTCTGGTTTATCTGATTAAGGTCTTGTTTGGATAAACAACTTAATTAAGCATTTACAGTGTAAGTGATTATCCTATAACTGCTTATGTATAAGCTGTTTTTTAAACCAAAAACAAAACAAGGTCAAACTTTTTATATAAGCTATAAGTTGTTTTCATTAGCTATCCTGAAGAGCCTATGGAAATAAGTTGTTTCCGTAAGCTATCCCAAACAATCTCACAAGTACTTATGGCAGTAAATAAGCTAATCCATATGGGTCCCAAAACTGCTCATTTCTTGACTGAAAATTTGTAATTGCTCTATAGATGTAATAAGGACCCGCTTTTAGCTGCCAGAGTTGAAAACATTTATAAGTGAAAGAGCAGGTATTAAAAACACTCCGGGTTCAATTATGCGTGTACAAGATTTTTACAAGATACATACCACATACTCATTGTGCTCACCTTTTCTCTGTGGTGGTTTAGTACTGAACTAGTTGACTGCGACACAGTTCACTTCATTGTTGATGAGTAATTTTCAAATTTACTTGACACTTGATAGTGTAAAGTAGCTTTGGAATCATCCATGAACCTTTTAATTCAATGTTTAATCTATAGAGCTACCAATTGTGGAATTGCCATATATACAACTTTTGTTAATTAATCTTTCATGAACTGGAATTATATTCGGTGTTCATTAATCTTTCCTTACCAGGTAAATGGTTGTTTGCAATACTCTGACAAAGTTCTAGATGGCTTTTACATAATCCATGGGATGGATCCATATACATGGACTATAAGTACTGATATGCAGAATGTTGGTATGATTCCATCATTTGAATCACTGATGTCTGTTAAACCGTGTGATAACTCGTCAGTTGTGGTGGTTGCTATTGACAAATCTAGAGACCCTGGCTTGAGAGAACTACAAAGTGGGGTATTAAGTCTTTCAAGTAACTGGATTACTATCAAAGATGCAACTGATCAGCTTGCAAATCTTGTTTATAGTAGGATGGGGTAAGTTTACCTGTCTTCAATTTTTTTTAAAAGAAAAAGTGGCATTAGAATTGACATCTTTTTAACAAGCTTTTATTCTTTTAAATAGGGGAGGATCTTCCGACGAGGAACATTTAGGTACACGCTGGAAGGAATGCTCTGAAATACTTAAAAGCTGTCTACAATGTATCATTCTTCCAATTGGGAGCTTACCAGTTGGCCTTTGTATCCATCGAGCATTGCTATTTAAAGTAATATTCATTATTGGATTCATTATATTTTTACTCATTTTCTGGTCAGGACAATTTTTTACTTCAATAAGTCTGAGATGAGTTTTTCCAAAAAAAAAAAGTATCACCGAGATGATTGCCATTTATCTTCTAAGTTCGTTATTGTACACCCTTGAGTTCCGAACTGTGAATATTATTTTTTAGCATTCTATTGAAGTTTGGTTACTTCTTGCATGCGAATATCCTATAATGATTTTAATTGCAGGTGTTAGCGGATTTAATTAACCTACCGTGTCGAATTGCTAAGGGCTGCAAGTATTGTAGAAAGGACATGGGTGCTTCTTGTATAGTACAATTTGGTTCTGACAGGTCAGTTGCCTTTGTTAATTATTGAAATACATGTTAATTCGAATATGAATATTTTTTAATTACTTCCGACTTTGTGGGGGGTAAAATGATCAGATTTTGAAGATGGGTATTTTACGATTATTTCTGTTAGAAATTGCTGCTTTTGAATTTAAAAGTGATATTGAGCTTTATTTTTTTTTCTTCTATGGAAAGAAATTAATGTGAAGGTGGGACTGGGGAGGCATAATTACCCCATAATAAAGGGATACATTTTCCCCCATCATTGGCAAGCTTAATATGTTCAGGAAGAATAATGGTTTAATTTTCAGGCCTGATAATGAAACTTCTTTAAAACAAAGCCTTGGCATCTATGTCTCTCTTAAACTCACACACCCCTACACACTTAATCAGCAAAATTTAAATGTTTATAAATTTTAAAAATACTAATGTACATAGTTGGGGTTTATGAAGTTGATATATTGAATATGTAAGGGTTTATAATTTTTATTTATTTTTAATAATTATTGTAGTTTTATTAAGTTTGACATTTTCATATAAAACTTGGTAAATTATAAAGGAGTTTAATGGACGAGTAATACTGTGAAGCTGTGGTGGAGTGAGTAATTGAGCAGAGATTAGCACAAGAAACACACACCAATAAAATCATTAATTTGGTTTTATGTCACTATGTCAGACAGACCTGCCATGGAAATTACATATTTGCTACAGAAGCCGGTTAACGATTATAAGACATGCACATGGTTTTTAATGATTTGAAATAGGTATGTGGTAGGTAAGGTAGGGTACCTAGAGAGGTTTTGGGGGGAGATTTAGAGAAACAAGGTGTTTGCATTGCTTACATCAAAGAATCAAATGTATGTATGAAGAGGCCACAACTAGTGTAAGAACACCAACTATAAATACAAGAGAGATTCTAATAATTGTAGGTGTGCACCAAGGGTCAACTTTGAACTTGTAATTTTTTTAACTTGGTTCTAGACATGCTCACCAAACAGAGCCTAGAAATGGTGCTACTGTGCATGCTTAGCTTAGATTGGGGAGTTTAAAGAGGGAATAGACGAAACGATAGAGATATGGCGACAAGCTTTAGAAACATATGGTGGCCAAGTATAAGTATAACAGATTAAATGGAATAAGATTATTTGGAACCCAAGAATTGAATGGAATAAAAAGAACAATTGAATTAAGAAAATAAGAAAGAATAGGAGAGAATCTCTCCTCCAATGCTTTCCCCTTCACAATAAAGTCACTAAACTTCACAATGTTTACAAAATTCAATGATACCTCTCTCTCTAACTCCAAAAACCTTCTATAATACATGATAATCCTAACTTACTTCCCGAATTAGCTCCTCATTTGCCCAACACAGTAGGTGTAATCTCAGCTCGGTAGCAAAACTGGTGTGATCTCTCTCATCAACAAATAAAGGGTTTACACAAACACAGGAAAGATACATGAATTATGAATTGGGCTCAAATGCCTTGGGTTAGGCCCAATGAAGTGTGGCATGGCCTCCCAATTGGCTATCTAAATTCCCCTATCCAATAAACTACAATACACATATTGGACATGACAGACTTGGTTTTGCCAATAGATTCGAGACCCTTGGTCTCTCCCTCCCAAATAACGACTATCTAATTTGAGGAGAACTAACCAAGTCTTGTCTTTCCTTACTTATTCCTAGTACAAACCGAATTACACGTAAACATTAACTGTCACAAATAAACACAAAACTGCCACAAGTAACTGTTTATAAATAACTGGTTCCTGCCAAGAGAGAAAAGCGCAGCGCCAATAAATCCATGAGATATTACTTGTAAAATGGCCCCGTTGAGCCCAATATCACTTATAGAACCAATTCCTATAATTATGAAACCTAACATAACTGACATGGTAAGTTTCAGCCTCTCCTCGTATAATAATTCTTAATAAGAGGTATAACAGAATACTGTATACACCTTTCCAGGGAGTATATGGTTGACTTAGTAGGAAGGCCTGGGGAAATATGTCAACCTGATTCTTCAGTGAATTCTGCATCTTCGATGTCGATCCCTTCACCATTATGTCATCCAAGGTTCAAGCCAGTTGAAACAGCTGAATATACAAAGACAATGGCCCAATTGTATTTCTTGGACAACCAAGCACTGCATCTTGTATTTGATACCACATCAGGTTATTTCCTTTGTCTTTCTGGATTCCTTTTTTAAATAAAATAATTGTCGGGCGCAATTACAGTATTTAGAAAAGCGAGGAACCTTTTATTTCCCTTTATACTGAAAATAACTTTCTCTTTTTTCCCCTTTCTCTTAGCTTACATCACCTGGGCTTTTATAATTATACCCCTGGACTTTCAAATATTGACTGCCGCAGTATATCTTTGGTTTTCAATGAAATGTTAAAAGTTACCAATATAAACAAATGGCAAATCATGTTACATTACATTATTTGGAATATTATTCTGTTATTTACAACCTCTGGTCCTAATTATAAGAGCTTTTTTTGATCTCATTTATAAGGAAAAAATTACAACTTTTAAGATGTCTTTATTGCTTAAATGACTTTTATATTCTCATTTAATGTCTTTTTTAATATTAGTGGGTATACTTAATGTCTCAAAATTTTCCATGAGTGTATATTTGGAAAACCATTAAAAAAGTTGCAACAATAAATAAGTTATTGGTTTTGATAGTATTGATTTTTCTTCTTATAATTGAGACCAGAGGTAGTACTTCCTCTGTCCCAAACTGAGTGACCTACTTTGCTATTTCACACATTACGAAAATTATATAAATTAAAGAGAGAGAACAGTATTTTTACTAAAATAACCTTAAAAATGATTGGTATATTTACAATTTTCATAAAGCAAAGTGGAAGATGTTTAATTAAGAGTGATGTAAGTAATAGAGGGTAGAATTGAAAGAAAATAATAATTAGGGTTGTATTGAAAATTTAAAAGGTCGGTTATTTTGGGACAAATTCATTTTGCACAAAGGTCACTCATTTTGGGATGGAGGGAGTATTATAATGTTAAAAGTGTTATTGAGTTTGAGTTTTATTAGTCGTACCTGGGTTATTTTTATCATATGTCAATGTAACCACTTATCCAGTTTTATTATTTAAATTACTTAGAAATTTGTAGATTTCTAGCACGAAAATATTCTTTCTTTATTGAAGGCAGAAGGAGTGTTGTTTTGTTTTTAATCATTAGTTTACCCCTTTTTTGTGGGTGTTATCTTGAGGAAATTTCATAGTAGAATTTCATGGCTATTGTGGTGGTTTCGTTTTCTGTAATTTTTCCTTAGGTTGTGTTTGTTTTGTGGTTTCCTACAAGCATTTTTTGGCGTAATCCTTTGATTGTGTCTGTGTGGGCACACAATTTGGTCTTTTTGGTATTGTTATTGGTTGATATTTCTGTTTTATTCTATATTTGTTTCTTCTGCCATATCAATTAAAAACCTTGCGTGATATTGTTCATGCAGCGTGATCCTTAATATGTTATTATTATTTTAGGAAGAAAATATAATTTTGGATATATAAAGGTTAATGAGAAATATCAAAAGTTTAACAAGGTATCTGTCCCCATAGTTATACACTTCTAAAATTGCTGATTTTCATCATGACAGGAGGTACTATTGATTGTAGTCACAAAATGGATCTACAGCAAACTGAAATGTTCGGCACAAACTATGCTAGTGGGAACAACCATATAGTTGCTTTGAGTAAGACTTAATCGTCGTTTCTATCAATAAAAGGAGTAGGAGAAAGAATGAGCAAAATCTCCTTCTCATTAAACAGATTATACCTTATGATATTTAATATGTCTAATCTGTTTTCGAATAAATAAGCTCAAAACTCTGTATTCTCTGTTTTCTGTGATAATGGCACTGGATTCTCCTAATTTGATATACTATTTCGTGTAGGTCCTGGTACAGAGGAACATGTGTCTTTCAATGAAGCAACCCAGTCAGTAGTGAATTATTCAAGTCATGAAGTTGACCTTGAGGAGGAGGATCTGGACATTCCATGGAGTGAACTTATTTTGAAGGAGAACATTGGGACAGGTACTGTATTTGAAACCTTGTGCAAGATATAGAGTAAATATTTTTTTCATTCTACCCAAGTAGTCTGTATTAAAGAAAGTCTAATATGAAACAGTAAAATCATAGCAACAATAACTGTTTTTCAGGGTCATTTGGAACTGTCCTTCGCGCAGACTGGCGTGGCTCTGTAAGCATTTATTTCTTCAAGTCCCTACTTATTCATCTGTCCGCATTATAAGGGTATCAACATTCATGCTGTTGCTGTCACTCATTATTGTTAGAAAAATTGAAGAATGAGAATGACTTGAGTGTTGTAACCTGTGTTAGTCTTCCTATCTCCGTATTTATTTATACCGTAAGATAAAACACAATATAAGAGGGACGAGTCCAGGTCTATAAAATATTACATTTAATGGAGTAAATTTTACTCCCTCCCCTAAGAGAAGTTTGAATTACTTCTTCCCTCTTTATGTTAAAGTATACACTTTCTTCTCTTGAGAAATAAATATATAAAGTATACCCTCTCCTAAGAAATGCTTGAATTATATACTCTGCTCCCTTAAAAGTTAAATATGTATTAAACTTAATTAAATCAACTTTAACATAAATAGATATTTTTATGATAACAATAAATTCTAAACCACCATTTTCTGTCAACAAAATATTTTTAGCCACCATTTAAGAAATCAATTTTCCTTTTTTTTTTTAACTTCTAATGTCAATGATAATTAACTTTGTAACATTTTATTATTAATTTTATGATTTTAGAATATAAAATTCAATTTTAAATAACATTTTTTTATCGACTTCAGTAATTTGTCCAAGCTTTTAATTTTATCCTGTATTTGCTTCATAGTTTCTAAGGCTAATGCTACGGTGGACCACCTTCACAAGTGGTCCACCGTGGACCAAGTGATCTACCAAACATGAACTTTACAAAATTCATTGTTGGATTGAAAGTTTATATTGTATAGATCATCCATAAATTTTTTAAATTTTTTTGAAAGTCATTTTATATGTTATTGAGACCCATCAAGATTTATGTTATTTAACAACCGTTAATCTTGATGTGTCTCAATAACATATCAAATGATTTTCAATTTTTCTAATTTTTTCTATGGGTGATCTATATGATATAAACTTTCAATCCAAAAGGTGGATTTTGTAAAATTTGTATTCGTTATAGTGCTATTCGTAACTGGTCCACCATGGACCACTTGATGAAGTGGTCCATATTAGAATTTACCTAGTTTCTAATAGGGGTTTAAAACTATATGTTAATGATATTTTGAATTAAATAGAGAAAAAGTATGCATTAGAAATTTGATTATATTAAAATGGTTTAAAGTGTTTATCAAGGAAGGGGAGTGTTGATTTTAACATAAGAGGGGAAGAGAATGTAATTCAATCATCTTTCAGGGGAGGAGAGTGTAATTTTCTCTATTGTACTTTGCATAAGAGGGAGGGGAGTGTATATTTTAACCTAAGATGGGAGGGTAGTGTAATTTAAGTATCGTCATGAGAGAGGAGTGTAATTTACTCTAGATAACAATCAAATTATCTTGTGGGGGAACTGCTACATTCATCTATGAATAGATTTGCCACTGTCCGCACCAATTCAAATGTTACCTGCGCCATTGTGTGATGTTTTTTTACTAGATCAAGTAAAACACTTTGTCTTCTTACTTCTCTGATAAATGGGGTCGTTTTCAACAAGAACATGATGGGTATAAGTGGATCTCCTAGGTGATCAACTACTATAAATCTTGAACTGCTGACTCCAAAACTGAAGAAAGAACAACTTACCATTGTGACAACTATTACTCCATTTTAAATGTTTTTATGCTGTCCTTTCTGCATTGGTTATAGGGTACAATCTGCTAACTAAATTCTAACTGTGTTCCCATTCAGGATGTTGCTGTGAAGATACTTAAGGTGCAAGGTTTTGATTCTGAACGATTTGAAGAGTTTCTAAAGGAGGTATTCATTGTTATTATTTTTATCCATGTTCTTTTTTAGTTTTTTTTTTCTCTTCCAGATTAAGGCCATGGAATGATTTTATATTATATTTTCACATATTCATTTTTTTGTCCTCATTGATTTTACTTCAGTATCACAGTTTATTTCATAGGTCACACTCATGAAGCGCTTACGTCATCCAAACATTGTACTTCTAATGGGTGCCGTTATCCAACCACCAAAGTTATCAATAGTAACAGAATATTTATCAAGGTGCAATAATTTCCCGACACAATCATCACTTTTTGTGGTTGGAAGTGATTTTAGGCTGAATGTTTTATTCTTAAGCAAATATTCTCCTTGAATTTCAGAGGAAGCTTGTATGAACTTCTGCAGATGCCAACTGTTGGACCCTCGATCAGTGAGAAGCGTCGTTTAAGTATGGCATATGATGTGGTATGTCTTCATTGATCACGACTGCTAGTCTTACAATTTCTATGATTTTTCTCTGTCCTCAGAAAGAAAGTGCTACTTTCACCAAGACTTTTTGAGATTTGATGTTTGTCTAGGCAAGTGGAATGAATTATCTTCATCAAATGAAACCTCCCATTGTTCATAGAGATTTGAAGTCACCAAATCTTTTGGTTGATGATTCATACACTGTCAAGGTAACTGTTAGAAAATAAAAAAGATATATAATCTCCTTATTCTGTTATAAAATAAAATATATTAAAGAGTATAATTTTTTTTTTTACGGCATATTAAGAATATCTTATGTGACCATTTTCTGAATATTATTAATTGGATTCATGGTAAAGAGGTCATTTACATTCATGTAGATTTATGCTAATAACTACTTCCCTAGAATAGAGCTAGGTTCCAAGCATAGTAGTCAATCCCAGATAGCGGAGCGGAGCGGCCGACCTTATGTAATGATGCTATCAATATGCACATGTGCTGCAATGAGTTTATCTTATGGAATGGAAGTTTAAAGTAGATTGTATGACGAACTTCACTTTAACTATATCCTGGGGAACATCATTTCTTCACGGACCTTCCAAACTACGGCATGAGAAGACTGCTTCAACTTGTATAAAACTCTTAGCCTGTACATCCTGTTTATTCCTCTAATGGAATCAAATACGGGGAAGATCTCTATATACACTTCTTCCTCTGTTTGGTTCGGGGGTTTTGGAGGGGAGGGGAGGTGAGGTGAGGTGATATTTTAAAGTTTTATGTTTGGTTCAATTTTTTATGAGAGGGAGGGGAGGGGAGGGGAGGGAATATTGAACAATTTTTGCTTCCCCCCAAATTGGGGGGATTTGGAGGGGAGGGGAGGGAAACCAATATATAAATTATTATATTGACATGATTACCCTTAATTATTTTGTTAAAATCCTAAAGGCTTTAATGCAGTTTTGATCCCCCTATTTTGAAAAAACTTGAACTTTTGATCCCCCTATTTTAAAAGTCAACTTTTTGATCCCCCTATTTTGAAAAACTTGAAGTTTTGATCCCCCAACTCATTTTGGTCAAATTTATGATGATGTGTCAACCTCATTGATGACGTGGCGGTGTCTATGTGTCAGCCTCATATTCCATGTCATTATTTTTTTTTAAAATAAAATATTATGTATTAAAAGTATTAAAAAAATAAAAAATAAAATAATTAATTAATAATAATTAAAAAACAGTAAAATTAACCTCTATACATATATATGATTAAAAATCAATAAATTATCCAAATATATAATTAAAAATCAGTAAATTATCCAAATATATAATTAAAAATCACTAAATTGCCCAAATATATAATTAAAATCCAATAAATTATCCAAATATATAATTAAAAATCACTAAATTGCCCAATTATATAATTAAAATACAATAAATTATCCAAATATATAATTAAAAATCAATAAATTACCTAATATATAATTAAAAGTCAATAAATTATCCAAATATATAATTAAAAATCACTAAATTACACATAAATTGGCCAAAACACTAGAATTCAAAATACCAAAACACTAGTAGTATTATCTAACATCTCAGATGTAGATTACTTGATACCAAAACACTAGTAATATTCATAAGATGGCTTCCGAATATTATTTTGTAAAGCGAGCGTAATGATGAACACGAGCGGATGATGAATCAAACAGAGGAATGATAACATGCAGAGGAATGATGAACACGAGTGTGATGAAGAATCAAAGAAGATGAAAGACGGAGATCGTCGAAGATGGGTGGCGCTAGGGTTCCATGATTTGGGAACTGGGTTACTATTCGTGCGTGTCTGATTCTTCTACAATTCGTCCCTTTTGATCATCTGCGTTTTTTAATTATTGTTAATTATTTTATTGTTTTAATATTTGATTTAAAGGTTTGATAAAAAAAAAATTGATTTAAATATATTGTTTTAATATTTGATAAAAAAATATATTTGATTTAAATATATTGTTTTAATATTTGATTTAAAGATTTGATAAAAAAAAACTGATTTCAAAAAATAATATTAAAACATAATATTTTATTTTTAAAAAAAAAATAATGACTTGGAATATGAGGTTGACACATAGACACTGCCACATCATCAATGCGGTTGACACATCATCACAAATTTGACCAAAATGAGTTGGGGGATCAAAACTTCATGTTTTTCAAAATAGGGGGATCAAAAAGTTGATTTTTAAAATAGGGGGATCAAAAGTTCAAGTTTTTCAAAATAGGGGGATCAAAACTGCATTAAAGCCAATCCTAAATTATCCTTGTTATAAAGTTTAGATTTTATTTTCATTGCCCTTACAACTTGTTGAACGTTGGTACTGTGTTCTCTATTTTTCTACTGTTGCTTGTCTATTTTCCGATATGTATATGTCTCTTATAAGAACATCACGTTTTCAATTTTGCTTACCTCTGGAACACCACGTTTTCAATTTTTTATTCTTGCTGGAAGATTACGATTATATATATTCATATGCTTATGCATAAAAAAAAGAAGCTTATGTCTGTAACATCACGTTTTCAATCTTCATGTGTGTTGTTTGTATATTAATCTTATTATATTGATATTTCCATTTTTTATTACCAAAATATTATTAAGCTTGTATTTATATATTTATTTGTTTTATAAGTTGTTGCATATATAATATATAACTTGATTTATAAATATTTTATAGGATTAAATATATTAACAAGATCGGGAAATTTCTCTTGTGTTGTAGTTGGTATTTGTTTTTAAGATGTGTGTTATAAAATTTTAAGGGTAAAAAGGTACATTAGTTTCAAATTACCTCCCCTCCCCTTCTGAACCAAACATATATTTAATTAAAATATCTCCCCTCCCCTCATTTGAACCAAACACGTATTTAATAAAATTACCTCTCCTCATCTCGCCTCCCTTCCCCTCCCCTTCATTAGAATTCCTCCCCTTCCCTCCCTTCATGGAAGAAGGCTTTACAACTTCAATTTTGTGTAGTTCTTACGGTGGTCAGTTGTTAACTAAAGCAAATATTGCATCATAGTTTATTTCACCAGTTTCCATGTGAAACAATCCGCCCCCTATGCTTCCCAAAATACTTGTCTTTTATAGAGGACAAACTCGAGAATTCACAAATTTGACAACCCCTTGGATCCCTTTTTTGTCTTCTGCTTCCAAATGTAACGGCCCTTCAACTTGTTCTCTCTTGTTCTACCCGTTGGCTTTGAATAGCTGACATAACTACACAAGTAGTTTAATAAACATCACTGTTTCTACCTAGGGAAACTATACAGTTAAGCTGTTACTTACATATTATGATGCTATCATCAGTTTTAGTATGATGGTTTCTCTTCCAAAAACATTTTCCGAAGTTTTTTCAGTGTAAATTTTAGTAAATGCAACTAAAATTTAAACTAAAAAAAATTGTCTTTTTAGTATGGGATAGAGTTTCCAAGGAAAGTCAATATCAAGGTGGCTTGGGCTCACCCAAATCAATAATTAAACTTGCTAAAGGCATGGCAACCCACTAAAATTAGTGTATAAGAGGAAGATAAAACCTGAACTGATACACAAAAAAAAAGCTTTTGCCTAGGATAGCTATTCCTTGTACAATGTCCTGGCATACATTTATGGATATATGGATCTACAGATTATGGTTTATTGACGCTCATTTTGTTTATAATATTTACTCAGGTATGTGACTTTGGTCTTTCACGTACAAAAGCAAATACATATCTTTCATCTAGAACAGCTGCTGGAACTGTAAGTTCTCCTTAACTGAAAGAGTTCGTTTTGTTTTTTTTTAAAAAAAATTCTTATGTAAAATAATTCTTTGATGGTTTGACATTCTAAATTAGCCTGAATGGATGGCACCAGAAGTCATCCGAGGTGAACAATCAAATGAAAAATGTGATGTATTTAGCTTTGGTGTAATTTTGTGGGAACTGGTGACTCTTCAACAACCATGGAGGCAGTTAAATCCTTCACAGGTAGGTTATTTGCCTTGTCTTGACACTTTGGATTGTAAGCTTATCTCTAGAATACCGTGCAGAAGAAACAATATTGTTCCTTTCTTTGAACTCTGATTTTGGAGAAAGTTCTCTGAGTGGCAATGTGTGTGTCATCCAGACCATATCTCATCCAATGTAGAACTCCTAACATGTGTAATTGTATTTGTTAGAGATCAGTTTTGATACCATTTTTAATTCTTACAGTTTGATGAATATTAAAAACTGACTCAAATCCAAGCAATGTGTTGAGGATGTTACCACTACCAGAGTCAATGTGGTAACATCATTGATGTATTTCCAGTTTGATATTACCATGATGTTACTAGATCAGTTTGATGTTACCAGTTTGATGAATATTATTTCCGAGGAGGATTCGTTCTCCTTTGTTCTTTCTGTTCGTAATGTTTTTCCTTTCATCTTATACGAAAGGGTTAAATCTAGAGTAAATATTTTTACCGATCCCTATATTGTAATCCACCCGAATTAAAATTTGATGGCCAAGGCTGATGTTTTCTCCTCTGGTTAAGCTTCTTCCTCACTAGCCCGTCTGTGCATAGATCATTATTTTTAATGTGCACCAAGTGGCTTTTGATTTGACAATCAAAATATTGTTAGTGTAGGTTGTTGCAGCTGTTGGTTTTATGGGCAAAAGGCTAGACATTCCGAGGCATGTGAATCCTCAAGTGGCTGCCTTGATTGAGCTCTGCTGGTCTACGTAAGTAAATTAAAAAATTACTTCAATTCTTTTGTTTTTTGGTAGATGAATTTTAAACTTAGTGGTGATTGTCTCATCCTACATTAAAAGTAATGCCCTGGGCTCAATGAGAGCTTATAGAGACACATACAGATGACTCATCAACAAGGGCCCTGGTAGGATTCAAATCCCACCAATTAGTTACTGTGGTGTGCTCTTACCAGTTATGCCAACCATTGTCCAACTAATTATAATGTGTAGTTCAATAGGTTCCTGCATTTTTTGTAATACCTTTGCTGTATGGTTGAATCTGAAATAATAGTTTCTTTCTGCAGGGAACCAAAGAGGCGGCCTTCTTTCTCCTACATTATGAAATGTTTGCAGCAAATAATTGCTGATGCTAAAGTGTGAATAAGTTCATGTTGATAAACATCTACCACTACACTGATGATAAATAACAATATTATAACTGGATTACAGTTTATTCAGGTATGTCTTAATTTGAAATAATTAAAGTGCAGCGTTTTGTTACTTATTTTTGTTTAATGTGATACACTGTTATGTTACTCGTAATTTCAAATTCAGAATCATTTATGAACATAGTTTGCAATAGATGCACAAATAGCCATTCATGTTTAACTTGGCTTATATCTTCCAATCTAGCCTGAACTTAGCTTATTTATTATTAATGGGAAAATAGAGTGTACGTTTGAAGTATTGCAAGACTTCATTGATTTCTGAGCTCTATTTCCTTTTGGGTCGAACATAGTAGATCGATTAGACATTTAGAAAATTCACCCAACGGAAATTGATTGCCAGAATAGCTATTTATGATCTTAACCTATGAAGAAATTGGTTAGTAAAATCAAAGAAGTGGTTCACCTTGATGGACCATTGTTGTTAAATGGCGGCCATAGCCGAATGGAGTGACAGATATTTTGACAACCATCATAGCCATTCATGAAGGGATGCCCACCATGGCAGCACCATAGGCCACCGTGGTGTGTTTATAGCATGTTTTTGGCCTTCCGCTGTATTCTGTGATCCGTCATTGGCAACAATGTCATTGACTAACCTGGCAATAGTTTCATCTTGTTGGATCTAACTTATTGTTTGTTGAAATCAATAATTTCCGATTTAGGTTTTTATAGGTATTTATTAAAACGTCTTTGCAAGAAATTACTTACCAAAATAAGATTTCAAATCCTTTGGGAGTTTGGAGGGAAAGGGAGGGGAGGGTTTTATAGGATAAAGGAAAGAGAAGGAGAAGGATGAAAGTCCACCCCTCCCTTTTTCTCTTAACTCCCAAACAAAGCCTAGGGTAGTATTCCTATCCTAAGCCAAGCAGTAGATATCTTTCGTAGATGTCCAACACGAAAATCCTCCAATTAAGTACCTCAACTAACAAGGAAAATCCCTAATTAGTAATTTCTATACTAAAGTTCTACTAAATATTCACCCCCATTTTGCATCAAGTTTTTGCTAAAAATGTACTAGTATATACCTTAAATTGATGATTAAGCTATATAGTATATTTGCTGATTGTTTGTGTTTGGTTTACAGGATCTTGCTGAAGAGCTGGATTATGTTGCTGGATGATAAAGAAGCAGCCTACCTTTTATGTTATATATATAATATACATATCATTTGCTTTGCCTGTATATATAATGATCATATATCACTTCCGGGTTCTGATTTATATTTGTAATTCTTTTTGAAAATGCTATTTTTTTCTCAACAGTCATTACAATGGGAAGATAAATGTGTATATAAGCATTCAGTAATATATTAACTACTCATTATCAATGCTTATATCCGGTGGCAGAGCCAAGGCTATAATATACTAGGGAGTTCAAACTTTTGCGTTCTCGGACTTTTTGGGTTAGTGGTGAAAATAATAATAATCAAAGGTTTAAAATGCAAAATATATAAGAATCTATTCGCATTTTCCCAACTATACCTTTGCTTGACTAGCAATTAGTGTAATTATTTTGCTTGACTAAGTCAACAAATGAATTAGTATGGGGTTGCTATCTTGATGGTGTTTTCTCTTCAAAACTTACTGTCATCTCCTTAACATAAATGATTCCCGGAGAGAATTAAGTTATTTCTTTTGAGTGGCCAAGTGCTACTTACTTACAAATGATATCAGATGCTGTAGAAATTTTACATCCGTGGATACTTGTTTCCTGTGTACCAACTCATCATAATCTATTCTCCATGCCCTTCAAGAATGCACATTTTCTCCCATCTAGCATAATGTTGGTGATATTGTTGATTCGAGGTTCTTTCAGAGTAATTCTATTATAAATTGGGATTTGGACGATTTGAACGGTCATTTTTTGTTATCTCGAGATTGGCCTATTTTATTTGGCGTAATTATTGATGTTTTATGGTTTGGGAGAAACGATTTCATCTTTAATCACACCAGTCTTGACTATATTTAATGAGATCAAGTGAATTCAAATTGGGGCAGAAGTAATCGTGAATGGTTACAAATTGAGTTTTTATGACTTTATCGCAATACTTGGCCCAACACATATTAATTCCTGGTCTCTCCCTCCAATGGATTGGGTGAAAATTAAATGTGACGACGTTGTGACTAATTATTTTGGCTGACTGTTTGTGGTGGAATTGTTCGTAGCTCGCAAAAAATAAGGCCTTAGAAAGGTGATTATTGAGAGTGATGCTCTAAGGTCTATCAACACGATTCAAGTTGGCGTTCCTCCATCGAGTAACTATTATTAGATTGATTTTTTTGACAGAACTATTATTAGATTGATGTTGGTTATGTAATTGGTGACATCAAGTGGACACATGTTAAGCTAATCAAGCAGTTGATTCTCTCACCAAATATGAGCTTAGTTTAGACTCAGAGTTAAATATTTTAATATTATTTCAAGTTTCTTAGTTGATTGCCTTAGGGGTGCCTTGTGTGGAGTTGTTTTTTCCTAAATCGTCTTTGTTTTTAGCCTTTGACTCCTTTATTTCACAAAAAAAAAAAAGTAATACATAATATTAGAACAATGATCCTCTCCAATGAATTTTTCACTGGAGGCTGTCCAATATGCATCTTAGACTACATGCAATGACCTTGTTGAAAAAAAAAAATCAACTATCGAAAGTGGTGCAATGGAGAAGTAAACAAAGTGTTGAATCACAAAGGGACTTTTTTGGTTGTTGAAAAACCAAGTGGTGGGAGAGGGAATGGGTCCCTTTCCTACACTTGACAAAATCTTATTGGTTGTGTTTTTGAGATTTTTATGTCATTATAATCCTTTGGGATCAATTATTTTATAGTAAATTATTTTATTTTTTATTTTTTCCACCAAAATTCATCAATTTTTTTGTATATAAATAGAGATTTGGTTCATTTGATTTGGACACCGGAAAAAAAATGACATTTCTCCCTCAAACTTTTCTATTTAGCCTCCGATAAACTCTTGTTTGTAGCTCTAAACATCTTTTTAGTGAAATGGATCCCAACAATAACCTTTTTAACACCCAAAACTCTACTAATTACCCTTTCAACTACCCAAATCCCAACAACTATAGACTTCAAAATGAATCTTTCAACCAACAAGGTCCCCAAAATATACCAAATTATGAATTTCCTCCAAATTTCATCATGCCGTCATCTAATCCAAATTATCGTCCATATTATGGATCAATGATGTCTTATTCATCTCATGCACCCCCTTATTATTCGTCTACTCCAATGGGAAATGAAAATGTTTCGAATTAAAAGCGGTGGGGTAGGATGTTAAATTTTATTAAACAAAACTATTGTAGTATGTAAAAATTGAATGTATGTTTAAGTATTAGAAGGAAGAAAGAAGATGATGTAGAGTGGAAAAAGTGGGTGTTGAAACTTTTTTCCATTGTACATAGTCTTTGCCTTTCATTTAATTTTGACCACAAATAGTAATATATAATCAATGACTATCATTTCACTGCAGAAACTATTCAATAGAGGATCTGCTCCCATAATATTATATTGGAACATAAATTAAAAGAAGTATATAGTTCCTTCTCAAATTAATTTTGTTTAGTATGTTACAAATATTTGAGCAAATTAAAAGAAGTATATACTCGGGCATGATTATAATACTTGAGCAAAGCAAAATATTTTTTATGTTTCTTCACACCAGAAAGCTAAAATAATTTAATCTAAACCGTTCAATCTATAATTTATGTCTGAGATACAAAATAGTGTGAAACTATGTGTTTTATTAATCTCAAGCCGACTTTCCATGGCAACACTCCCCCTGCCACAGCCACCCAGCACAAGGGAAATGGGAGAATTTAACAGTAATGAATGAGTAGCTCTAATCATTCCTAAAATTTAACAAAGAAAAGGAAAAATAGAAAAACAATGATTCCTAAGGAATATTTTAGTGGGAAAACAATGGGAAAGAACCTTCTATACTTCTCTTATGGGGAGAGTTCACAAGCAGCGATCGTTTCTTATGTTAGGCAAGTCAATAATGGCGTTAATAGCTTAGGAGGGGTCAACGATCGAACCCTTTACCATCTGCTTAAGAGACTCAAATCCCTTATCAGTTGGACTATGTAAGGTCACATTTCCTATCAAAGGCTAATTCCAGATAAACAGGTGTTTATTCCCCAGAATTGTCCAGCAGGAACTAGGTTTGTCATTATATCTTGGGAAAAGGGGTTAGGGAAGCCTATTCTCCACTGCATTTACATACTTCCTTGTCCCAAATAAGATATTTGGGAAACACAATCAAGTTGCAATTACAAAGAAAGTAACAAAAGGGAATTTTCAATAGACTAATTTGTCAAAATCAGAATAAGATTGATGGGGCAGCAACAAAGTGTAACCTATGGACAACAATAACTGTTTAGTCGTGTAATCCACATCCTAAAACCTTTACAGTTATCAATTAAGCAAGCTAGTCTAGTTTGTTTTGCTTTTATAAAATACTGCTCTGTAAAGAAACACGACAAGGATAACAAACATTGCATTAAAAATGTTATCAAACCCAAATTGTGCAGGATAAAAAATAGTAGCAAAGAACAATATATATTATGTAATAGGAATAATGAAGCTTTATTGAGATTGATGGTAGGGAGAATTGCAAAATTTTCATTTTACTTTTAGGCATGAATGAGTTGTGCTCCATTATATGTCCCAATTGTTTGATATAGACTACTTATCTATGGAATGTTAAAGCAAACATATGATAGTAAGACAGTTCAATTGTCATTCATGTTTTCATTCAAAAACCCAGAAAACCAAAATTTTTAGCTATGCAGAGAAAATTATGACAACAATTGGCAGAAAAACACAACAGAACCACAAGAGTAATGTAAGTAATATTGAATTACTTCTCAATTACATCATATGAATCCTTAAAAACTAGACAAATTAGTAGACAAAAGAATCAAATAACAAGTCTAAGCTCTTTAGAATTTTGGGTTCAGTCTAACTCAACCTTCCCACACTCTTAAAACACACACTCACGCCCAAGACTCGACATCTATAGCATGATTCGAGTGACCCAATAGATCTTAAATACTCCCTCCGATCGCACATAAGCAAAGATTCCTTTTTCATATTCATTGAATAACTGATGTAACTGATGGACCAGATACATCATTTATTCAATGAACCTGGAAAAGTAATCTATCCTTATATATGAGACTAGAGAGAGTAGACTCTAATATCATCGTAGAGTTTAGGTAGGATAGATATCTCCGACATATAAGCCTTATGTATGATACTCCCAACATAAACCATAATAATAATTCTAAGAATTGAAAGTCTGGCCTAATTCAACCCTACAGAACCGGCTTGTAAGATGAGGATTGCCTCTACTTATAAACTCATGCTTAGACCACCTCGCATCCGATGTGGGTCTTCTTAACGATAATAATAATGCTTTATACATAAAATTACCAACAAGAACAATGACAATAGAAGTAGTAGCTGTGCAGAAGTAATATATTCTCCATTATGTATATATGAAAATAACATTACAAAAGAGCATAATTGGTGATAATTAAAGAAGGGCAATGAGAATGAAAATGAGAAGAGCAGCAATGAAAGAGTATTTGAGGGCAGCAACAAGAATAGCCAAAGAAATAAACAAAAGTTGAAAGAGAACTTGAACACTTGCCCATGTAAGAAGACCTGTTAATCCAAGTGCAAGAACATTATCAGTATCTGGCTCTAAAAGGGTACTCCAATTCAAACCAAAAAAAGAAGAGGGTCTTTTTCGTTGTTCTTCTTGTCCATTGGAGGAATTGGAACCAGAAGAAGAGGGTTGTGGTTGTTGCTGTGATTCCTTTACCCCATTATTATTGTTGTTGGATGCAGCAGCAACAAACAAAGGAAGTGGTTTACGAGGAGGAGGGTTGAAGAAGGAGGATTGAGGATGATGGTATTGGTGAGAAGAAGGAATTGAGAGTGGTGAGGGTATCAAATTGGTTAACCCTAACATCTTCATTTCACAATTCATAGCTACCAGAAATATGATATTTTATCTTCTTTTTTTTTTTGACAAACAAAGACAACTATGGTAGTATTCGGTATCATCCAATTTACCATTTCTCTCTCTTTGGAAATTAGGGATGTTTATTAGAAATTTTTTTCTTTTTCTTTTTAAATGAATGTCTATTTATTTTATTTTATTTTAAAGCTAAACAATATAAAAAAGCAAAGACAAAATGAGAAGGAAAACCATACTCTTCGGAACCAACCTTCAGAAGAGTCAGCGAAGAGAAACTCCATCAAACTACAGAGGAGTGCGATGAGCAATTTTTATTAGAGGAGGCTTTAAGTTTGATCAGATCTAAGACCAAAATGAGGATGTAATAAACACATTTCTTTGTTTTAAGAGCCAAGTTGGGGTTGAAGTGAGGATTGAGACAGCTAATTTCATTCATGAAGGCATGAGGCAATGAATTATAGAGGATATTGAGAGTGGGGGATGAGGCACAGACTTCGTTAATTTTCAAAGCAGTATCATTGATGTGAATAAAAGGGACAGTGGTACAAAAAGGGCCAAAGGAGGTCCAATGACTATTCCAAAAGGAAGTGTTACATGACTCATGAATACGTCTACATGCTAAGTGGAGCCTCTTTTGAGGATATCTTTGGCTTTGATGATGAATCTCCAAGTAGATGAGTCGATGGTGTCGATGCACATGAGGATGTGAACACCATATGTGTATTTCTGAGATATAAGTTAAACCAAGGTTTGCGGGACTCTTGAAGAATGTTTCAAACAAGTTTTCCTAGAAGAGAAATGTTAACATCTCTAGTACATATTCCTAGACCACCTAAAGCTTTGAGTCAAGTAATTTTTTTCCAACTCGTCAAATTGATATCGATGTTATTAGAGTTTTTTCAGATGAATTTGTGAGTGGTTTGGCCAATGAGGTCACAAATTCTTCGTGGAAGCCAAACAATTTGCATACAGTAGGTCAAAATATATGAAAGAACATAGGCGACAAGAGTTAACCTTCCTAGTTTGTTAAGAAGTTTTTGTTTCCAAGAGGTCATTATATTTTGTATTTTTTTTATGATGCAATTAAAATAATTTTTCTTAGGACTACCTTTGAGGATGGGGAAGCCAAGGTAATTATCTAAAAAAGAGGTGACCTTTAGAAATATGGATATTACAAATGCACTAATTAAAAAGATCACCAGATTGAAGAAATAAAACACATTAGAACAGACTTAAGAATGATGCCTCAAGAGTTAAGAATAGTCATGAGAATGACTTGAGAATGCCTTAAGAATGGAGGAAACACATATCTCAAGCATTAGTGTAATAAGATGAAGTAATCTCAAGTTCATAATCACTTATATTATATCAGAAGAACATACAAATGACATTACAAAATATGCAAAGGTTGTCTCAAGAACACGTCTAGTTTGATCCCAAATAAGTAAAGACGAGATCAATATACAAAAGATCAAAATTTGTTGATTTTAAGAAACAAACAACAATGTGGAACTATGTCACGTCAATCAAAGAAGTCAAAATGCAAAGCTATGCAAACATGAGAATATAGATTAGAAAGAAAATCTCAACTCTGAAGTTGAGAATGAAGATGAGAATTGACTTCATAATGGAAAAAGTTCCAACATGAAAAGTTCAAGAATCACAGAATCCTGATCATACATTTAATCTTAAAATTTGAGTTGAGATCATCAAAATGGACTCGAGAATGCTGATCAAATCATTCAAGCTCACAAGAGAACGAAGAACTCAACGATTAGAGTAACTTATCAAAGAAGTCACAAATTCTCATCACAAAAGAAGAAAAACAATGGCGAGTTTTCTTGCTTACTCTCCAAGTCCTTTGCAATGATCATTTGACTTTCTATATTCGAAGGTAAAAATAGAAGTTGAAAATCTCGTGAAAGCACATGAAAATAGAAAAGATTGTCCATTCTCAAGTACTTGGATCATAATAACAATCTCAAAAATACACAAGGTCATAATCATATTCTCATCTTAGGCAAATCTCTAGATATAGGTTCTATTTGGGGAGGCCAAAAAACTAGCTTATAGCTTATAAGCTAAAAGTTCTGTTTGGTAACGGTCATTTTACTATGAGCTTATAGCTTATTTTACTAGCTTATAGCTTATTTTCAAATGCTATTTCAAGTAGCTTATAAATTATAAGTTATAAACTAGCTTATCAGTTAACCGCTATTTTTACCAGAGCCATACTCGCTCAGACACTATATCTTCCTGTAAATTTTTAAGTATATCTAAAACAAAGATAAGACTGGCAGTCACTAAGAACTATATCAATCTCATATGATATCAACCGCAAACAAAATCGATATCAGTTGATTGTAAGAACACTACTACATTTTGTAAAGAAAGTATTTCCGGTAAGTATTTCCACTAAAAATTGAACTCAAATGGTTCCAAACTCAAACTGACTCGTGTCAGAGACGGATTAAATTGTTAAGTAGAAAGTAGTCACTGTCGGTAGCAGTCTCCTTGACTTTGTTTGGTCGTCACCGAGAAACAAGCCCCACATTTTTCTCCAAGATCTCTCTTTTTTAATGACTCGCCTGAGGCGACTCGGTACCGCCCTTGGAGCTGCCGCAGCCACCGCTTACGGCGGCGCAATCCTTCTCTCTCCTCCATTTTCATCTAATGATCATGGATCCCAGCTCACTGCCTTCCAACACAAGATCCACGATCCAGACGCCGTCCTCCCGTCCAGACAAGTACAACAGTCGTCACTCATCGGCTCCACTTCCGTCAACCCTCTCGACATTCTCGTAATTGGTGGAGGAGCCACCGGTACTGGCGTTGCCCTGGATGCTGCAACACGTGGACTCCGTGTCGGTCTCGTTGAAAGAGAGGATTTCTCTTCTGGAACTTCTTCTCGCTCCACAAAGCTCATACATGGAGGTAGTCTTCTTCTTCTCAGCAATCATCATCATCATCATTAATTACTATTATTATTCTGTTGTTAGCATTAATTGTTGATTTTTAATATGCTAATGACATTGTTTAGGTAGATTAAGAGAATGAATTTGCAAAATGAAGTTGACGGTTGCCAATTTAGTTATGATGTGATTAGTAAAGGACTAAGGCTTGTGTCTATGAAGCATAAACACTAATCGAATTAGGCGTGTCCTGGTGTCAACACTAACACGACATTGACACTTGTAATTATATTGAATTATGTCATTTTCTTAAATTATTATAGGTGTCGACATGTCAGTATCGTTGTCGTATCCGGTGTTCGTGTCAAAGGTGTCTGCATGTGCTTCATAGGCTGGTGTTAACTCAAGAGTTTGCTTGAAGATATGTTTATAAGTTAAAATAAGATTGATAAAAACCAACCTTCATCCTAAGACTGTTGAGTGTAGGTATTGACTGACCACTTAGAGAATGAGATTTTCAACGCTATAGGGAATTGTTATGATCATTTTATGTCTTGTTTTGCTTCCTTTTTTGTTAGCAGTAAGTAAGTACTTGTTAATATAATATTTCTGTTTTTGGTACTAGGTGTTCGTTACTTGGAAAAAGCTGTCTTCAAACTTGACTATGGCCAACTAAAGTTGGTATTCCATGCACTTGAGGAGCGTAAACAGGTTATTGACAATGCACCACACCTGTGCAATGCTTTGCCTTGCATGACGCCATGTTTTGACTGGTTTGAAGTAGTTTACTTCTGGATAGGCTTGAAAATGTACGATCTGGTAGCAGGAGCACGGCTTTTGCATTTATCGAGATATTATTCTACGAAAGAGTCCATTGAGCTCTTTCCCACATTGGCAACAGAGGGAAACGGTAGAAGCCTGAGGGGCACAGTTGTTTATTACGATGGCCAGATGAATGATGCCCGACTTAATGTTGGATTGGCTTGCACGGCTGCATTGGCTGGTGCGGCAGTGATGAACCATGCTGAAGTTGTATCCCTATTGAAGGACAGTGTTGGTGAGCGGATAATTGGTGCACGAATTAGGGATAATTTAACTGGTAAAACCTTTTATTTCTATTTGTTACCATTGACCTCTATTGTTTACTACATTTTTCACTCTTTTGATTATAGCATAATATATCTCATTCAGTACACATTTGGATAACCAATATAATTAAGAATTTATTAATAAGCATTTATGAAATGAGAGTTTGTGTTATAAGAGCTTACAGCATAGCTGATTTTCATACTCGTATCTGAGAATCTTATTGAAACAAACTAAAAAAATCTTAAAAGATAGGTCATAAGCTATTTTTATAAGTTTAATTAAACAGACCAAACCCTTTAAATCAAACCGGTAATGTGTTTAGAAAAATAGTTCGGTTAATTGAATTCTTTTGTGTGAACTGTGAATCGAACTGTGATGAACCGAACGAACTGAGACAAATTAACTGCAGTTGTGGGTGCACCCTGCACAGCCAGTTTTTAATTGTTAATTGTTTCAACAGTTCCAGTGTTAATTGTTTTTATTTATTATTTGGAATGATGCAGGCAAAGAGTTTGATACATATGCAAAAGTAATTGTGAATGCAGCTGGTCCATTTTGTGATTCAGTAAGGAAAATGGCTGACAAAAATGTACGAGATGTGATTTGTCCAAGCAGTGGTGTACATATTATACTCCCTGATTATTATTCTCCAGAGGGTATGGGCTTAATTGTTCCTAAAACTAAGGATGGGCGTGTTGTTTTTATGCTACCATGGTTGGGCAGAACAGTTGCCGGGACTACAGACTCCAATACTGCCATTACTTTTCTTCCAGAACCACATGAAGATGAAATACAATTTATATTAGACGCCATCTCTGACTACCTTAATGTTAAGGTATGATATGATATAGCCGCTAATAAAGTTAACTATTTTTCCTTTTCTTTCCAATGTTAGTTGCAGAAATTAAATGATCCCCTGCTTATTACTTGTTTGGAAATAATTTGTATAATCTTAGACCAAAGTCATGACAGCATCTTGCATCATAATTCTGTTAGCTCTATTGCTATCGTATTCTATCTTTTCATTTGTAGGAACACCCTTCTCTCTACCCCTTTATTTCTCATTAAAAAAAATTGGGTCTGTCCTTGGCAATACTTGATTGAATCCAAGAAAAATAATCTGACTGTGCTATCACTCATTCTAGATGTCCTTATACTTCATACTTTTCTCCATTATACACTTGTTTTATTAAGCACTAAATAATGCTTGGAAAACCTAGGTCCGACGCTCTGATGTTCTTTCTGCTTGGAGTGGCATTCGACCATTAGCAACGGACCCATCAGCTAAAAATACTGAAAGCATTTCCAGGGATCATGTTGTCTTTGAAGATCATCCTGGTTTAGTTACCATCACTGGTGGCAAGTGGACAACCTATCGCAGGTAATTCCAAGCTGTGTTTCTCCAGGCATATTATGATCATACTAACCAATATGTTAATCCTTCTGTACTTTGCCTGAATCATTCGTTAGTTTCTTGCCTTCTCATTGTTCCATTCCAGCATGCAACATTTTTATTGTAAAAACATTATGATTAATATTACATTGCGTTTCAGCATGGCTGAAGATGCTGTTAATGTAGCTATAAAGGCTGGGAAACTGACCCCCACTGGTGAATGTGTGACCAACAACCTTAGGATTGTTGGTGGTGAAGGGTGGGATCCTGCTTCTTTTACAGTTCTCACGCAACAGTATGTGCGCATGAAATTATCACATGGGGGAAAAGTTGTTCCTGGGGTAATGGACACCGCTTCAGCTAAACACCTGTCTCATGCATATGGAACATTAAGTGAACGGGTGGCTGCCATTGCTCAGGTTAGCAGCTTCTATGAAATACTTAACACAAGGATTTAGTCTGGTTTGAAAAATTAAAAGAAAACCTGTACATTTTAGTTATGGTTTACAAGTGGTGATTTTTATATATATGAACAACGTGCTTATTTCATCCATGCAAAGGTTTATATTAATTGTACATTTTCTTTTGTATGTAGAATGAAAATTTGGGTAAGCGGCTTGCTCATGGTTACCCTTTTTTGGAGGCTGAGGTGGCTTACTGTGCTCGCTATGAATACTGTGAATCAGCCATTGACTTCATTGCAAGGAGGTCTCGCCTCGCTTTCCTCGACACTGATGCAGCAAGACGGGCATTACCTCGTGTAATTCAATTATTGGCAGCTGAGCATAAATGGGACAAATCAAGGCAGAAGGAAGAGCTGCAGAAGGCTAAAGATTTTTTGGAGACTTTTAAATCCTCCAAAAATGCCCAGTTCTATGATGGGAAGCACAATTAGTAAATATTGTTGTCCATATCAGCCCACGCATTGTATATAGAAATTCTTCTGCAGTTATTTATTTTCAAGTTGTCCACTTCTGCTGGGTTCAAAAAGGATGAATAACCTAAATAAATAATAATGTACAAGTATACATAATATTCCCAGGATCTGTATTTGCATATAGAGTTTCTCTTCTGTGTCAATGTATACACCAATTTCAGGGTTTATCTAGCAACCCCTTTCAAAAAGCACTATATTATCCATCTTATTTGAACGTACAAGTTTTATGCTAAAAGTCAAGATTTGAGCACAAAGTCATACCGGGGTTGGGGAGAGGGTTATAGAGTTGATGACATGACGGAAAAATCATTGAGATGGTCGAGCATGATTGCGGGGTTTGCAATACACAGTGAAAGGGAGAAGGGTTTGGATTTGTAAGAGATGGTACAAAGCCTAATCACGTACTTTCATTGGGGTATTGCATGAATGCTTGCACTTTTCGCTGTCATGGATTCATGATATGGGATTAATCATGGAATATGGTTACTTGGTTGTGGGGGTTCTTGGAATAGGCTCGCGAGGTGATAGTGAACATTACATAGCCATTCCTCCGAATGAGATTGTTTGGGGAGTTTTGCCTGGTGGATGCTTCAAATGAAATGTTGAGTTAGCAGAGGAATCTCTTGAGACATTTGGTTCCTTTCAAAGATGGATATTATATATGTTCTGTCAAATGTTTATGTTGCGACTGGTAAATGGGAAGAAATATTATAGAATAATATATAAGAAAATTGAGGAGGAATAAATGGGTGAAGAAAACACCTAGGTGCAGTTCAATAGATGTTAGGAATATTATAAATTGAGGGAGTGCTTCATTTGTTTTCAGCAGGGGATGATACTCTAGATAAGAAGATATTTGAGACGTTCAGTAGAAAAAATTATCTTGTCAAGTTTTTATCAGTTAAATAGAAAAAAATGTTTTCATTTCTAAAACTACCTAAGCTTCTCTATCACTGTTGTTAATTAGATTAGTCTTCTTATATATCTTCTTATCGAACCTTATATCAGTACAAAATAGTTCAGAAAGAAAAATTGCTTCTGTGCACTAATGCTCAAAGCTAGACCCACTCATCACATTACGAAAATATAAAAGCATTGAAAGCTATAACTTGACATAACTTTTGTAGCAAAATTCTACCGTCCTTCACTCGGGTACAAGAAAATATAATATTCTAAACAAAGACATTGTTACAAAATTTTCTGAATGGGAGTCTTTATGGGATGCCATGTTTCCAAATTCCAATTAGCACACCACTCATCCTCCCATTAATAATCATAAAAGCCGCAGATATAGAATTAGCGCAAGTAATACGATGACAGAGAACCTTCAACATTCAATCTTCCAACATGTTTGATGCCTGATGCAGATCTTGCAGGGTCTCAGGCACTTCCTGCTTACATTGTTCAAGAATTGAAATGAGTGGTCCAGCAAGTTCTGTATCACTTTTTGTTAAGAAACCATGCAAAACACCATTGACACTTTGGCGGGCCATGTTTGTCAAAATATGCTCATAAGTGTCCATGGAGGGTACAAAACTTGGTAGGACTATTACATCATACATTCCTATATCCGCAGTAGAGATATCCTCTAAATCAATCATTGTAACCAATTTCCTTTTTGAATCCACAGCACTGCAAGAAAAAATACATAAGCTCTCCTATAGAAAGTTCAATATAAAGTGAAGCAACCAAAGTGTAAATGTTATAGTGTAACTTGTGATACTGGTATGAAAATGAGTTTGTTACAGAATCAGACATTTAAATTTGTACTTAACCTTGAATTGCATTCTTTATAAGTTTTGTAATTCATTAAATTAAATCTATATATTAAATTGATAGAAATTGATAGGGATTGAATGTTATTATTATTTATCGAACAAAAGGGAGCCCAGCTCCTTGCAACAGGGGGAAATCCTATAGGGATAACACAAAAATTAGCAAAAAAGATATCCAGGGTCAGGGATTGTAATAAGCAATCTCCACCAACAAGAAATATTATTTGATTGCTCCCTCACATCCCAATGCCACCTTGTATTTCTTCGACCATAGACTTTGATTTCAGTGCTAAACTCTAAACGAAAATCCTCTCAGATATATCAATGTGTTCAGGACTCTTGGAAGAATGCAGGGACCATTTGTAGAGCATGATAAATGAATGCTATGATTTATATATTTTTTATATTGAGAGTATTAAAACATAGCCCTCCAAATTTCTCCTCCAATACAATTTTTGAATTCCCCCATTTTGGAGGGATTTTGTATCAAGAAGAAAAATAAACTCCCCAATGCCCTCCCCTCCCAAAGCCCTCTATTCCTTCCACTTCCTTGTTCCATTTTTCCAAAGCCCTGCCCTCCCCTTCTAAACAGACCCTAAAGCTGTAATAACCAGCGATGGCTGCAATAATCCCTTATCAGCGCTTATTTTTTCAGTAGACTTCCCTTAGCCAGGTTAGATTTCATGTAAGCTATGTTTTGAGGTCATCGTACATATCAAAATACAAACCAAATATGTATAAAAGCATTTGACGTGTTACCTATTATTAATATTCGCTGCCCCAGAATCAAGTGAAGTGGAACAACCCATGGATTTGAGAGCCTTCACTAATTTAGTGCAGTTGACATCCTTCCTTAAAATATATAGAAGGTTTGAGTTATGATTCTGGCTGCTCCAAAATTGACACAGGATATCGAGGCTCTGCAAGAATAATAGTAATAACAAGTGCATTTAAAAACTTGCACATCTAAATAAATATGCATAGATACATGCAAGCATTTCCACAAGCTGTAATGACCAAAAAAATAAAATGAAAATCTAGTATAAGGATGTGTATACTACAAATCATAAGGTGGAAATGGGAAAAGAATAATGGGCATTTATGCTTTTTAAATATTAACAATTAAACATAGATTTATGAAAGATGAAATTGTGAAAGTATTGAAAATTAGATCATTTGATAAAATTCAAATACAGTAGTAGAACAATGAGATCATGCATCAGTTAATATTGCTTCATACAAATAAACCAGAAAATTTCGAATGGGGCTAAATAAACTGTTTAAAACTAGTTCTTCATAAATTTCATTACACTTAAATGGATATATCTATGAACTACAGTAATAATTAAAACTTATCCCCGCTAGGTGAGGTTGTGTAGATAGATCAAACGAACACTGAAGTTTCTCCAAATCTATTAATAGGGGAGCAAGGTACTTTTAATGGTAAATATTTTCGTAAAAAGACTACAGAAGTTCATATAATTATCTCCAGCTTTAAGTAATTTAATTCATTTGATAACGCCAAGAAAAGCAACAATAAATTCTCCTTTCCTTTTTAATTGTCACTTTTGTAGAAAATTTTTGTTCATACTTCTCGTTTTCAAAGTTCAATGCAACACTAATTATTGTTTTGTCAATAATATCCTCAAGTATTAATTGTAGAGAGAGAAATGTGTGAATTAATATGATAAATGGTTAAGGGTATTGTAGAAAAAAACAAATAATTCCATCAAAAGTAACAATTTATTAGTTTTCTCGCTATGTATAAAATAGTATCCATCACTAAGCAGACCAATAAATTTACCTTAACACGTTTATCTTCTTCTGATGTACACACTTGAACAGACTGTACAATGCATGAACTTAGGCTGACGATTGAATTATCAATAGATATCCTACAAATAGGTCTCGTCAAAAGATGCCGAACAACTGGGATAGATGTGTGGTTAAAGCTATCATTGAAAACCACAAGACTGGGATTGCCAGAAATCAACTTCTTGATGGATTTTATTGCATCAGCGTGGCCAGCATTACAAACAGCATTGAGCCCATCAATAACCTATTAATACCAAAACATTAACTAATCAGTAATCAATAAAAGAAGATAAATAAAACAGATTATAAAAAAGAGATGTTTGAAACTGACTTATACAGAATACCAGGTAATACTTTGTTCATATAAACCCATAGATACAATTTTTTTAATATTAAAAGATTCCAATAATTGCCGGTCAACTCCTAAGCAGAAGATTTGGTTATAATGAAAGAGATTAAGCACAAACATGAATATTGATTGAGGAGAAGGAGGAGCAGATGGAGCGTGACTAGGAGCTGGTGGAGAAAAGAATGGGGATAGGGATGGCAATGGGTGCCCATGGGTGAGGGCTTTGCAATACCCACGCCCAAAACAAACACCCAAACCCAAACCCAAATGTTGTTTGGGTGGCAAATCAAAACTCACGCCACGCCCATTGGGTTCGGGTTTTTTCCACCCAAACCCAAAACCCATAGCAAAAACACGCATAATTAATTAATTACCTACCAACACTCGGCCTGAATTCTTTTTGATAAAGTGACAAAGTACAAATACAAGCAAATGACAAAATAACATAGTTTGCAAATGACAAAATACAACACAAAATATCAAAGTTCAACATAATATATATAATTAGGGTTAATTAGATAATTTCACATATATTTGGGTGGGTGAATGGGTTTCGGGTGTGGGTTTGAGTGATCCCAAACCCACGCCCATAGTTTCGGGTGTCACCCAAACCCAAACCCAGTCAACTCGGGTTTCACCCGTTGACTTGGGTTTGGGTGGGTCTGTTGGGTTTGGGTTTCCTTGCCATCCCTAAATGGGGAGGGGAACAGTGGGGCTAGAATAGGGGAACTATCAGAGATTAAAGGGGAAGACGAATGGGATGAAACGGCAGTTAGTTAAGATTGATATGAAGAGGAATAATGGAATCAGTACTCGTTAAAGAGTACACCTTTTGGAGATGAACAATTAACCGTGAAAGACACTTGTGGCCTTTATGCTGAGTGGAATATACAAGGAAAACACATTTCTTAGACCAGTAGGACAGTTTGTATCATTTCTGAGGGCTGAGGAAAATAAAACAGCCACAACCAGAATGAAAGGAAAGTATGGTCTCAAACTTTAAAGCGCAAACAGGGTTATAACCTCATGTGAAGAGAAAATACAGAGGAGGGGGAGGAAGAGAAACCAGCTACCGGTCTTTGTTTGGACGGGAATGTGCTATGACACTCCAAGATCTTCTTCTTTCAAATAGATATATACATATTGTAACATTGTTTTATACATAATTTTTCTTCTTCTATATAGATATATACATATTCTATACATGGAACATTGGAAAGAAAACATACCAGCATAGAGACACCAGAAATGTCAATTGCCTTCTTTGAAACAAGTTCCAAGAGCCTCTCAGGAGTAGCAATGAGAAACTCAGGCTCACAACTTTTCAGACTGTTGAAGACAAAATAAGTGTTCAATAAGAAGTTGGCTAACAAAAAGGTTAAACTGAGAAAACCTTAAAACAACTGATTACGCACATGCACATTCTAAAAATATTCATGCAAACAAGAATCTTATTGTTATCAGCGAACTTGAATAAAAGAACAACGACATGCATTACAAAAAAATGGTCGGTACAAAAATTTCCTATGCTCTATGTATATCATGCCATATTAATCAAACACATGAATATCAACATGTTATATAATGAAGGAAAAAAGAAGAAGACAAGTTTTAAACAAATACCCTTGAATCTGATGATCTAAGGAAGCGCCAGGATGAATACTCACTGTATGTATTCCTAGAGATTTCAAAGGCTTGCAAACCGTTCGAACCTGTGTATCAATATTAAAGTTTTAGAATTCAGGTTATTATCAACAAATAAGTCGGGAGGTTGTAAAGGTTTACAGTAACAAGAAAATTTAGTAAATTTTCCTTCCCTTTATTGTATTGTCTTTCATTAAACAGCAAGGTAAAAGTTTATATCAGAGTGCATAAGCAGGTAAAAGATTATCTAACCTGGGCAGCTTTTTTTTCGGAAGGAACGAGGAACAAAAGAAAAGGGGTGTCTATTGATACGTCTGCTTTCTCTTTTCTAACAAAAGTATCAGCTGCCGCAGAAACCATCCATGCAATTTGCTCAGTAGTAGCAAATGTTCCATCGGTGTCCATTAGATCTTTGCCAGTAGGAAAACACTTTGAAAATTCTAACCCCCATGAGTTAAGAAAGAAAGAGTTGCCCTCTCCATCAGTGTAGGCATCATCATGTCGCAGAGCGTTTTCAATTGCAGTCAGACACCAAAAAACAAATTTGGAAGGGAAGTCTGAAATTTCATTATCCTTTTCTGATTGACTTTTATTGTTAGCATCATCATTTCCTGTTTGTTGATTCAATTTGTGTGAAATACTTTGACGAACTGCGCCTTTCCCACTGGGTGCACTCTTCCTTTTAACAGGAAGTGCCTTTTCTTTTTGGAAAGGTTTTTTCTTTTCAGGTTCCTCCTTTGTTTTGAACTCCGTTTTCCCGCGTCTATCATTGAATGGATCATCTAGACTAGGTAAACTAAAACACATACCCTATAATATATGGTGAACAAAAGGTTATTTATGCAATTCTAGTATAACCGGTCTTTGACTTTGTAGCACATGCTCAAATAAGTCTCTAACTTTATGAATATCTCAAAAAGGTTAGTGATTTTATTAATCTGTCTAGTTAGACCTTGTATTTAGCCACTTACTATCAATTAAGTCTCTATATTTTAATAACTTATTATCAATTTGGTTCCTAATTTTATCTACTTACTATCAACTTAGTCCATATCATATTCTCAAAAGGACTAATATGAATAAAATTTAACAGAAAAACATTTTTGAAATATTCATAAAGTCAATGACCTATTTGAGAATGTCGTACAAAGTCAGGCACCGGTGGTTTAATCATAGTAAGCCAAATACATCTATGAGTTTTTAAGTTTCACGTTTGTAACAGTTAGGTTTTAAGTGTTTTAGAAACAAATAGATCCTTTAAGATTTTTAACTAATGAACCAGTCATTTAAGTTTCTAATTTGATGCACCGTTACTCTTCTTCCACCCTTCTAATTGGGACTCAATTGTCTAGGCCTTGTGGTTCACATTAGATTGAGCCTCAAATTCATCATGGTTGACATCAAAATTAACAGTCACGTCAGTGTTTTTGTAAACCTAAGATACCTCGTAGGGTAACAATGCATCAAGTTAGAAACTTAAAACCTATTTGTTACCTGAAAAACTTAAAATCCAACTGTTACAACACACTCATAATAAATGCATTTGGCCTATAAAATATTAAAACAATTGAATAGACAGACATTATAGCACCAATGTTTTCTATCATCACCTTCAACAAACAAGTGTCTACAAATAAAATATTATTATAACCAACAACAAACATTGAAAAGTAAATGAACCTAGGAAGAAACTAACCTCGCAGATGCGGCGTTTTCCGGCCTTGCGGCGTTTCTTGGCGGCGATAACAGCGGCAATCTTAGCAGAGACGGAAGTCTTGTCAGTCTTTCCGCTTAGTCTTTTTCTAATCTTTTTGTTCCTCTTTTTTAGGATAGAATCATCACCCTTCGCCATTGCAACCAATCTCTGTGATTGCTTGTTCTATTCTTCTAGTATTCTGTTGCGGCGCTTTTATTCTTGATGCTGGCTAGCTACTCCCCTTAATATTCATTCACGCCCTAAATTCCCCATTTTACCCTTTATTGGTAAATAATCACTTTTACACAAAAGTTATACATCAACTTTCAATTTTTAGGCTGGTTTTTGTAAATATGGTTAGTTTTGATTTTTTTGTCCTAGAAAAAAATGATATATACTCGTTAAAAAGTGATGTCTAATTTATTTATATGATGATTGATCTTAAGTCTAATGTGGATAATTCATTTGACGGTTCTCTCATGGCCCAAAAGTGTTATTAGAGTTGTGGTTAGGCTAGGTGGGGGAATAGAGTGAATTGGTTTATAAGAGATGTGACTTGTTAACTTAATGTCTTAAGGTTGTTGGAGGGGTTCGAGGAAGCTTGTGAAACTCAACATTATAATAGGAAGGCTCTCAAAGGTGAGTGTGGGCGAAAAAATGTTAATCCTAATAGACGCTTAAATACCGAAAAAAGTTGATTAACTCTAGGTAGATTTAACTTTGTTACTATGTGTGAAGCCGTTGTGACTTGTACAATCACAACAACTTATTACCAATGCGAATAACGGGTGATAAGTTGATGTGATTATGTGTTTGTTCTTCAAAAAGTATTGTACATATTTTGAGTAGCCGGCTCTAGTTTTCATTGAGAGAAAGTTCGCTCTTTTTGTAACTTTGTCCTCCTTCATTCATCGGAAGGAGAAAAGTTTTCATTTTTGACCTAAAATCACTCCTCTACATCTTTTTTCCTGCTCTTTTAATACAAATAAGTGATTTATTACATAGATAAGTTTTTTCTTTTGTGTTTTTTTTATATTGTCGTTTGAGTGCGGTGTTGGGTCGGTAATCGTCGTGTGCGGCATTATTTGATTTTTCCGTCTTGTTGCGGTGTTCGTTTGATTCTATTGAAGATCGGCTTCTGTCAATTACAAATTCAATCAATGATTTGCGCATCAACGTTGCAGATCCGGAGACATGGATCCTCCGGTGACTTTAGTATTATCATATTATTTGGTGTAGTCATTTTGCCGTTGTATGTATTAACTTGGATGTTGTGAGTTTGTTTGCAGATTCATCCTTTACGTTTTTAGCGATGTTGAATATGTGGTTGTATGATGTACTCTGTCAATTGAATGAATGAACATCGTTTTGTTTTTGTTAAAAAAAAAAGTTGATGTGATTATGCAAGTCTTATTATTGATTAATGATTATTATAGATGCATGTGTTAATAGTTATTTAATGGAAACTATTGTTCTTGGAGTATAGTTTGACCTGTATTATGTATCGGATCTAAATTCTCATATCATGTTTTATATTAAATCAAAAATAAAAATTTGACTTAAGATCAGACGGTTGTGAGAGTTTGATTGCATAATATTGTGATTGTTGTTAATTCAATTTCATATCTGAATAGAAATTTCACCCTTAAAGTGGATATATGAGATGATCGGGATTCAAAATTCGACCCCTGCATATATAATACAATGTTCCTATCAATTGCGCTAAGCTCACGAGACAGCTTAAACTCCCATTTTATGAACAAGATAAAGTAAAGAAATAAAAAAAATGCTTAAAAGCATTTTTGGTCCTCCTATTTTTGCCAATCAATAAAGATGACGGGTCATTAAAATTGATGGGGACTAAAAAAATTATGTTGACTTGCATAATACAGGGACCAAAAAATTGGTTTAAATATTTTTACTAAAAATTCAAGAAATATTAAAATAGATGAACCAAAAATGCATTTAAGTCTAAAGAACTGATCATATACATTGATATTCTATTTTACTAATACTAAACAGTAATATACATCTCAATTGAAGAACCTATTTTAGCAATGGCGTACAAGATGCAAGCAAGCTGGGTTGTTCTTGCTTTCAGCATTATGTAGAACAAAGCTAATTAAGAACTGAATAAAACAAAGTTAATAGAATTAGATAAAATTACACGGCTTTTAACTCTATGGTCCTATCTATGGTGAAAATTCAAAGGGTATATGAGGTTTGGTTTGCAACACTCAATTTGTCACAATCGATCTTTGTGTGTGTATATAAATAAAATCAAATGGTGATTAGGATTTTTTTTACCAAATCAACTTCTTCGCAGAGTCCTCGATAGAGAAGACTCTTCCAAAAACTAGCATTTGCTGCTAATTGCAATGCTCACACGATATTCTTTAGGATTACATTTCAAGAAGAATCTTGTGAAAAAACTTTGAATATGAAATCACGAAAACGCCTCGAGTATTGTCTTGGATCAACAGCTGATATTGAGGTAGGATCATAATGAATGGACTTATAAGCATGCTCAAGCTTCTTACTGATATCATAGTCTTGAAGTATGTCTATGACACCAAAAAACAAGACAACTTCGTAGTACTCTCCAATTGGTTCTCCTACAAGTTGCAATTCACAATCACTTGGTCTCACTGTCCTTTCAACCCTTGCTGGCATATGCATTCCCAATTTGATACTTGCCCATCTACAAATATACAATAGTTTTTGTTCATTGAGCTTAATTTACAGTATTACAATCGTGTTCGTTAGAATCATTATTATCTCCTATTACGACGATATTAAAATTTCATAAAAACATGTGTGTGACCTTGAAGGGTCTAGAAGAAGTTGATCCAGGTCTGCTCGTGACATACGTGGAGTTCCTTCGCTCTCTGAATCACCTAAAATTGAAAAGCCGAAATAGTTATTAAATTTTCTAATAATTAAATGAGGATGTATGTATGTATGTAGTACAAAAATTTAGATACCTGCAGGTGGAGTATGAGATCCTGAAGGAATAAGATCTCCCTCTGGTGATATATCTTTGAAATGAATTCCAACTAATAAACTGTAGTCCATAATTCCTTCCAGTTCCAGAAGCTCACAATCCCTATCAATTTGCCTGATATCATATATAACAAACAAATATATGCTTCAACCACTTATTCTTTCACTTTTTCGTACAAAATTGTTATAAACCGCTTGATTTGGTCACATTAAACTTTCGTCACCTGCAAAATTCTTGAAACCAAGACCGTTGTAGTCGAAATATAAAATTTAGATCAAGATCTTTAAGGATGGTTGTTTCGGTAATCTCTGACTCGGGCTTAGTTGTTATGCGCCCAAGTGAAGAACCCTTCAAATCAAAACGTCTATGTATGGTATACTCAGAACAAAAAAGGTTTCCCATTATGATAAACCGAACCTGAAATGCATAAACTTAATTATATCATGCTTCTCTCTTGTCAAACTATATCAATTTCGGCTTTCTTATAAGAATAAATACTATTAAATATCAAATGCTTCAAAATTTTAAATAATAGCAAATTATATTACGTGCTATATATAAGTTTACACCTTTTTCTGAGAAGGTCCGTTTAACTTCACACAATGCAAGCCATAAAACTTTGTCAGTAGAGCATTGTCGTATGATCGAAAATGATTATAATAAGCAGGAAGCATTCTCAAGAGAGCCTGCAAAAGAAATTCATCATGACCAAATTAACATATTAATAATGTTCATAGGTTTGCAAAGACAATTTTAGATTGAAACAAGATAAATTAGTATGACACGCACTTTTGCCTCGGCTTTCTTCATTGTCTTAATCATATAACGATCATCATTGGTTAAGTAAAAGAAGCTCCCACTTTTTCCAGGAGAAGAAAGTTCGCGTAAGGCATCATTTCCACATATCGATAACATGTAATCAGCCGCATCCACTTTGAATAGCTTCCTAAGAGTTCTGAGGAAATTGTTTGATATAAGAATTATACATTGATTAAGGGTTCGTTTGATCTGCAAAATGCTAGTACTGGACAGAACAACACAGTACAAACGTTTAAGGTATTGAATATATTTTGTGTTTGTGCGATGTTTGGTGGACAAAAGGTTATTTTTGTACTTTAGACAACTTATGCAGAGGACAAAAAGTTGTCCCGTGGTTTAGTAGGGGACAAGAATTTCAGTTTTTGTCCTGTCCCTTGGCCCCCAATTTGTCCGGTACCAAGAATAGTTTTAAAATCAAACACAGTACAACTGAAGTTGTCCTGTCCCTTATTTTTTAGCAGATCAAACGCACTTATAACATGAAAAATGGAAATAAATAACAAAAAATAATAGGGACTAACTCTACCTAAAAACTACAGGGCAATAGTCTTTCCACTTGAACTCACTGGATGGATGTGGAGGTGTATATTTGGATCCTTCAGGAGGAAATCTAGTCCACACTTTCTCTTTAGCATCAAAAGCTGAAGGCTTCAAATCTAAAGATGCTGATGGGGCAGGTCTTCCAACAGCATGCCTATATATATGTAACAATGAACATAACTAATGAAAAAAAGTTATGTTACATAAAAAAGAACAACAAGGGAATTTTTACCTTACCTGATTCCTAATTGTAAATTAAGCATAAGCTCATAATTCTTATGTCCTTTACATATGGTCTCTCCTTGCCTCTTTGATTTCTTAGGTGCTTTTAAAGGTTGACTTGGATTATTATAAACATGTGCATGTAAAGTAAACAATTCACTACCATCTTTAATTGGAGTTCTACTACCACTATTAATATCTGTACCCTCTCCACCACCCCATATTTGCATTCTATCACTTGGTTTTTCAACCCCTACACTTGCCCTTCCTGCATCTACTGACATTCTTCTAGGTTTACCACTAACACAATCTCCTCCACCTCCCTTTGTAGACCTCCACACCGCGAGTCGCTTTTGTGATGGTAAAATTGAAACTTTTTCGCTTGGACAAATTTGATATTCGCTTAACTCAATATACACTTGTTGTGGTTCCCAATCAAGATGACCCTCAGATGACCCTGCAGAAGAAGGATAATATGTTCCATTTTGGTCTTCTGGATCTTTACTCCAATTACCTACATAAAAACTTCCATCAACCCATTTGAATGTTCCATTCCCTTTAGGTAAACCATCTTCCCAATATCCATCATACCTATTCCCATTACTAGTCCAAACAAATGAGCCTTTACCCCAAATACTTCCATTTCTCCATTCTCCGATGTAATAGTTTTCGTCTTTCCACTCGTACTTCCCTTGCCCGTCCTGTAAACCTCTTCTCCATTCACCTTCATACTTGTCACCGTTTGAATAAATCTTCTCACCATGACCATGTTTTAAATTCATTACCCATTGTCCCTTATAAGTATCCCCATTAGCAGCAATGTATGAACCTATTCCATCCATATAACCACTCTTGAATTCACCTTCATAAGATGGACCTGTAGGCCAAGTGAATCTTCCTTTTCCCATTGTTTTACCTTTGTGCCATTCTCCAACATATATACACCCATCTGTCCATAAATACTTTCCCTTCCCGTGCGGAAAGTTATCGACCCATTCTCCTTTATAGTAATCTCCATTAGATAGAACTCTCTCTGCATGGTATACTTCTGTTTCATCCTTGTTTTCATTTTCATCTCCTTGTGAAGCTGCTACATATGTTGAACCAAATATACTATTGGCACGCTTCTTTGCAACGGCTTGCGTCTTCTTCACGGTAGCCTCCCATGCCTTCATCATACTACTATCTTTACCAATCATTTTGTTATTTTACATTTGGAATATTGAAAACTTTTCCCACCAAACACTTCAAATGTCATGGATATATATATATATATACACACACAAATAACAAAAATAAAAAAAAATTACAACAAGATTATCTTATCATTAATGGAGTAATAACATGAAATTTTATAAATGGCTTTTAGGGCCTTATCTCTTCTAAACCGAAACCAACACATGCATGTTGGTGTAAGATATTTGATTCTCATATTCTTGAGAAAATGTGATATTATAGATACACATGCACAATATTTCCTTATTAATTTTGTTAAGTTTGTTACACAAATTAATTCATTAAGGAATGAAATGTGACAAAGAAGAAACTGTGAAAACATTTTCCTTCTCCTCCCATGTTTGAATTGATTTTGGATGAAAGAGAGTATGTCTCCTACAACCACTAAAAAACGTAACATATGGAGACAAGTGCTAAATCAACGGGTTTCTTTACTATTCTTACTTATAAGGTCATAACAAATTTATCCATTTAGTGTTTCTTCACTGCACCTCTGCATGGACAAAATCATTTATATCTAAATCATTGATTTTAGGTTTAAATATGTTGTTAGTCCATGCAATTGTAGGTTCTTTTGGTATTCGTCGTTGCAAGTTTTTTTTTGTTTGGTTTGAAGTCCATGCATTTTGAGAAAGAAAAAAAAAATTTAGTCTATACTATTAGTTTGACGGTTACAAATATGAGTGAAACTAACAGAGTTTCACGTGGCTCAATTTTTTTGTGCCATGTGGCACAGTAAAAGTCATATATAAGTAACAGAGTGCGCTGCCAGTCTCCTCTCTAATCACCACAATTCCCGAAAACTCTTCACCATTAGGTAAATGCCTCCTCTCCGTAAACTAACACAAAAACACAAACACGGACTCAAAAGGGAAGAAGATGATGATTTTGAAATCATAGAAATCGTGTTCACTTCTCTCTGAATTGCAAACATTCAATAACAATGGAACCTTAAATCAGATTTTTTCCTTTCTATTTTAGAGAGTGATTCATTTTCTACTTTAAATTTTATTTTGTTATAATTTAAAAATGGTAATTTGTATTTTTAAATTAAATTTTAAATAAAAAATGAGAAGTAATAATCCATATCAGCAAGATAACATAGTCAGCATCTACCAAATCAAATGAAATTGGACATGTCAGCAAAAAAATCTACTCAAAGACTCTTAAAAGTTTTGAAATTTTGTAGGGACTAAAATCAAACTTTTTATTTTATAGAGACCAAAATCTAAACAATACATAATTGTAGGGACCAAAATCATATTTAATTTTATTTATTTTTCTTTAAATTTTGTGTCAAATAATCTTGTTTATTTTTATTTACCATGTTAAAGTAAGAGATAAGACAATCAAATTAACTATAAATTGTAACATTCTCCATTCCCTCTTATTTTGAGATCAATGCTACTAATCATTTATAACAATTTTGCACCGCTATTCAGTAAAAAAAGTCATTTTTAAATGTTTCCTCCGGAGAGGGAAACAGGGGTGGCCTGACCAAGCCACGACCCGATTGAGCGAAAGCCCTCCCATAAAAGATTTTTGGGTTAAATATGTTTTTAGTCACTACTTTTTGTGAAATTATTAAGAATGGTCCCTACATTTTAAAAATGGTCCAAAAAAACCCAGAAAATATTCCGTTATCCAAAATAGTCCATGCCGTCTATTTTATCCTAGTCAGCAAACAGATTGATGACGTGGCATATGGTGGGACCCACTATTTTATTTGAGTTGTCACCTACATGACAATTGTTATAAAAAGTAGGGACTATTCTTGACAATTTCGTAAAAAGTATGGACTATTCTTGACAATTTCGTAAAAAGTAAGGATTATTCTTGACTATTTCGTAAAAAGTAAGGACTATTCTTGACTATTTCGTAAAAAGTATGGACAAAAAATTTATTTATCCCAAAATTAAATCAAATCAAACAAAACTTAAGTTTTGTAAAAATAAAATAAGAATAAACTGAGTTACTTTATAAATTTCGTTGATCATAATATACTCCCTCCGTCCCATAATATAAGCAAAAAAAATTTTCACACTTATTAAGAAAATTAATTTGTGATAGTTTTAAGTATAACTTTTTGTGTTTTTATTGAAATAAGTTTCATTGGAAGATGTAAAAAGAATTTTGATTGATTATGGGGAAAAGAAGAGAGAGTAAATTTTATGAGAATAAGTAAAAGTAAATCTTGAAAATTGTTAAAGTTGGTTTTTTTGCTTATAATTTGGAACAAGAAAAAGTAGTTTTTTTTTTCTTATAAGATGGGACGGAGTGAGTACATGCAGTATATTTACTTTATAAATTTCGTTGAATATATTATACATGCGTATATGTTCTATCTTTTGGCACATACTTAATACAACAATTATACCCTACAGTATATGTTTGACTTATAAATTTAAGTTCTCATTAGTGTATAATTGTTGTATTATGTATGTGCCAAAAGATAGAACATATACTGTATGTATAATATAATCAACGAAATTTATAAAGTAACTCAGTTTATTCTTATTTTATTTTTATTTTTACAAAACTCAAGTTTTGTTTGATTTGATTTAATTTTGGGATAAATATGTTTTTAGTCCAAACTTTTTACGAAATTGTCAAGCATAGTCCCTACTTTTTACGAAATTGTCAAGAATAATCCCTACTTTTTACGAAATCGTCAAGAATAGTCCTACTTTTTATAACAATTGCCATGTAGGTGACAACTCAAATAAAATAGTGGGTCCCATCATATGTCACGTCATCAATCTGTTTGCTGACTAGGATAAAATAGACGGCAGGGACTATTTTGGATAACGGAATATTTTCTGGGGTTTTTTTGAACCATTTTAAAAATGTAGGGACCATTCTTGATAATTTCGCAAAAAGTATGGACTAAAAACATATTTAACACTTTTTTTATATGAGAAATTACGAAAGTACCCATGATATTTTTAAAGAAAGTTACAAATATATCCCTCAAACCCTTTCCCTATTACGCGGACTCTCTTTTCATTCACGCATCTTCTCAGTTCTCTCCCTCTCTGAAACGCGACTGTAAGACAGCGCGACGCTCCATTCCCTCCAAGACCGGTCACCGGAGCCGACGGCGATTCTCCGGCCACTTCATCTTCGCGACGGTTCTCTGTTTTTGGAAAGGTAAGCAACTTAGGAAAGCTTTCTCATCCCTCTCTCACACTTTATTCAACAGCACATTGTTGATTTTGAATGGATGATTTTTTTCTTGATAATTTTGTGAAGCAATTTGAATGTTGTTTTTTTGTTTTTTATGAATGATTTTGAACTGATTTTTGTTGTGTGTGAAATTGTGATTTTGGTGTGAAGATGATTTTGAACTGACTTGAATATTGAACTGATTTGAAGATTGTAATTTTCTGATTTAAGCTTTTTATTTTAGTGTGAGATTGTGATTTTAGCATGAGATTGTAAGTGTGAGTTTTGTTGATTTTAGCGTGAAACTGTGAGTTTTAGTGTTTGCTGATTGTTTTTGTTGATTTTAGTGTGAGTGTGATGAGTTTTGTGCTTGTTGTTGGTTGATTGTAGTCATTTTTTGTTGTTGTTGATTTAGGTGATTTAGTTCTGTATCCAATCTTAGTGTTTTTGTTTTATACCACACTGTTTGTAGTGAATTTCTCTCCCCTTCGAGCCTTTCAAGCCACCGAATTTTTCATAAATACCCCACTCGGATTCTAGAATCCGAAGAGTGTTTTGCTTATTTCGAATTATAGAATTCCAATACGTATATTACAACATAAAATGAAATTGCATAAAACATTAGAAGAAAAAATTACAGCGTTTTGTATTTATACGTTCCTCTTTGTCATGAGTTTTTTTTTTCTCCACCTCCCTAAGCTTCTTGTGATAAGCTTGGATTTACTTGTGGTATTTTTGCCTATTGATGTGCATGATTTTCATTCTTCCTTTGATATTGAATTAACTTGTAACTCTTCTCTTTATTATTAGTTATGGATTGTAAGTAAGGCGGCCCTGTTCTGAGAATTGCGTCACAGTACTTTGTGGTTAATACATATGTTTGATTGATTGCAGGTTTGGGGTCAGAATAAACAATAATGCCTCATAGAACCCGACCCATGACTGCAATCTTGTTATTTACTTCACTAAATTTAGTTCTGTGTGCAACCATTACCCCAGTCTATGATTTTGTTTGCTTTCATCCTTACTGGGAAAGAAGGGTCAGTCACTCACTCACATTTCTCTTTCTTTCCTTCCCAAATTGTCATTATTATTGTTGTTGTTATATTAAGGAGAGTAGACTAGATGGAGGTAGTCAAATCGATATAGGAAGATAATTGCGTAGAAAAACTATAAGAGAAACTAGTAAGAAAAACCCATAGATTAATGAGTTAGATAGAAATATGATATACGACAGAACATTATGACATTGTTTGATCCATCTAGCTGACCCTAGTTAGTGGGATAAGGCTCGGTTGTTGTTGGTGGTGGTGGAGGAATTAACTATTAGGGACTGTTGCAATGAGAATATCTATATTTCCTGGCCATATAGTAACATTCATTGTTAATGTGGATTTTTTATCCTGAATTGGCCTTTGTGATATATTGGATGTTTGTGGCACTTTTAGCTACCATCTCAAGAAAAGTGAATCAGCTTAGGTTTCTCCTTTAATTGCCATCTGATTTGGATTATTAATTAGGATCATCAAACTTAACTGTGAAACAAATCCATGACATCATAGGCGCTATAGCTGTCACCAGTATATGCAAAATTTAATGAGGATAAGATGGCTGAGAAATGCAGCTCGGTCAATGTTGTGCTAAATAATACTTTCTTTAACCTGGCTTGTTCCAGTGATTGCTAGTTTTGCAGGGGAATTTGTTTAGATCCCTCTCGACTCAACACACAAAAAAAAATAAAAAAAATACAAGTTTATTGAATTTGTAGCTATAAATAAGTGTAACATACATTGTCCATGTAGCCAGCCTATGCACAGCATTGTTCTGTTAGCTATATGGATATGGGCAAGCCTAAGTAATTCAGTATGGGGCATTTTTTGTAGATTTTGCTTGGTGGTGATTAGTTTTTAAGTTATATGCAACTGATTTGTTAATTTGTCTGTTTGACTGATTCTTCACCTAATCTAATTTACAGAGGGAAAGGCGTCGTCAGGAGCGCGAAGCTTCTAGCCATGAAAGGATCTAGCCTTTTAATTGCCTTCTGTCCGTCTCATAATGTATAAACTTTTTCTTGGGTTATTGCAATATGGATGGTATACCTGCGAGTACATGTCTGAATTCTTGGCCCAATTTGATCTCCTTCATTAGGCATTGTAAAGGTATTCTTATTCTAGCTTTACTCAAGTCTAAGGCAAGTAATCTATCATAAAAGATTTGGATAGATTTATTTACTATTTTTGGTTGATTCACATCAATGTAGAGATGTCTTTTGAACAGAAGTTTAGGTAGTTAAACTCTAGTTACTAAAGGTCATTTTTGTATGTTTTATTTATGAGTAAATGCCACATGGTAGGCAAGTTGCTTTAAATCTCATTATGTGAAAAGAAAAACAGGTGGCACTCCATGAATTATGATTTGCTAACAAGTAATCTTACCTAAGAAATCATCATAACATTTATCAATTGCATACCTTAATTTCTTTTTACCATATATTAATTTATTTATTTTTAAAAAGGCTACAGAAGTGCATTCGGTATGATAAGCAAAACTGGTACAAGATGTACCAATACAAACTTACTGATTGTGTATATCATCACGCCCACACCCTAAAAACAAAATTTGCACCCAGTTATACAACCAAAACAAGAAAAATTCAGTAGTAGAATAAACATGAATTTATGAAACCTTGAACCAGTCTTATATTTTACACAGCTTCTGCTGCCACTGCAACACATGGCCTTAAAATGTTATTGCTGTGCGTCTTCCGTTTTTGCGAACATCATCTTAGTGAAACTAAATATCACATTCCCAGCCACCATTACTGCTCAACAGAAAGTGAAGAGTAATGCAGATTCCTTATATTATTCTAACAACAAACACAATCTTAATCGTACTTTCAACTTTGGTTGTTTCCCAACTTTTACGCCTTCCGCTTCTGATTAAGCTCCAATCTGAGACCCTATATGGTTTTATACCAAAACATGCACAGGGATTGACCATCAATTGTATGAAAGGATAATTGATAGCCTTCAACTCTTTTTATCATATCATTAGTTGTTTGTTTTACACTTCTGTATTATGTCTCGGTGAGGATAATATTTCCCTACTTTAAGTATAATAAATGTAAATTATTTCCCCACTGTTTTAAGGCTCATAAAAAAAAAACCACTGTGTGCAGGCAAATGATTTTTCACTATTGTTTGTTTACCCAATTCAAATTCATCCCATGCAGTATATTTCTGTGATGGGTTTTGTCCATGCTTCGTTCTGAACTTGATATTGGAAATTGGTATACTGAACTTGATATTGGAAATTGATATATTTCTGTTTACAATCAATCTGATTATGAGGTAGATTGACACGTCGGTCTGAAACGAACAGTTGTTCATGGCTGTGTATTGGTATAAGCTTTTATCATGTCATTTTATTTGGAGTGATATTAAAGATAGTATTTTACTAAATGCTATTTCACCTTTCAAAAACTTCCAGGCTGTTTATACTCTGCAGAAGCCAACTTTGAAAATGTAAAAATTGTGTTATGGAACTTAAACTTGTATAGAAGGTAATACGATCATGTTCAACCTTTCAAAACACATTTTTAGATCTGCGGTGATATGTGTTGCGGATAATTCATCGATGAAATGTACGAACACATTTCAGACAATGCGCTCTTTGCAAAATAGGAACTCTTCATTATGTCAATGTAAATTGTAACTGTCTCTCACAGATAGCTGTCTCTACACCCCTGCAATGTGTTTTAGATATGAAATCCAAGTGTAAATCTTGTCTGCTTCCACCATTTTTGCCCCCCAGGGCTAATCTCTTCTTTATCTTCACTTTCACAAGTACAAGGTTTCCATCGTGTGATGATTAGTACATGTTTTTGTTTTGACCGTAACGTTTGCATGGTTAATCTCTTCTTTATGCTGAATCTAAAATACTATGAAAGCGATGTACGATATAATGTTGTATCATTTAGTTATATTATAGACTGAACAAATGGTATCACAAAAATAGTTAATCCAGTCCCTTCAACTTGAAGAATTTCCACTGAGGTTTCACAAATCACCAGGGAGAATACTACTGCCAAATTGACTATACTATGATCTCTGGCTTAGTACTGTCAAGTACTTGAGGAACACGCCACTACCGAACTAGGTTACAAGTCACAATACAAGTTTAACTCTCAAAAAGCGGATAAAAACTTGGGCACAAATACTAAGCAATAACTTTCAAATAGGAATAATATACAAGTTAGAACACGTTCATTGGCTTCCAGAGCTTGTCCTCAAAACCTGGTATATTGCATTGAATTTGTTGTTAGAGAATTGAAGCAAGACTTAGAATTGTAATGGTGTAGCTTCTTCAGTGATGAAAGTCTTCTATTTATAGTTCTTGATAAGTATAGCATTAGGGCACAGAGTAAATAAAGCATGTTACTAAGATCTTCTGACATCTTTGAGTCCTCACTACATGCCATTAGAACGGGTTACATGTAGAGAATATTGGAAAATTTTCTTCATTGATAACTTATCTGATTTACTCTTATTTTTTTTATTTTTTTACGTGATTTTTGTCCTTTTGGTTCTTTTATCCATGTTTGTATATGATTTTTCAAGCTTTAATTTATGATTTTCTTTTACGACATAAAGCAGTGAACTTGGGAAAAACTTTGTTAACAACATTCATCAAAGTAAGCTCCCGATTAGTCACAATTACCTTGGAATTATCTGAATATTTCAACAAATCATGACACCTCTCTAAAGCTCAAATGACGTTGTCTTCCTTCTCATATATATATAAGCAAATGCAATTAAATATGGCATCTTGGTAGAAGTGACAACGATAAACTCAAGCAACGACAATAGATATTTGGTGGTTTTGCAAGTCAAATCCATCACAACCACAATGGAAAAAGTGTTAAACAGTTTAATAGAATCCGGATGGGCCTAGAAAATATCTCTGACAATATTAGTATCAACAGCCATATGTAGCTATACACACACTTGTTTTCAACCAAACATTTCATCAGATGTTGCCTTTTTTTATCTCGAATAGACTGTCTAAATTTGTAGTGTGCCTTATAAATTTGCTTGATAGTAGTTGCACTAACATGACATCTCTTCTTCAATGTCAAAATGTCGCTTGGAAGAACTATATATATATATATATAGGCACACACATAACCTCTAGAATATTAGAGTTTGAACCATGTCTATTAGGTTTCAAACTCTAAAGTTCCATCATTGTTTTTCAAAAAAGTTTAATGGCAGGTGTGAGGGAAGGCAAGTGAGACAAAACAGGCTTAATGGATTTCATTTTATCAACATTCGAACCCTAGAGCATGGTTCAAACCCTAGGACTCCAGCAAAACTTTTTAGTAAATTTGCAGAGCATGCAGGGAACAACCGGGGACGCAAAAAAAAAACTCTAGGATAACATTTTGGAAAATGTCATCCCCAAACTCCTGAGGATAGAGAAGATCCAAGATAAACTCCCTGATATACATATCTTCAAATTTACAAAAAATCCCAATCAAGCATGACAACAAAATTCATATCAGCGGGTACCTGCCCAAACCTGGTCCGATTTTGATAAGAAAAAACCTGAATTGACTTGGATTTGGATGAGTTTGAGTCTTCCTTGATTCTAAAAGACGAGACACTAGTATCAAAATTATATTTTTATCTCTCTTAACTTGGAATCTATTAATCAAACTCTTAAATCACATTCATTTGTTTATTGTTATTTTTAAGATGAACCTTAAGTAAACTATTTTTCTTCACAATTTTCTAAAAATTGTTGAAATTGCGTAGTTTTGGAAATTTTTTTAATAAAAAATATGAAATGCAATACAAGTTCATGCAGATGTGGGAGCGGTGCGAAGATACCCAAACTCAATTGGGTATGGAGTTGGTGTTCTATTTTTCACCTTGTTGGGTATCATGGCGGGTTTGAGTTTGGAGAAGATAGAAACCAAGGAAATGAAACGGCTCAGTCTGTTTGATTGATTGAATCGTGAACCGTACATGTTGCAGGTTTGGTTGACCCTCAAAACTGTCATTTAGTTGAACCATATAGAAAACCAGAAAATCAAAATAAAACCGAGAAAATCTGTCAAAATATGCAATTGAACCAAAACTTTATTTTTCCCTTATTTTTAATTAAAAAATTGAAAGGGGAAAAAAAAATCAATAGGAATCGTCTATTGTGAAAACATAGAAGATTGGAAGAAATTATTTGTATATACACCTTTACTATGAAATCAAATCTGAATATATATTGAGTAGCATACCAGCTTGTTGTTGTATTTGATCTTATTCCTTTTGTTTGTTCAGTGTTGTTAGAGTGAGTTAGAGAATATACTTTGCTTTGGACAGAATGATGCTATCATGATCTGTCTTAAAGAGGGGGCGGCAGCTCCTTAAGTCCGTTAACTCCTTTGGTAATTTTAGGGTTAGAAACAAATAAACTTTGGCTAAAGATACATTGAGATAAAATTAAATAAATAAGAGTAATTTTCTGCCTCAAATAAAACTACCAAAATCTTATATGTGGGTTATTAATATTAATATATTTCAATAAAAACAGTTTGACCCGGTTGAACTCGACCCAACCGATTTAACCTTAAAACAATAATTCAATGACCAGTCTGATTACCATGATAAAAACCGCCCCACCACGTTGTCATGTCTACACCTAATAACTGCTCTCAACAAATGGACCCAATGAAATCATAAAACCTACTTATGCAGTATTTAGTACAAAACAAAATATTCGAATTTGGGTAGTTGAATCATTGCATCAAACTATCTAACAATAGCATTTAAAAAGTAGAAGCACGAGGCATAATATGCTAGTTTCCTCCTCAATCAAGCAAATCGGAAACTGGAGTTTTCTTAAATGGATCAAGTTGCGCCAATTGGTGAGCCAAAGCTTTGTTGGGAAATATGTTATCAGCTTTCATCCTCTCCCTGATCCCATATGCCGGTAGTTTGGCATTTTTATAAGCCTGTGCTAGAGCATGGAACGGAGTTATTCTAGAAGCATAATTAGCTTGTCTCAATCTATAGAAAATCTTCTCCGCGTTATGGACGTCACCTCTCCTTGCATACTGTTCCATAATAGTCATATAAGTATTAAACATTGGCTTCATTTTACCCTGCTGGAGTGCCTTCTGCAAAACAGCGTCTGCCTTTTCAACTTCCCCTGCTTGAACATAAAGTGACACAACTGCATCCCAGGTCAATGGACCTATTACGCACCCACTATCTCCCATTTTCTTAATAAGATCCTTACCCTTGATTAGCATCTTATGCCTTACATAAATTTTCAAGAGTACCGAGTAGTTCTTGGCGGTAAGTTTCCATTTATTTGACATCATCTCAAAAACTGCCTCTGCTTCTTCAATTTTCTTCAACCTGCCCCAAGCTTCAACTGCAGCAAGGCAGTCCTCAACCCGAGGTTTTGACTCACAAACCTTCCAAATTCTTTCAACATCATCAGCCCTTCCCAGAATTGCATAAAGGCGGAGTAAGGTTGGGCATACCCACATATTCTCTTTCAAGTTTTCACCTTCAATCTCCTTCAATATAGCTTCAGTTTTTTCTGTAAGCCCGGCGGAGGCATAATGCCTAGCCAAGGCTGCCTGTGTTTGGTGGTCTAGTTCGACACCTTCTGCCTTCATTGTCTCAACAATTTGAGACATTCCTTCCATATCATTAGAAAGGCCCTTCACATCTATTAAAATTTTATAAGTAAAAGGAGAAGGTTTGACATTCTCCTTTTCCATCATAAGTAACACGTCAGCTATTTTCTTCTTGTCAATCTTCTTGTAAAGGATAAGCAACTGGTTACAAGCAAATGGTGAAATAGGAAAACCTAACTCCCTCATTTTGTTGAATGTTGCCTCCGTTTTACCCAAATTGTTCAGACTAGCATAGTTAGCTAGTAATGTTCTGTATAATAGTTCTCCTTTGAAAGAGTCTGGAACATGCGTAAGGTATTGTTCTGCCTTTTGTAGGCCACGCATTTTGGCAATCAAATCAAGTTTAGAAGCATACTCTTTCTCAGTAAATTCAAGCTTTTTGTTTGACTCTAGCCAATCCAAGACCTACAATGCAAACCAAGAAAGAAAAAGATAAACTTACATTATAAAACATCATATCGTGGAACCAAAAACATAAACAAGGTAAATATACATTAATAATGTAATACATAATATACTTCTACAGAATGATCAAATAAGACAATATGCCTGCAAAATCAATGGATGAAAAATTATATGCCGTTCACAATATAATCTATATGCCCAAAAAGGAAACAAACCATTCCCCCTCCTATGCAGGCCTAACTATAGTTGTTAACCCCAGAGAGCTGCATGGAATGACAAACCTGTCAACCCCGAAACTGCTATAACAGGATGCCCACAAGATAAATAGTTTAGAATAATATCTATATATAAAGGCTCCATAAAACAGAAGATGGATGGACTCGTGAGGTCAAAATTTGTGGGGTGTGAATTGTGAAGCACACTAACAGCAAAGGATGAAAAGAAAAGAAATAAAGACATGCATAAATCAGACGAGAGTGGGAGCAGAGAATGAGTTTTTTGAAGCAAAATCAACAGATAGAATGCATGAATCAGTAGAGAGTCATCAGCAATCAATATGTTGCTTTAATGGCCGGAAAAATAACCAAAACTGGCCAGAAGATGGTCAAACCAGTGGACTTGGCCGGAAAAAAAATACTTGAGCTCTAAACTAAACAACAGGATGCTGAAAATAATAAGTTTGGTTGAAAGTTCAACACAGTTGGGGCAGTGGGGTTTCGTCCAATGGCACAATAAGAAAGAAGAGTGAAGTGGAGTTTTTGTCCCCCATATTGGGGTTTAGCAACCAACCTGCAATAGCCACTCAATCAAAACACAACACAATACTTTGTGTAATGCAGGGAGGCCCCTGAAAACATGATAAGTGATGTATTCTAACTCATTCAATTGTCAGAAGCTAAATCTTTAATAACAGAATCTAAGCTGTTACTGTAATACAATTACAAATACATACAGAAAGTAAACTGTTGAAGAATAAATGGGATGGAATGGAGCTATGAAGCTTTGCTATGATAATGAGCCAACAATAAGCAATTCAGCATAGCTCATAATCTAGGATGGACCAGCATTTTATTTGTGAAAAGCTTGTTTGTGGATTGATTTGTAATCATACGTACCTTCACAAGGCCAACTTGCAGATATTTTTACCAAAGGATTGGACGGTCCATATTTTGAAATGTTATGCTTAATGCTTATGCAAGCTGGGAATGGGAAATAGCTATTCTCCAGCTTGGGGGGAGTGTTAGAAATCGTCACATTCATGGTTGTCAAGGTTATTTCATAGATGTTGAAGATCATGGAGGTTGTGAAGAGTCTATGAAGTGTGAGTTATTTCTCTCCGCCAATTCTATTTCTAAACCTAATTTGTCATGTGTAAGTGTAACCACTCATCTATTGTAACATTCTCATCTCTATGACTCTAATTTTACTATCATAACATCAACACTAAATGATAAATTTCATAAATTAGAGGACGGAAATATAAGTTTGATTTATTTTTACCTGCAGAGCCCGTCCATACATTTTACGCTTTCGAAGATTAATCAAGGCCAGCGTGATATCTTGCCTGGTTAATTCTTTACCTTTTTCAACCCACTTTTTGAGAGCAGAATCAACAGACAAACCTGGAGCACTTAAAATCGCCTTGAATAATTCAGATCGACTCTTTGCCCTCCGTGATGTTTTCTCCTCCTCAGCTGGATCACTCTCGGTATCAGACAAATCCAGCTCATCATGTATTTTCCCACCATCATCGTCATCGCCACCATCAGAGTCTGGTTCAGTCAAATGATCTTCAATCTCCACGCCATCATTATCATCAATATCTTCATCATCATCCTCTTTCTTGCTACTAGAATCAGCTTGTGATGAAAGTTGACGGCTGCTGACAGTAAATTTCTGGTTTATACGGTGAAATGCATGGCCCGTTGACAGAAATCTACCGTGATGAGGAACAGCATCCTCATATTCCTCCTCCGCAAAAGTGTTTGGGATTAATTTGACACATGAAGCACGATTAAGTGCTTGGTTTCTACAAACAATGAACAATTAGCAAAAAATTAGGCAGTAATAATCGGATTAAGCATTGATGATAATAGTGAATCAGAAACCGGTCGAACAAAGTTAATAGATTGATGGAATGCAAATAATTGATTGAAATAGAAAAAAATTAGTGAAAGTGATTATGATGAATTATAAAGAGAAGATGGAAGAATGAGAAAACCTTAGGGTGAGGCGAATCGAAGTTCGACGAAGAGCCCACATGCTGAGAGAGAGAGAGCGAGAGAGAGTGTGAAATGCTTAAACCCTAAAAATGAAACTAAAACCCTCCAACTGGCTGATCTTATTTATTATCTCGTCTATCAAGTATCAAAAAACCTTCTTCAAATAACAAAATGATAAATAAAAAAAATGAAATGAAATGTATATATGCGTTTAATGCTATGAAGCACGGACACCTCTCAAATTAGGCGTGTCGGTGTCGCACACGTCTCCGTGTCGGTGTCAGACATCGACACCGACACTTATGATTACATTAAATTATGTAATTTTTTTAAATTATTATCCGTGTCGAGGTGTCAGTGTCCGTGTCGTGTCCGGTGTCCGTGTCGGTGTCCATGCTTCATAGGTTTAATGTATTGTTTTGCTGTGTAAATTGATTTTATGGTGATGATTAATATAAATTATTTGCCTAATTTGAAACTACTAACAAATTTTTTATTGTTGGTAAAAAAAATAAAAATATTGGTTATTGATTATAGAAAAAAAAAAAATTCATTAAATTTTATAAGAATAAATAAAATAAAGGCGAAGTCTACTATAACCTTCATAATTTAAGGGTATTTATGCATAAGTAATGAAAACAAGCACATAAGTGGATTTACATGTGATACTCACAATTAACTTGTAATAAACGTTTGAATATTTGCATATGCAGATTTGCATATGACTTATTCTCATTGGTTGATGGTACTCTCAAATTATGAAGGGTAGATTACAAAAAACCAAAAGTAAAACTTAAAAGTAACAACTAAGGTATTAGACTCAGGTGTCGTTTGGGGGGAACAAGTTTTTTTTTTTAGGACAGAAAACTTAACTCATTTCATTAATAATAATTGAGTAAATACATGTTGGAATATCGATAAAATTATGGAAACTAGCTAAAAGTGGAGCTGCCTTAGCAAGTCTATGAGCAGCTTCATTTGCTTGTCTCCGGATGAACTTAACATGTGAGTTCGTAAGAGAAGTGGCTAAGATTCGTCGACAGTCGATAATAATAGCACCAAGATCGGAAGCATGGTTTTTATTACTATGCAGACTATCCACTACCCGTTTACAGTCGACCTCAAAATCCATGTCACTAATCTGAAGCTCTTCGACCCATTTTAAGGCATGTAATAAGCCCATAGCTTCACCTACCTCCACCTCCATAATAGGCGTTAGCCACTCAGTTCGAGCAATTACAAATCTTCCTTGGTCATCCCTTATACATATACCAATACCCACCTTATTGAGGGAAGACGAAAACGAAGCATCAATGTTGCATTTATACCGACCCGAACTTGGTTTGGTCCAAGCCATATGTTGAGTAACCTGCGATACCTCAGTTGAAACTAAGGAGCGAACTTGCTGGCTATTTTTCCAGCTAGTTAATAAATGACGAGCTCTCTCACATATAGTATGGGTATTATCAGTGACATTATCCCAAACTTGATTATTTCTACACTTCCAAAGACTCCACAACATCACACTAAACAGTTCTTGTTGCTCATAGTCAAGCTTTTGTAGGATTGAGAACATGATATCTGCCACAGTTTTAGTATCATCTATGCAAGGATTGACACTATTCCAAAGATTTGTACGCTGCCAGCATTGCATGCTTTTATGACACCGAAACAATACATGCAAAATGTCTTCATCCTCTTCGTTACATAATACACAACCTGTTGGGCACTGAACTCCTCTACTGCTGAGTTTCAGCCGTGTTGGAAGGATATTGCGACTGATCCTCCAAAGAAGATTCTTCACTTTCGGTGGAATTTTAGCGCGCCAAATTAAATTCCAGCTACCTGCACAGCCGTGCCTGTCATGTAAACCTGCAGTGTTTATACAAAGTTTATAGGCATTCCGCACTGAATAATTTCCATCGCGTTCCAATTTCCAAACTATCCTGTCATCATGCACAGATGCAAACAGAGGGGTCTGCAAAATATTATATATTGTATTTGCTTCAAACAAGCCACTTAGTACCTCATAATTCCATGCTTTAGAATTTGGCAAAATTAAATCTTTTACCGTAACTTGATTTACAATGTTGTATGTATCTGATGACAAAGGCAAGGACATGCCTTCTCTAAGCCAATTTTGTCCCCATATTTTGATATTCTCACCGGTACCAATGCTCCACTTGTAACCTCCTTGAACAACACATTTTGCATTCCAAATACTCCTCCACACATAACTTGGATTATGGCCGATATTTGAATCAAAGTAATCACACTTTGGAAAATATTTAGCTTTGAGTAATTTTGTGATTAAGCTTTCTGGCTTGGTAATTAAATTCCAAGCTTGTTTACCAATCATGGCTAAATTGAAAGCCTGCAAATTTTTGAAACCCATACCACCATAATCCTTGCTCACAGCAAGGCGTTCCCAGGAAAGCCAATGTAAGCCTCGCGCGCTACCGCTAGTATGCCCCCACCAAAAAGAGTTGAACATTTTTTCAATATCATCGATCAAAGTATTTGGGAGTAGGAAAGTACTCATCACATAAGCTGGAATAGTTTGTAGCACCGATTTAATCATAACTTCTCGGCCAGCCTGAGACAAATGTCTACTGCTCCAAGAATTAATCTTCCTCCATATTCTGTCCTTGATAAATTTGAAAGTAGATTTTTTGCTTCTACCTATCATAGAAGGAAGGCCAAGGTACTTACCAGTGCCGAGCACTTGTAATACGCCTAATTGATTAGCTATTGAGTCACGAACATCGGAGGGGACGTTTCTGCTGCAATAAAATTCTGATTTTTGAAGATTGATGGCTTGACCGGATGCTACTTCATAAATGGAAAGAATATTTTTCAAAGCAGCCGCTTCAGTCACATTGGCTCGGAAGAAAAGAAAGCAGTCATCTGCAAACAAAAGATGTGTAATTATAGGAGCATTTCTACAGATTTTGATGCCATGAAGTTCCCCTTTGATTTCAGCATTTCTAATGAGCGCCGAGAGACCTTCCGCGCAAATAATGAATAGATATGGTGAAAGCGGATCACCTTGCCGCAGCCCTCTTCCTGGGATAATTGGTCCCACTGTATGACCATTAACTAGCACAGAATAGTCAACTGTTTCGACGCACATCATGATCCAACTAATCCATTGTTGTGAGAAGCCCATCTTCACCATCATTTCTCTCAAGAAGTCCCAATCTAACCGGTCATACGCCTTACTAATGTCCAATTTCAGAGCGACCTCCCCTTTTTTTCCTCTAGTTTTAGCCTTCATGTAGTGAATAAGTTCGATAGCTGCCATGGCATTGTCTAGTATAGATCTTCCGGGAACAAAGGCTGATTGGTTAGCCGATATGCACTTGTGAAGCACCACCTTCAATCTATTAGCTAGAACTTTTGCAATCACCTTATAAAGGACATTACAAAGAGCTATTGGCCTCCAATCTCTCATGGAAGCTTGAGAATCGCCTTTTGGAATGAGAGTAATATTTGTAGAATTGAAATTTGGGGGGAATACCCCACTGGCCAGCCAAGAACAGCCCGCCTCAAAGATCTCATTACCGCAAGTATCCCAAAAATGTTGGTAAAACCCGGGACTGAAACCGTCCGGGCCGGGACATTTGTCAGCCTCCATTGAGAAGATAGCATCTTTAAATTCAGACATAGTGAATGGAGCAGTAAGTATTTCATTATCCTCCATAGAGATGCCTGTAGTAACAGCATTGACCACAATAGATCGCTCCCCGGGTTGCTTCTGAAAAAGATCAGCAAAGTAGTCCTTTGCTATAACTTTCATTCCTTCAATATTGTTACAAACAGTGCCATTGGAGTCCTCAAGGTGCTCAATCTGATTTGCCTTTCTACGTGTTGAAGCCGCTGCATGAAAGAAACGCGTGTTTAGATCCCCTTCCCGGTACCAAAACGTTTTTGCTCGCTGTTTCCAATACAAGTCATCCTTGACTAATAACATATCAAGTTTCTTTCTAACTTCATTATAATAATGGAAATTTGACTCATTGACATGGCTCCTTAAAGCCTCCATTTTCTTCCGATATTTCTCAATATCCTTCCTGGTACGTTGAACATTTTCTTTACACCATTGTGTAATTTCCTGTGCACACTGATTCAGTTTGTTTGTTAGAACAGGTTCTGCATTAGACTGCCATTTCTGCTGCACAAAAGAAGAGAAATCTGGTTCCACTAGCCAGGATCGTTCAAATTTGAAGTGATTGGGCGGCTTATAATGAGGCGAAATTGGTTCCCAATTCAGTAGTAAAGGATAGTGATCAGAAGCTGTAGTAGTAAGACATTCCAGCTTGGCATGATTGAACAAATTACACCATTCAACACTTGCTAATGCTCTGTCTAGTTTTTCCTCAACCGCTCTAATTGTACCAAGACTTTTGAACCAAGTAAAAGGATAACCATGTAATTCAAGATCAACCAGTCCAACATCCGATACTGCCTCTCTAAAACCTTGTATTAACCAATCCGGTCTCTCCACCCGACCTTTCTTTTCATCCGAGGAGAGAATGTCATTAAAATCACCTATAACACACCATGGTAGTTGAGATGTACTAGATAGATGTCGCAAAAAATTCCAGGAATCTCTTCTCCGTCCACCTTCCGGATAACCATAAAAACCAGTTAGTCGCCAAGTACCTCGCAGAGCATCAACTACTTCCACATCAACATGATTTAAAGTATAATTAATAATTTGACACTTTAAATCTTTTTTCCAAAAAATAGCCACTCCACCACCTCTACCTTCTCTATCAACAGTAAAGCAAGAATCAAAACCCAACATATATTTCAAATCTTCAATTTTATTAGCATTAGACATAGTCTCGTACAGTATTATTATAGCCGGTTTATAAGTCTGGACTAGGTACTTAAGGTTTGGAACTGTACTCGGGCTCCCTAAACCCCGACAGTTCCAGCTAATGCAACTCATTTTTCTAGGCAGGCCTGTTGAACAGGTCCTGCCTTTACATAATTAGCAGAAAATAAAGGATTAACATGAAAACTAGTTATGCCTTCTCCTTCTTTTGCTAAATTGGAACCATCTGTCTCCTGCATTTTTGTGTCACCACTGCACTCTACTTCTTCTACTTCCCCGTCCAGCCGTAGTCTTTTTTTTTGTGTGCCTCCCTGCCCATCTTTGTTTGGCATCTGAGTAGTAATAATTCCCGCTTTGTTTCCGGAATTTATGACTCCAGCAGGCATGATTGATAACTGGTTACTGTTGTTACATTGAGGCATCCTGTTCCGGGTCCTGAGAGGCATATAGCTGACTTGTCTAGAAGCTTCAAGCAGAACTGGGGCTGTGATAAGGCAACTTTCTCCATCGACTCTGAGTTCCTGCATAGCTCTCACATTTTCAATAGTTATAATATCGCTATGTTGCTTATCTTGCTCACGGACGTTGCTAGAACTTCCTACATCTTGTTTGTCGTGCTGGTTTAGAATTATTGGAGCCCATTGCAACTCTGAACCATTGACACAATTCTCCATGAAGAAATCCATCTTCTTTGTCTTTGGGTCACAAACCACTTTAACACGGCCAAACATAGAGTGCTTCAACGAACTGGTGTTGTTAGAGGCAGCAACCCCGGTTGTACCATTACGACCACCAACAGTAGTATTGATTCCTCCTCTTAGCCACTTGCTCGGTGCAACCCCTCCACCTAAGTATCCGTTCTCAGCTCTTAAAAAGGTTCCCCACTTGCTTGGGGGGAACAAGTTATGCACCAACAATGTAAACTATTTTTTCTTTTTGGTTAAATTGCAGTTTTGGCCCCGCACGTTTTCTAATTGGACGATTTTGGCCCCCCACGTTTCAAATGAGCGATTTTGGCCCCCATGTTTGCCCCCTTTTGCATTTCGTGACCCCTCTTGACTATTTTGACCAAAAAATTGATAATATGGATTTTTTTAACACGTGTCATAATTCTATTGGACAACCTAAATATTTTTTTTTTTTTTAAAAAGGGAAAATTATGGGGAGGTCACGTGTTAAAAAAAACTTATTTAGGTTGTCCAATAGAATTATAACACATGTTAAAAAAATTCATATCATCAACTTTTTTTTGTCAAAATAGTAAAGAGGAGCCACGAAATGCAAAAGAAGGCAAACGTGGGGGGCCAAAATCGCCCAATTAGAAAACGTGGGGGGCCAAAACTGCAATTTAGCCTTTCTTTTTTGGTTTACAATGGAGCAGACCTCGTGTATACTACCTAAACCCCTCACCATTAGATAAAACCTAGTGGCTTAACAATGTAAACTCTAATAGAAAATAAATGCATCTCAAACTATAAGCAAAGGTTTTTACTTTTGAAATATAGATCTCTATGCAATTTTTTCTTTTGAAATGTGCCCTAAATTAGCATTATGGCACATTTAAAAACTTGTAAAATGGAGGGGAAAATTAGCATTATGATACCTAACTATACAAACTTTTATAATATGAGATGAGATATAAGATCAGATGAGATGGGATGGGACAAGGAATAAGAGATTATTATTCAAAAAATAATTTATATTGAAAAGTTTTAATCACTTAGGCTTGGGCTTAAATTGTGTGTATTTTACTTATTATAAGTGTTAAGTCATTTTTCTTAATTTCTCCTTCTAGTAGCTTCTGTTGTGCTGACAATTATAACCAACAAACTATCTTTGAATAGAGGAGGAAATGGAATGAAAATGATAACTAAGAATTTACAATCAATTATCAAACAACTCTTTTGGATATTACTTCTACAATTGAACTCTCATCTTTCACAATAACTCATTCATTCATTGAGTTCTCCCCTTAAATCCAAATTTCGCTCTCATCGCCCTTTAAAATTCCATTAGCACATAAAATTCTCTCGTTCAAACACACTCCTAATTCATAGTATTTGTCAGGAAGAAAAAAGTTGATAAAATGAAATTATGCTTTCCTCTCCTCCAAAAATCTCTACTACAATACCACCTCACACAACAACAAAAAATTACATTGAGTAGAATGATGCGTCTCACTTTCTCTTTTTCTTTAAAAATGATGCAGCACGCAGAAAAATATGATCGACTTCATCAAACTTGGGTAAGTCAGTATCTTTTTCCGTGTGTTTGGAGTTGAAAGATATTTGTTGCAGATGCTCCTCAAAATCATCTGTGTCTCCATCACTTTGCTCCGGAAATTTATTAAATTCGTTCAAATAAAGAGGTTTCTCTTCTTTTACCAAATTCTCTGTATCTGAATCTGTCTCAAAGATGTCTGATAATTTATCAGAATATGAATCGAAATCCAAGTCTATATCTGCTTCATCCTCTGAGCTACCTTTGTTATCATTTATCATCGCGCGAAGTTTGTCTGATTTATCTAGTTGGAAATTTGAATTAATACTCGGTTCAACACTCGCTCTGTCATTTACTTGGATTCCCTCAGTTGCTTCTGTGTTACTTTCAGCTGTGCTTTCAAGTTGCGCTCGAAGAATTTCAAGCTGTTGCTCAAGTTTGGGAATATATCTCCTCACAGCGCGGAGGCCATCCCTATACTTTGATTTATCCAATGCCTGGATAAGGTGAGAGTAACCCAAGGAGAGACGGTGAGAATTAGCGTGGCAAAAAATAAAAGAAAAGTATGAAAAAGTTCAAAATTGGAAAGAAAAAAAAAAGTTTTGAAAATAAAATAAAATGTTAAGCATGAGCAGCGCGGCGCACACACCAACCACAACACTACAAACGCATCACCATTTTTTGAATGAAGCACACTAGAAAAGCAGCCGACTCTGAGAGTCGGATCTAACATTTTATCAGCTTAAATGACAGTGGTTAGAGTCTGTTATTGACAGAATATCAATACCATTGAGCAAGAATACTCATAGACTCATCAAGGTGAACACTTAATTTCTTGTCACCAAATTTTCTCAAAATGATTGGGCAATGAAATCCTAGAATAGTACGAAGAAATTTTCAAACACCACACTCGGGGAAACTCCAAATCTGTTTTTTATTCACAAAAATAATGAAATGTGAACACAAAATGAAGTACCTTCTTTCTCGAGAGAGTGATTCGTGGAGACATTATCTCTGTTGGTGGTTGACAGTAATTTTTCCCTCTGTACATTATTATTGTGTCCTCTTCATGAATGTCAAGCACTATACCTCCGGTCAATCTTGCCAGCTCAGTGGCAATCTCCCTAACCTCGTCTGGTGGAAATGTCTTCACCACCACTTGCAAAGTTTGATGTTTTTTCCAATGTAGATGCATGTTCAAAATTACACCTTGGTAAATTCCTCTTCTTCCAACCGGCACATAATTTTTGCTTTTCAGTCCCATTTTTAAGAAGAAAAAGTGCTCTTCTGGTGTCAATATCTCAGGATCATGGGTTGTTTCTGATGATTCTGTAGGCTCAATCTTCTCCAGAGCTTCGCAAAGTCTCTCTTCTTTTTTACGAGCCTACATTATACACAAATAATTCTATATTCACCAACTGACATAATAAATATAAAATACACACCATATATATGTATTATATCTAATTAAAAACAATGAAATAGAAAGTAAATGAAAATGCAAGAGCTTTATCACCCTGGAGGAAACCAATGAATTTGTTTCATTACATGCCATCATTGGAGAAATGAAACATGCCATTAATACAGATAAAAACCAATAATGATGCTCCCCAAAGAACTTGACTATTATTATTATAATTGACAGCCGGCAATCCAAATTCAACTAATCAGATTTGGTTTCCTTACCACCAGGACACATTCACACAGCTAGGGAATTTGCACTCTTGAATTAGTCTGTTACTTGCATCTTTGTTTTCAAACTATTCACTCACTTGGTGAATTCATATTAGGACAAAACTTACATGCATTTCCATACATGCATTTCTTGCTGTTCCACTCACAAAGAGTTGGTTTTTGGTGTTTTTTCATTTTAAAGAAATAAAAGAAAACTATTTTTTAATTAAAATAACTATCTTTTTGTGAGTGGAACAGCAAGAAATGCATGTATGAAATGCATGTAAGTTTTGTCCTTCACATTATTCTCTTAACAGCCAGGATACAATTCACTTTTAGATTCGTTGAACAACGGATGTATCTGGTTATGACCAGATACATTAGTTATTCAATTAATCTAAAAAGTGCAAAATCATCGGAGTTTCTGGCTAGGCTATCGGGGATTGACAAGTGTGATTTGAACAGGAAAAAAAAGAAGAAGGTAGGGTACCTTTACTAACTTGTATAAAATAGTTTCCTCCGTTGTCATCCTTTGAATCTCTTTCTTCTTCTTATATCTAAAAAACTTAAGCCACCTCACAACAGCTCTTTTCCCCTTCAATTTTTCCCTCCTCGGGGAATCCTCCTGAAGTGGCTCCTCTAGAACCTTATCATTAAACTTTAAAAATGGACATGAATGAAACCCTACTCCTGTTACTGTAGAAGGAACCTTCAACTCATGGTGGTGGTGGCAGCCAAATACATGTTCATAGTTCAAGCGAAGCAATAAGGAGCTGAGAGTAGTAGTATTATTATTCTGGGGGAAGTGAAATTTATTCACAAGTGCTGAAGTCAAAACCCTCCACGCCATTTGAATCACGAAATCCCCAATGTCTGAATCATGAACAAGAAAGTGGCTGCATAATGGAGGAATTGAAACAATCAATCAAGTTCTTTTTTGCTTTCCTCCACCGCCAGTGGCGGAACCAGGAAAAAAAAACTCAGATAGGCCACTAAGAAAAACTATAATATATAAATTCAATACAAAAATTATACCGTAGGCACAAATTTAAGTCGTAATAAGCACAAAGTTGATATACAATACCTCTCAATCCAAAGCAAAAGAAATGCCAAGGTTGAGAAAAATCACTCAATTTGAATAGAAACAAAATCAACAATCCACAATGTGCAATCTCTCATTCAATCAACAATCAACAAAACAATGCAAAACAAAAGGAATGTGCAATTACTCATTCAATCAACAATTAACAATCTCAAGAATAAGATCAAACAAGTGAATAACAACAGCTGGACAGAGACGGAGACAGAGAGTGAGAGAGGGACAAAGATTACCGGTTGCCGGCGCGTTTCAGAGAGGGAGAGGAGAGTGACTGGGTCTGATCACGCGAGAGAGAAAGCTTCGCCTTCGCCGGTGAGGACCGAGGGCGTTGTGGCGGTGGATGGAGCAATGGTGGCAGAAGAGCTACGACGTCACTTTGGGAGATACATATAAGTGGGAAACAATATCTTTGAGAGTGTTGAGGGATTTGGAAAAAAACAAAGTACAAAATGAAGAAATGATTATGAATTAATATAATTTATTTATTTACACAAATTATCTTTTATAAGCTTGAAAATAAGTTAATTCATCGTATAAAAAAAAACTAAATCAAATAGACCCTAAATATATCAATTATTCAATAAATTATTTTAACAATGAGCACAATAATTTTAGAAGGTTTGGATAAATTTTTTAAATCTATTCAAACTTTTAGAGTAGTGATATTTGTACATCAAATTTTGGGACAACAATTGGGACAACTTTTTTTCCTTCCTACTTTTGGGACAAAACCAATAAAGAGAAATAGAGGAGGACAAAGAGTAAAAATATAATAAGAGTATAGAAGAAAAAGTTATCTAAAAATTGTTCAAAATTTATTGTATAAATATCATTTTTCAACTTTTATAATGCACTTTAGAATTTTTAAATTAAAATAATATTTATTACGTGGTTTACAAATCACTTAAAGTACTTACCAAAAAAATAAATCACTTAAAGTACATTGGCCATAGGGCGACCTCCTAACCAAGGTTTGTCTGCCTCTTTATCATCAGTGTCGGAAATTTAGAGCGCTCACGCTCACTACTTTGAGCATTTTTTAGATACATCCACAAATGATAGCAAGAATCATGAAATATAATTTAGAAACAAGCAAGAGTGTTCAAGAAAAAATAAATAAATATAAAGAATAGTCATTAGGGAGGACCGCGGTTCGATCCCACAACTAAACTATAGGAATACACTAATACAATAGTAGAAGAATGTGCATTAAAATGCACTGATCAAATTCCCCACACTTGAACTTTTGCACTCCGAGCAAAACTTAGGATTGAAGACTTAAAGTAACAATTTTAAAAGCACCAACAAGCATGCTACAACGTCACCAGTAATCTACACATTCTAAGATTCAAGTTACAAGCCTTGAATTGTTTTTCAAAGATTGACATAATTCTTGTATGTCAACTATCAATGATGATCAAGCGTGCATGTGTGTACTGCCTATTACTATCAATCAGAGTCATGACAAGATCCTTCTCTAAAATACACATTCAGAATACTAAGTTTTCTTTTTCCTTCCTACAATTAAGAGTTTGGGTTCAGATTTCAGCTTGAGGGGAAGCTGCACTTTTCATGTTCTCACAGACTTTTTGACTTTTATACGTAGGGGTACTACTTAAGTTCATTTTAGTTATGTTTTAGGTGCTACTCTACCTTTTCACCTGACGGGATCTCACTTGTAATGAGTCCAACATGTTACTCCGAGTAGAGCACCCACACAACATTTGTTCCTCCAGTTTCCAGGCACATGAACTCCACATATGTCTTATTGTTCCTCCAATTTTAGGCACATGAACTTATTTATTTTTTTATTTTATTTTAAAGATATGTTGTGTCCCACCATTTAATTCAGTCATGATCCTACAATCAAGTAATCTAGTTTTTCCCCCAAACTTAGTCCTAATCATACCTCCTCATTGTATTTTATACTCAGATAATTTAGACAAATGAATGTGTATTTTAAAGACTTATCAAGCCACTGCTAAGTTTGCAAATTTTTAGCAGTTGTGCATTTAGGTGCAAAAATAGACTAAAACCACTTGATGTTAAAACTGACCTGAATCAGATTAAACGGACGGTAAATAAAAAAAACAAGAGAAGACACTTTTTTTATACCATCATGACAATCAAGTATGATATGAATTCTTCAAAAACAAAAGTAAATTTCACCTTAATTTTTTTATTTATTTATTAAAAGTAAATTTTAACTTACTTTTTTATTTTTTATTTAATAACTAATTATTTTATTTACAATAAAAAAAAAAACTAATCTAAACGACGGTATATGCGAAAAATCCTTCGTTCAAACGACGAACAGAAGAGGGAAGAATCAATTGAGCGAGCGAGGGTTTCATTTCTTCTCCTCCACCCTATGAATCAATCATCACCCACACTCTGAATTCAAATTCTCAAACCCCGCAATCCTACTCCTAGGTACTTCCCCTTTCTCCTTCACATATTCTTTTTTAATTTACTTTTTGTTATCTATGTTATCTTCGTAATCTTCACTTTTTCTTTGAAAAATTATCGAAATTTTAGTTATTTATTTATGCATATGCTGTTTTGAAGCTTGAAATGATTGAATTTATCTATTCATTAGTTCAATTCAATAGGCACTGTATGTAATGTAACTAGGATTTTAATATTTAGGTCACTCTTCTGTGTTGATTCTTTAATTTACTCACTCACTCACTGATTTCAATAGTTTTTGTTTACATACAGGGTTGGCAGCAGGATGGATTCAAATTCACAGTCTCCTCATAACCGTGACGACGACTCTGATACCAAAAATGTATTTCGGAAACCTTCTGGGGAGCCAGCTAATAGGAATTATCGCCGCCGATCACCTATTCATGCCTCGTCATCACCTACTGATGGTTTTTTATAATCTTTTATTTAAATAAACTCTTGCTCTATTGTTGTGTCTGTTTTGTTTCAGATTAAGAAAAAAAATTGTTTTAATTTCCTCGTTTGTAAAAGGAAAACTTGAATAGTCTGTTATTCATATGGTTAAATGGTTTATATGCTAACCAAACGATTGAGCTCAAGTGGTTACTAAGTTCCCTCTAGGACGAATCGTCGGTAGAACTCGAGTTCTATTCCTTGTGGGAACAACTCTTGGCCAGTCTTTATCTACCTCGCGGCCGAACTCTGAATTCCCATGCTCCCCTTCCCCTAGGAAAAAGAGGGTTAATACCAAAAAATAAAATAAAAATGGTTTATATGTTTTTTTTGTATGTTCCGGGGGGAATGGGGCCCCGGTAATCTGGAGTTCGGCCTAGAAGTAAATAAAGTCTGCCCAATAATTGTTCCCCCGCCAGTAATCGAACTCGGTTTCTCCCGAACGATTCGTCCTAGGGGGAGCTCATTAACCACTTGAGCCCAACCCAATGCCTAGGGTGATTCATTGCACGATATGGCATTGCTTTAATTGCCTTTTGGGTATGTGTTATTATCAGCATTCTTTTGCTGCAAGCAATCTGCCACTAAATTCTTCATTATGTGCAGGTAGTCCCAGGCGTGAACACAGCCCAAGTCCATATCCACCAAGGGAAGAATCTGTCAGAGTCTCTCACCATCATTCAAGGAAGTATGATGGCAGGGAACAAGACCGAAAATATGGCAGAAATCACTATGGCAGAAGCACTGATTCTCTTAGACATTCTGACAGACAGTCATCCCGCAGCTCCTATGGTCACTCTAGGCATGACAAGTACGCAGATGAAGATAGAAAACATGAGAGATTATCATCACGTTCTGTACGTGATCATATGAGAGAAGAGAGTGATAGCAGGTCAAAAGACTACGGCCGTAGTATGGACAAATATTCACGTGAAAAATATGAAAGGTGTGATTATAAAACCAAGGAGAAAGATAGTGAAACTTATTTGCAGCATCGGAAATATAAAGATATGGATTCTTCGTGTGACAGGTCTGGATCTGGCAAGAGGTGTTCGACATATGATGAGGCGGAGAAGGAGAGGCGTACAAGGGACGGGGATGGTCGTGATGAAAGAAAGGATTCTCAAAGAAGTTCTGGAGAACACAAAAGTGACCGTGCAGTTTCATATTCAGAGTCTAGGAGCCAAAAAGACGACATTGAGATTAGTAAGAACAAGGACCGAAACTCTAGAAAGGTAGGCGAGGTGTTTGGCGTTGAAGATAAAGAATCTTCTGGAAAGAAGCCAAAGTTGTTTGGTGCTGACAAGGATGACAATTCTGGAAAAGATGGTATTGTCTTTGTATTATTTTTACATGAACTAAGCACACTTATTACTCTCAATTATTATTGTATTAAGTTGTTATTGTGGTAAAGCAGATGAAAGGAAGACCTCAGGTTCAAAGTTTTCTCATGAGGGCAGGCCAGATGTAACGGCCGCCAAGACCAGTGGTTTTGATAATGGCAACAATCTAGATGCTGCAAAAGTGGCAGCCATGAGAGCTGCTGAATTAGGTATACACTGCATTTCCTGAAAAGCCTTTTATTGGGATGTGGGCTTATGTTATGTCCATCATTGGTCGGATTCTGGTTGCTTGAAGGTTCATGATTACAATTTTTAAACATTTGCAGAATGTGGATTGGTTTAGGTTGGATGTATTGTATACCACGGGCATGAATATTACATCCAATTTTTTAGACATGTGTCTGCTATCAATTTCTTATGTTCTCCCCATAAATGATTTTTCTAATAACGTGTTTCCAATTCTTTAACTTTTGATTCTAATATTTGTAGATCTCATTTGTTATTTTTTTTGAAATTATGATGCATAACAGTTAACAAGAACTTAGTAGGGGCTAATTCCTTGACTACGGACCAAAAGAAGAAACTGTTGTGGGGCAGCAAAAAGAGTACACCCACAGAAGAGGTATCTTTGTTAATTTGTTACATTCCCCCCTCTATTGGCCGAGTTTTTATCTCTTTTTTGTATAACATTAGGAGTACTTCATGCTCAAGGAATTATTGAGTCAGGGTGTATAGTGTTCATTTTCTCCCCTTTTATATTTCTTGGTTAGTAGTTGTATTGTAGCATTATGGTCTCTTCTATATTTTGGAGGTGCTTGTGTAATCGTGGCCTCTTCATAACTTGCATGTTTTGAGGTGAGAAAAGGTTGTTTTTTTGTTTGTTAAACAAGAACTGAACTTCCTCAGTTGTGCAAGTCATGAAGGCATCCAACCTTTTAAAATATATCCACTCTAGCGTAAAATTCCTGCTCTAGCGAATTTGGATTACTCACTTCAGATGAGAAAATCAACTGTTGATTTATTCATTGAAAATTGAGATTACTTCATCTTCGATAAAGTGAATATCGCACACTTTAAAGGTGGTAGGTCCCACTCTAGGTAATCTTAGCTCCCAAAGTGTCGGTAAAGTTGGGGTCTTTCATCCTAAATCAGAAACTTACAGTTTGACCTAAGCTGCAGTGGTCTCTAGTTGAATGGTGTTCTCCTTTGATATTGTTTACTGTCTCATTAGTCATTACGCGTAAATAATGTTTATAAATTTTATGTTCCAAGTTGTCCTATTGCATTGACTTGGATAGTTAATAGACTTATCTGTTTCATTTTGCACAAAGATGATTCACAAGTTGAAGTTGTATACATGGTAATAGGATAACTAGAGGGGTAAATGTTTTGAGTGCCTAGGGCTACAGTAGATAATCTCGGCCTCAGGTTTGCTGGATTTGTTATTGTGCCACTTTTTTTGCTTTATGCCATGGGTATTATATACGTTAACATTTGTTTTGCGTCTCCTACAACCTTAAACATAGATTGTAATTGCTGCTCTGTCATGCATTCTCTAAATGTTCTAAATGTTACAGTCTGGCCACCGCTGGGATATTCCAATGTTTGATCGCGAGCGACAAGAGAAATTCAACAAACTCATGGTAAGTTTGGATTGAGTCGGTTGCTATCTGTTAGTGTTTCTTCACCTACTAACACATTTTGAGTCTGAGTTTGTACTCGTGCCTATGGCAAATTGTAGGGTGTGAAAGGAGAAGCCAAAGTGGAGCAGAACTTGGACAATCAAAATGACAACGACGCACTCCGTGCCGAGAAGCAGAAGGAACTCCAGCTGGATCTTGAGAAACAGTACACTGCAGGTCTTCGGCGAAGAGATGGCCGCACAGTTGGATTAGGTCTTTAATCATTCACTAGTGGAATTTTGCATCCTTTTGACTTTTGTAGTAAGTTTGAGTATGCTACCTTTGATTAGGAGGAATGTTTGTTACATGTTTGGGATTTATCACGTGTATGTATGATCTTATTGTATGATCGGATGCATAGAGGAATTTATCATAGCCGTACAATTTAAATGGGACGGTTTGATGTTACAATGGAGCTGGTAGCGTTATGAGAAAACATACAGTGATATCAGCGGAGCTGGCAGCGTTACTTGTGCGAAAACATATACTGATATCAACTCAAACTAATTAGAAATTTTGAAGTACTATATGTAGATGAGCATATGTTTAGTGATTATGGCATTATGAATATGTTAAATGACATAGATATAACAAAAGAAGTATAATTGTATTTTTCATCTGAAAAGTTTAATCTAGGCCACTGAAAATGATAAGACTATTAAGAATGTTAGGGAGGGTAGTTACTAGCATGTGAAACCTTTGTATAATCAATTGATGAAATAACATGAAAGATTAGGGGGCGTTTGTTCTGGTTTATACATTTACATTTATATACCTAGTAACTAGTATGATATTCGTGAGAACCTTATTATTGTGAATAATATTCTATTCTATAGAAAGAAAGCTTTGCAAAGATACATGCTTATTGTTTGGTATTTATTTGAAAAAATTATGATGTTATAAATCTCCCCTTAAGATCATTCTCTATAGCACAATCAACTTAAAGTTGAATCTATTTTCTGGGTTCCTGCCACATTATTTTAAAGCAACTCACTCATTTTTTTACTCCAATGGTACAACTTTAAAAATCTATTATTTATATGTTTACAAGTTTCTCTTTCATGGTCTTTTCCTAGGTGGCAATCTCTCCTTAATTTATGTAATAGGTGGCACTCTTATAGTTGTATATTTCCTATGTGGCAAATGCTTAACAATTATTTCTTATAAATTCTTCCACAAAACAAATTCGGATATCACATTATTTCTCATTTATCACATTACCAATTTCGGATATCATTAAATCTTTCTATCAATATAAAAGTCAAACCTTTTATTTAATCTTCAATAAAAAAATTACCAAATAAATACAATTTTTACCAATAATTTTTTTTTAAGTTGGATCAATGTAAAAACATTAGTTTTACCAAGTAAAATATGATTCTATAGCCCAATGTCCAATTCCAATATATGTATCATGGATTCATCAAGAATATACATATGTGTGTGTATGCTCTACTATACAATACAATTTGTTTCTTCCTTTTTTTTTGTTCATTTTTTCTTAACATATCGATGTCTTTTTATATTTTTTGTGATGTGTTTCTAATTTTGTTTTGACTTATTTTTTACATGCAGTTTTGTAGGGTGCATGTTGTTAACAATTACGTTAAGTATGGTTTTCAAGAGCAAAAGGAGTCGATTGTATAATTAGTTTTTTTTTTAATTTAATATAAATAATCAAGTGTTATTCTTATTTTTGTTGGTATTTATCAATGATATTTTTTTTTTTTATAATATCAATGATAATGTTTACTTATTAAAAAGATAATTGTTGTTCATATTTTCATACATCATATATGAATATAATGAATTTTTTTTACTAAATAATAAATTTATCATTTTCATACAGCATATAATTGTTCTTTTTTTTTTTACTAAATACTAAATTTGCATAAAAAGTCAAACTAAAGGTCACCAAAAAAAGTAATAAAAAATTGAACACCCTTTTTTGTTTGTATATTTGTTTTTCTCAAAATAAGTTAGTAAAAATATAACTGGAATAAATAAAATATTTATATTTTCTTTATTTCACTTTTTAAAAGATCGGAAATATATATATTTGAAAATCTTAATTAATTGTCATTATTACTTTCCTTACCTTAGATAGAAAACATAAAACAATCTTAATTAATTGTCACACAAAATTTTTATTTTTAAATTAAATTCTCACTCAAATTCTAAATCAAGATACCAAATTATTAATTGCTAATTATTGTTTTTTTTTACTAATTTGTGAATTAATTACAATTTTTTTTATTAATTGCTAATTATTTTTGTGTTGTATATATTGGACTTTTATTTTTAATTTGTTCTAACAATACTATTTGCATCATCCCACATTTTAATTGCTAATTTTTATGGAGTTATATTTATATGGATGTTTTATTACGGGTTTAATAGTTTTTTATTTGTATTTTTTACGACGACCTATATATTAATACGAGTATTTTTATTAATAATTTCTCTGGGGGCGGGAAAAGAAAATACCAATATTGTTGGGAACGGGGAGTGATAAATCACAAAATTGGATCCTCTCCTACTATTATTGTTCATCCCTCTCTTATTTTGCTAATTCAATGGTTGAATGCCCACAAATAAAAAAGGAATATAACTAAAGCGAGAAAAAATATATAAATAAATGGCCTAGATTAGAGCATAATACAGAGTATAAGAGGACGAGTTGAAGAGGATCCAGATCCGGAGATCACTCTGAACGTGTATGTAATATGAAAATGAATGCCTATATTTTTTGTAATTCTTATGAGGACATATATTTGTACGGGAACCTATATTTCTACCCATATACTAATACATTGACCATTTTTTATTTAAAATTTGTACGAAACCTATATTTATACCCATGTACGGGGTTTATTTTTTGTAATTTCTACAGAGTTATATTTCAATGGATGTTTTAATACGGTGTTTATTAATACGGGGCGGAGGGCCTATTTATTTATTTATTTGTCTTCTTTCTATGAGAACCTATATTTATACATATATTAATACAAGATACTTATTTTTTGCAATTTTTACTGGGACTTATATTTACACTTATACTAATATGAGTGCTTTTTTTGTAATTTACACAAGGGCCCATATTTATACTCATATATACCAAAACATATATATATAGTGTAATTCCTACGGGAAGAGAGAAAACACATATTGTTGAGAACTGGTAGCGGGAGATCACTCTCCACCCTGTTCAATCCCTTTAAAATAAGTAATTTTGTATTATTTTTTTCATATTTGAATAATACAAATATAACATCACAATAACAAAAAATATAAGGGTCGGAGTTCGAACTCTTATACATTTATTTATTCACCTTAAAAAGTTGAAATTTTTAGTCACTAAATTAGTTGGTCCCTCCTCATGTTTCTAAAATTTGAATTAGTTATAGGACTAACTAATTCAAATTTTAGAAATATGAGGAACCAAGTTGAAACTTTTAAAACATAAGGCACTAACTTGAAACAAAATAAACATAAGGGACCAACTTGAAACCTAAAATAAACATAATGGACCAAATGTGCAATTGAGCAATTGAGTTAATAGCGTCAAATTTATAATACATGGGGGATGAACATTTTATGAGTAAAGAAATTAATGTTTAATACTCCATCCGTCCCAAAATATAAGCAAAAGTTGATCAATAAAAATGAATGTATTTGGTCTAGATCTTTAACCAAATTAATAGTGTCAAATTTATAATACACAGAGATTAACATTTTAATACATGGGGATGAACATTTTAATACACGGGGATGAACATTTTATGAGTAAAGAAATTAATGTTTAATACTCCGTCCGTACTAAAATATAGGCAAAAGTTGGTCAATAAAAATGAATGTATTTGGTCTAATCTTTAACCAAATAAATCAAATTTCTTTTATTCATTGTTGCTTATATTTTGGGACGGAAGGAGTAAAAATAATACATGGAGATGAATATTTAACACAATATTTATTAATATACGGGGATAAATATTTAATATAAAAAAATAATACAAACTCTTTATATTATTTACCCATGTAAAAAAAACTACAAATCTGCATTTTTACATATACTAATCTAATTTTGTACAATAAAATAAATAACTTTTAAAAATTGATATTTTCATTGAATATTAACCCGTGCATTGCACAAGTCAGTTATACTAGTTCAAATTAAGTCTCACAATTTTACCTCGTATATTAATATTTTACTCATGTTTATTCAAAACAAGGAAAAAGAAATATTTAATTTCAAAAGTGCACAAAGTTCCGTGCTAATTTGGGTGAGTTGAATTTGAATGAAAACTGTGATTTGATATTATTGATACGAATGAATTGTTATTGATATGAAAGCTCTATGTTCTCAAACATAACTTGGTTGTTAAAAATTGTTTTTCAACCAATCAAGCCAGAACATCTTATTCAATAATACAATTCGACAATAAACGCAATCATCAAGTTTGACACTCAATCTTACCGTTTTAATTTTACCACATGCACAATTTTGTACACTTGCAGAAATTGCCATCATAAATTATTTAGGCTTTCATTAAAAAAACTATTTTTTATTAAACAAAAAATCTCCACATCCAGACAAATAAGACCCCTATTTTTAAATTTGTTTTAGGCCTCACTATTAAAAATTATTGGGACGGGGCTCTATTTGGTGCAAGAAAATAGAAATGTAAGAAAATATATTATTTCAGACACCATATTTCTACTCATACACCTTACAAAAAATTCTTCAAACAATTCCAATCTAAAATATCAAATAAGAGAGCACTTAAATAAAGACCACCAGTTCAGTTTTCTTGCAGTCTCCATCAAATATTCACAATTACAAGTAACAACCCAAGTATATATTATATATAATAACTAATAAGATCCTAGACAAAAGAAAATTACATAACCATAACTTCAATATCATAATCATAACTAACAAAGATTTACAAGCCCCCTTACACTAGATTTGTCCTAAAAGAATCAGAAAAAACTATGTATACTTATAAATAACAAACCAATAATTCATCAATGCATACACTACAAACAACAGTTCTATAGACTATAACATATCAACACCGGTGAGTGATAACTGTTATTACCCATTATTTCATAGTTCACCTGTCCCAAGAGGTTGCCTTGAGGTATTTCCAGAGGCCCAGGCTTGATAATCTTTAACAAGCTGTTCAAGAAAAATAACTATCATAAAGTAAATCAAATTTTATAAATTGCTTAGTATTTAAAAGTAGTACAAAATTTCAAGTAGCAAAGCAATCTATTGTAGAACCATAGTCAGCAAGCCAGTATCAATAGCAGTATTAAAGAACCAAACGACGAGGAATTGGAAGTTGAACTCAAAGAGCATTTTGACATTTTTTATATAAAAACATTGTGCATACTAATATAATACATTATCAGCATAGATTTATATATGCCGTGAATATTGTGAAGAATATTATTAGTACTAATCAGATAGGGAAAGGAAAATTCAATGAAGATTTTTTATGCATGCTGTAACTACAATGGCAGCTAAGTAACTATATGCATACTTCATTGGAGCGTTTGGTCGCCGCTGTAACTACCAACCCAGGCAAATACTAGTTAGGCTATAACTATATGTATACTTCAAATTTTTCTTCTGCTCCTATCATGCAGAGTCTCGAGTCTTTGGGTGCAATGCTTTTGTCCATGCACATTAACAATTTCAAACTATTTTTGGACTCTCGTGTTATCAGCAGTATCTTTTCAGGTTATACACCAAACAAAAAGGGGTATAAAGACTATCGTCTTCGTAGTCATCGATACCTTGTTTATATTGATGTTAGCTTTGTCCTTCACTCTCCCTTAGCTTTATGGGGAGAGCTGCAATTTAGAATTTGAGCACAAGTTTTTCTTCCTTGATTCTTTCTTTTTAGAGTTAACATCTGAGTCACATGTTTCCATTCCCGTTCCTCCTTTGGCCTTTCTTTTGTAGGAATAAGTATCTTCAACACGAGTAGCAAGTACCAAAGCTAGTGAGCCAACATTGGTGCACTGGAGGAGATAAAAAAATGATTTGGTCCGAAAACAACATTGTACTTTGTGTGGGATCTTATTGCTTGGAGGAGTAAGAAGCAAAGTGTAGTCTCTCAATCAAATGATGATGTAGAATTTAGAGCTACGACACAGAATATCTGAGCTATTGTAGATGAAAATTGTGGTTGATGACTTGAAGATACAGTACGAATGTCCTATGAAGTTATTTTGTGACAATAAATCAACTATCTATTGCTTATAATCCTGTTCAACACGACATGACAAAACGCATTTAGGTAGACCGACACTTTATGGAGTTAAAATAAGAGAGCAGATTGATAACAATTGCCGACATACCTTATAGGCACCAATAAGCAATGTGTTAACAAAGGATTACAGACAGAAGGAATTAGCCAGCTTAGTTGCAAACTACAAGCACTGATTAATCGACCAAGAGCTTGTCTATATATACATTCCAATTAGTGCTTGTACTCTTAACACAGTAAATATTTAGAAATTTTTGCCCACATGTGAATCATACTAACAAATTAATGCAAAGTTGGAAATAGACTGCAATTTTACACAAAGTTTGTTAAGTTCCAATTGATAGCTTCAGCAAAATTTATGAGATGCCTCCCTATCACACCCTCAGCAAAATTTTATTGTTTTTTCCAGGATGATGAGAATCTGTATCTTATCATGTGCATCTATTGGATGAGGATATGATGACTCTACTTATGAGATAGGCTACCTTGTCTGAAGATGAAGTCAGATTCGTGTAGGATAAACAGTTTAGGCTATTGTGTCTATACATAAACATAATTATATGCATTGTATTAAATACCCTATTTTCAAAGTAATCCTTTTTTATCACTTATTAATTATTATACAATTTTTTGTATGATGTGCTTTGAATGCAATCTTGGCTCTGTTTGTTAAAAATATATGGTCTTATAAAGGATAGCTAATAGCGGATAAGCTAGAGGATTGAATTTGTAGTGTTAGGTAAAATTAGTTGTTGAACTAGCTAATAAATACAAAATAACATAACATATTTTTAATTAAGATAACCAGGGTAAAATTGAGATAAAAAATAATATGCTAATCTACTTGAATTCACGTATCAGAAAACGCTATAAGCTAGTAAAGAAAAGCTATAAGCTCGTGAAAAAAAATTGTTACCAAATAGGTCTATTTTGGTCGTATGAACTTACAAGCTATCGGCTATAAGCTCAAAATTGGCCTTGCCAAACATAGCCCTTGTATAACTTTTCGTTAATTTCCAGAACGTACTGTTAGAGTTAAAAAATTCCTATCATGATTGCTGCCAAAATTATTTCAAAAGGAATTGAGTTGCTGGGTCAGAATTGAGTTGCACTTCAAGAAAAAAATAGTCCTAGGTCAGAATTGAGTTGCTGTTGGAGGGGTCTTTTTGAAATCAAAGTGTTACGTGCAAAAGCAAAGCAGATAAACTGTAGTGTTTGTCTTTCTTCTTTTCATCTTGTACCAAAAAAAAACAAAAAAGCAGATAAACTGTCTATTTATGAAACTATGTAGTATAATAAATGGAAAATGCTATTTAGTAAGAAATTTCTTTGCAAGAAAGAGAAGAATCTTATGTTACATCATCTAACTCTTCCAAATAATAATTACCCACTATCCCATGTATGGTAAGCAAAAATCTAATTGGTCAAATTTTCTAATTTTGTGGATTCTTCTCTTTCTTGTATAAATTATTCTTACTAAATAGCATTGCTCATAATAAATATACTAAAGTATGTGTATATAAACAGTATTGGGTTATGATACAAAAAAGAAAAAGAATAAATTCTACAAGAATTTTGAACTGTCAAGTTAGTAACTTCCACTCTAATTTTTATTTACTTATAACTTCGCAGACCCTGACATGTGTAAACATTCAATCAAATTTGTATACTAATTCTGGTTACTTCTTATACATTTGGTAATATATCAATCGTTTGTAGCTGGAAAATTTGTTGGATATTGCGTTGTGTGTCCTTGATGCCTGGACATATTTATGCTTATTAGATGTCATGACTATGGTTGTGTGAAGAGGCAACAGTTCAACATTTCCGTGCCAAAGTACAAGGGCAACCTGTAACACTTCGGTGTATTTGGTTAGAGCATAGCTATCGTCTTTTTAGTGAGTTTTTCATGGAGCAAAAGTTGATTTGGGATAAGATTAGGCGTCTCGCGTTTGGCTTCAATTTGGTATAAAGTGCATGAATTTTAAATGGGGTTCCTAAGAGATATCTCAAGAATTGGGTGATTTTGATCATTTTTTGTGTTTTGCTCTTATGTCAAGGAGGACTCCTTGTTCCTCTATCCCTTTGTAATTTGTTCTCTGTCAAAGTGATTTTCTTCTTTCATACAAAAATAGAAAAACATCTAAATCAACCTTGTAGTTGTAAATAATATATTGAGCATCAACAAACCTGTGACATAAAACGGGGAAGCATAATCTTGAGTATTTGTTCAAGGACTTGAGTCCCAGCTGATTCAATTGCTTGCTTTGGTATTGCTTTGAAAGCGAAAGGAATTTCAATGCTTACCTGAATTCAAACATAGCAATCAAAAGAAAGCTTTAACTGAAATGCCACAAATTAAAAATCACAAGAAAACTCTTAGAATTTGGGCTTGATGCATGGATATAAATAGCGGGCGGCCCAATAGTGGAAACCTGATAGCAGGTGGCCCAACACAACAAATCTTGGAGGAGACTTTGATATCATCTTAGAATTTTGGTTTAGCCTAACTCAACCTTACAAAACTAGTTTGTAAGGTGAGGATAACTCAGTTGATAAGGAAATCACATTAGGGGTCAGGGTTCAAATCCGAGATTCTCCATATATTTACCTCAAGGGGTGAATTTCTAGCCACTAGGCTACTTGACAAAAAAAAAGTGAGAATTGCCCCCAGTTATAAACATATTCTCAGGTTATCTCTAAACCAATGTAAGACTCTTAACAAAAACAAAAGGAAGTAGAGTAGCACCACCTCAATTATAGTGTCTGACGCGAGTTGTTGCACCAGTGAGTCATTTGAATTGGTCTCACAAGATATCCGGTTCACCATTATAGCTGCATTACCATATTAAAGTATTGAAAGGCATTCCTGAATCAAATGGCATGACATATCCTACATATATCTAGATACCCCAGTGAGGAAAAACACATCCTACACATAAAACCTATCTATGACTGTCTCCGTGAGCTTAACTCAGTTGGTAGGGACATCGCATTTTATATGTATAATGATGATGACATTTAGTTAGCAAGTAAAATAATCCTCACCATCAAACTTATCGTTCTGCGAGGCGACTATAGGCGAGCCCTCAAGCTTGCAAGACAAGAGCTTAATGCAACAGCCATTAGGTTGTTGTTCAACTTTGACAAGCAAAACAGGACAAACCTCAAAAGTGAAAAACTTAATTGTGTAAACATAACATCTGAATGTATCCTCACTGACACGCTCAATCCTCTCAGCATCCAACACTGAATATTGACTCGCTGGTAAACTCATGTATTCAACTACAAGCAAGAGTAGAACAATTAATTTAATTAATTTAAGTATTAAATATAATTATTAAGTAAGATTACTTACTTAGGGGACGTTGAAGTTGTTGAACAGAAACAGACTCTTTACGGCGAGCAACGAACCGGGCTTTATGGGTTGCCGGAGTTGCTGCCGAAGCACGAAGAGGAAAGCGTTGTAGTTTGGGTTGAAAAGACGAAATGGGAATAATGGAACTAACAATCGACGAAGCCATCCAATTTCCAAACTGTTTCTCGGAGTGGATAGATAGCTCGCCTGTTAGACCAAGACTTGTCTTGTGGATGTGGTCTCCACGGGCCTCTATTACAATTCCTGTTCGGTTTGATTTTGATTAGTTTTGCCTGAAAATATAATTAAATAAAAAAATCAAATTTCCTGTATACTCTAATTAATTGTTTAGTTTTTGTTTTTATGGGTGATGCTAAACAGTGTCCCGGGCACTTGTCAAACATTCTAAAAAGGGAAATAAGCGATAAAATTGATGTTTGTAAGATTCTTTTTTACATTTTTGAGGCATTGGATGCACAAATTTCAAGACAGAATTTCTATATTTATATGCTTAACAAATGTCTCGGGGGTACTGTTTAACATTTTCCTTTTTTATAAGCTAATTAATCGTTTAGTTAATTCAGCAGTGATTAACGCTGAATTTAGTATGGAGGGCGACAGTTTGATTCCCGCAACTATAATCAGGAGGGGGCTAGAACCACTTGATGTGCTAGAACTGATCTCCGTACCAAATTAAGCGATCTTGTGGGCAAGATTACGGTGGTGAAAGCAAACACGAAATTATATTTTGTAGGTTCATTGTATATTTAATGTTTTTGGTTTATAATATTGACTAGATACATTAAATATATAATGAATCTAAAAAAGACAATTTTAAACAATTTCATATCCAATTTTTTCAACATTGCACGCTCAAACAAACTATTTGTGCTTTTTACTAAAATACAGTAGTAAGAGGTTCAGAACAGTTCATTGTTTTTTTTTAAATCAAACCAATCCAGTTTTGTTTTTTCGGTCTAGTTTTTTATTCAAACCAAATAAATCGGTTAATTTCTAGATTGATTTGATATATGACGATCCTGACCCTGAGGTGAATATTTTCAGATACAACAGATAATGCTCAGGATGATAACCAAGATGACGACAGATTGTCGATTCACAAGGAAGGTGATGAAGATGCGATCAAGGATGGAATCCTTGGCTTGGTAGTTCCAATGTAAACCAAGGTTGGGATGATTGGGTCAGTAGTCCAAATGTGAATGTTTTTTCATTCAAATGTTAATACTCATAGGCTACAATCTGTTGTTGGTTCTAGTGGTGATATGTCATAATGTTAACACCTTGTTGGAGCACTTGCGAGGGCGCCAAAATTAGAAGGAGGAGCACCAACTTGAGGAGGCTCATTGGCAACATGCTTTTGAGGAAACACACACAATAACACCAAACTTTTCAACAACAAATGACTACCTATGCACAGGAGGAAGAAAGACGACAATTATGAAACATAATTTCACCAATTCACCTCCTATGCCACAAACCAATATGTCACCATCAACCAACCACTACAAATTAACTACTAAACAACTATTGCTGTCATAAGAAACATTTTTCACACGGTAGTTGTTAACCATGAACATTACAGTGTCTTTTACTGAGAATTGACGGAGTATAGGATTATGAGGCTTGTGTTTGGTATCGAGGGAGTGGACTGCATGGACAAAACCAAGATTGATAACTACTTTTAATGTTGATGATTTTGATTTCCAATATTGATAACTATTTTTAATATTGTTCATTTAATTGTTTGTTTTTTGTGTTTCTTCCATGTATTTCCTTTTCTTTTGGTGTGCAATCTTTTGTTGCTCCTATATTGTTGATAATCTTATTTCTTTGAGTTGGAATATTACCCTTATTAGCAAGTTGGTGTGCAATGTTTGATTCTTATTTACATTTAGACATTTTTACTTCAAGTGCATTATAACTAGGGGTGTACAATGAGTTGGGTCGGTCGGGTTCGGGCCCAAAAGATCTACCGACTCAGTCCACGTTTGGAAAAACAAAGCCATACCGATCCATTTTCTGAAAACGGTTTGAGCGGTTTTGGTTTCGACTGGTCGCAGGTGCATCAGATGGGTATATCGGTTAATGAATTTTTTTCATAAAAATTCTTAAAAGAAAAAAAAAATTAGATCTTCAATATTATCCTACAAAAATCCAAAAGCTTCAAACAGAAAACTCCCTTCTCAACATATCGCGTGTGAACCGTGAAGGCTTGTGGTAGAGAAAAGGGAGATGGAGGAGTGGTGTTGAAAAATGAAATTTAAAAGAAAGAGTCGATTTGCCAAAGAGATGATTTGTCTAATACAACAAGATTGTTTCGAATCTTGAGAGAGTAAAATAAAATGAAAATGATGAGCAAGAGTAGAATTCAATCAAAGAGAATGAATGTCTTGTGTTTTAGGTAAAGAAAAAGAGTCTTGTAGTTTTCAACCACCTCACTCATAGAGAAGAGAAGAGAAAGTAGTATAGGTGAGAGAAGGTAACGTTACTTAGTAGAATGCAATAGAAAATGTCAGTAATAAATTAGTAGAAGTGTCTTTTGAAATAAAGCAAGTTATACAAAAAAATGAAAAGTCTACTATAGCCTAGTCTAAATTTTCATAGGAAAAAATAAATAAAGTCTAGCTGAAAATAATACTGCTAGTATTTCAACGCACGTATTCAAAGGGAGCTTTGTCATCAAATCCTTGGATTGTCTTTGGTTTTGCCATCATCGAAGAATGTGAGTGCACCCTAATGTATTATTTTGAAAGTGTGTCAAAACTATGATAACTTAGATTTGGTGTAAATTGAACCTAGATTCCTTATTCTTAAGTGTTAAATACCAATATAATTAACCATAAGATAAATGAATTTCAACCCTGAATTTTTTCCGAGGTTTTAAGCAATTTTTGTGTTTTTACATCGACAGATGGTTATGCATGATCCAACATACTGGAATAAGTCTCTCTAGAGGAAACAAGAGCTTACATGCTCTAGCGCATTCTCTGAATGATTCGGCGCATGCTGAAGCCATTTTCAAAATTAACAATTAGAGAGTTTTATGCACTTGTGCATCATTTGGATGAGCCAAACATAACTTGTCCATAATCCATTTTCATAAGTCAAGCGAGTTATATGACCCGATACATGGGCTCTATGAGTTGGATCATCTTGGCTATTTTTCACTAAAATGTTAAAAATAGTGTAAAAGTTTCTATTATAATTTTTTCAATCCCTTCATATCTTCTTATCTCTATATAAAGATAATCATGCACCATTATTCATTAAAAAAAATAAAAAACATACAAACTCATTCCATCTTCGGTCTCAAAATTCTCTGCAACCATTTACTAAGATAATGATGAGATTTAATGAGTGCTTAACTTTGTTTGAGAATTGATAAAATTAAAATTTGGAAATTGGTTTTGTAATTTGAGTCTCGAGTCTGAGGATTTTTTGTAGGAAAACCCTAGGGCTTTCTCCTCAAAGATTGAGTTTTTGTACATATTCATTGTCAATTGGATTCAACCATAGTGAAAGCTTTGAAGGGTTGTTGCATACGAGAAGTAGATTGGAGGATCATTGGAATAACATGGAAATTTGATTCTTGGAAGATTTATAACTCACTTTATATGATGTTTTTAAACCTTTAATACATGATTTATTACCTGTCAATATGATGATGATTTTATGTTTTGAATGATTTCTATTGTTTTATAAGAGAAACTCCAGCGCCGGGGATTTCACTCAGTCCACCGGCGTGGAGTACATAATTTTAGTAGATTTACCATTGCAGTGCTCCATCACGTTTTTAGCATTCCGTCACGTGGCAACATAGTTATCTCCCACGATAATGTTACTTTGTTGTGCTTTTGAATAAAATATGAATATATGCTACTGTTGTGAAACTTTGTTGTCCTTTTGCGGAAGAAGTTGGACGAATTGACATTAAAATATGAATATATTAAAATGTGATGTAAAGTTGCGGGACCAAACATGAGTTCTTTAGGATTGCACCGTTGGAGTAAAAAAATAAGTGACTTATTATAAAATGACGTGGGTTTAATGGATCCCACAAAATAACTTTTGAGTTCACTATTGGAGGTGCTCTAAGTATTTAGAGTCAAGCACACTTTTTGTGTTATGTTTTGTAGATTTCACGTTATTTTGGTGTACAAAGTATATCTAGTGTCGTGATAGTTCTGCAAGAGCCAGAGATAAACAAGCTTCAACGTTTTCATCTAATAACAATAGTCATCACACCTGACAGATATATAAGAACAAATAGTCATTGAATGACATGATAGTTGGATTCTCCCATGTGCGGAAAGTTGTACTAGCCTAGTACCATTCTAAATGGGAGAATATACTTTATTCATTTATGTTGTTCATATCTAATTACTGGTTGACTTATGATCCAAGAAGATGCCTATTTAGAGAGTCATAAAATCTTAGTTCAATAGACAAGAAAGAAGAGAGCTTGCATTGATTAAAGTTGGTTGCACTGAAGTAATCAATATGTCACAAGAAAGGGGAGTTTGAAGATGAAACTATTTTAGAAGCAAGAGAAGGTGGGAAAGGAGGCACAAGAGGTTGCAAGATGTAAGGACAGTTTGTACAAAGTTCCTTACTGATCCACCGTCTAAAATTACTCAACATATTATTATAGATCATATCAATTTTCTAAGAATTGTTAGTAAGATGTAGAGGCTAAACATATGATAGTGGTGAAAGGTTTAATTTTGATTGCCGTAGCTTTGACGGAGTCTCCTGTAAAGTTGAAAGATTCAAAAGAGCCAAAAATCTTAGGAACAGATGGAACAAAGAGTCTTTGCTAATTTTAGCGTTGCCAAAAGGAACTCGAGATGAAGTGGGAGTTTTGAGAAATTGATACACAAAGTCAAACCTAATAATGACTGAATTGATTTAGGTGTCAATGGGTCGTCAGCAATATATTTTTTATTTTTATTTAAAAAAAATACAATTAAAGACATTTTATAAAAATTTCAACATCTAAACCAATTTTTACTATTTACATATTTATCAATTGAATTTATTTTAATTATTTTAAGATTAACACATAAAATACTAAATTATATGACTAAAAATAAAAAGTTGACAAAATTTATGAATTATATCACAAATTTACCCCTTTGAAATTATAAACACTTAACCGAACCAAACAACATACAAGTAACTGAGATCCATTTAACTTTCCCAATAAATTCTTTTCCATACACATTGACCGATAATCGAACCTAGAACCAAATAGTTAAAGGATCAAACATATGCCACTCCTACTCCTATTAGTGGTAATTTTTGTTTCTCTTTATTGGTTAAGTTGTCCGATCAAAATAAGTGAAATCTATGTTTCAAATTGAATTTTAGTAATACAATTTTTTTACAATTTTCTAAAAAAATAAAATAAAATAAATGTTTTACAACTATTCAACTAAAATGGGAGTTACCTTGCTAACTTGGTTACAACACCGGTTTAACGAAACGGTGAACACTCGTAGATCTCTACTCCCGAACCTGAACTTTATCAGCTTCGGTTCATTGACGAGCCTGAGCTTCGGAATCTCGTGTTCTTTCAAATTCTCCATCGTTCCCCTCACACTGTGGTCAATGAACCAGTTCAATCTCTAGTCATTCAAAGTCACTACTGTGTCACGAACCCTAATTCTTCTCCTTCATTTCTCATCACTTTCGATCTTCTCGATCAAGTGTCGGTAGCTGCGTAATTCACAAGAAAGCCTCTGTTTCTTGATCGGGAATTCATTTTTTCATATTTTATGCTTTCTAAAATTAACTGTTGATGTGATCGTGAGTGCATGCTTCAATCCATCTCATGATTGGTAATGCAGGAGTTTGATCCATCTATTTGTCGCGTTTTGAGGTTGGTTGTGCAATCTGTTCTAAGATTTTGTTGATTAGTTTAATTTTATTTTCTCATTGTTTATTGTGATATTCAATTGAGCTCATTTGTTTGATATCTTGTCGAAATTTGTAGTTAATTTTGCTTGTGAACGGGAAACTATGGCGCAGAGTAATTGGGAAGCTGATAAGATGTAAGTGTATTAATTTATGTTTTATACAGCCAAAGCTAATGGTTAATTGTCCTGTGACTCGTGAGCTCGTGAGCATAGCTAAGTTGGTAGAGATCATGTTTTATATGTAGGGGCCGGGGTTTGAACTCAGGATACTCCACTTGTTCACTTTAAGAGATGAATTTCTAGCCACTAGGCTACTTGAGCAAAAATTTAAAATTGATCCGTGTAGACAGTTTCATTTAATATTTATAGTTGTTTACTTTAAATTTTCATCATTGTTTTGTTGTCTTTTTCTGCTAGGCTTGATGTTTACATATATGATTATTTGATGAAGAAAAAGTTGAACAATACTGCCAAGTCATTTATGACAGAAGGGAAGGTTTCTCCTGATCCAGTAGGTGAGAGTTTGTTAAAATACTAGTTTAGTGTTCTTTAGTACTTTTCCTGATGTATCTGGTCTATATTACGGTCCTAATACATCATATATTCAATGAATTTGAAAAGTGGACTTTTGTTTATAGTTGTGGCCGGAGGGAGTACTTCTGTTTTACCTGATTTTTTTATTATATAAATGATTAGTTAGTGTCTTTCTCTAAATAAGACCTGTTTTAAATACTCTGTTATCATTGGTTATGTAAAATTTCGGCATCTATTGCCCGGGTGGAATATTTTGTAACACAACTGATTCTAGCTCTAAAACTCAAAATGCAGCAATTGATGCTCCTGGAGGTTTTCTTTTTGAGTGGTGGTCTGTTTTCTGGGATATTTTTATTGCAAGGACAAATGAGAAACATTCTGACAATGCTGCAGCATATTTAGAGGTAGCTCCCTTCTATGCATTTGGCTTTAATGGTGCTATATACAGAAATGATTCACGAGCCTTCACGAAATAGTTTAGCCTTCACCTAAATGATAGTTTATTGATCTGATTAAATAGAGTAGTCATTATACTTTTTCCTGAATTGCAGGCTCAACAGATTAAAGCGAAAGAACAACAATTGCAAATGCAGCAGTTGCAATTAATGCGTCATGCTCAGCTGCAAAAAAGAGATCCTAATCATCCTCCCATTGGAAGTCCTCTAAATGCTATCACCACAGAAGGAGTCATAGGGCAATCTACTGCCACTGCTTTGGCTGCAAAAATGTATGAGGATCGGATGAAGAGCTCTAATCCTATGGATACAGAGACATCCCAACCACTTTTAGATGCTAGAATGGCCCTTTTGAAATCAACAAATCATCCCGGGTAAATTCTATCGGCAAATTGTATTGAACTTGAAATATATGCAGTCTTGTACATGTTTACAATTTTTTGGCATTTGCACAACAGTCAGATGGTTCAAGCAAATTCAGGAAGTGTGACAGCTTTGCAGCAAATGCAGGCTCGAACTCAGCAAATCCCTGTATGTGTTTTCTTGACTTGGTCTTTATCTGCATTCACTTCTTTCGTTTCTTTTCCTCCTTCCTTCCTTTGTACTTTATATTTTAAGGTGTTCATCTCTAATTTTTCCTCCTCAGCAGGATACCAAAAGCGAAGTCAACATGGGAAACATGCAAAGATCCTTACCTATGGATCCTTCTTCCATTTATGGGCAGGGAGGAATGCAGTCAAAGTCTGGAATCACAAATGCAGGTCTGAACTACTGGGGAAATGGGATTTAAAGATTATCTGAAATTTTAAATGAATTTCGATTTACACCACTCTATATCTTGTAAAACATGCAACAAAACATGATAATTTAATTTATTTATTTATTTTGCTTTTACAATTTTGGGTATCTGCATGGTTCATTTTTCATAAAGTTCTTCAAAATTGTTTTTTAAAGTTCATCATCTACGATTATAAATCTCCACACAATTTCATGTAATAACCATCGTTCTGGGTTTCAATAATTCTCTTCTCCTTTATCAGGATTAAATCAGGGAGTTGGTGGTCTCACACTAAAAGGATGGCCTTTAACTGTGAGTTCTGAAGTTCTGTTATGAATTTTGAGTTCACTTTTAGATATCCATCAATATATCTAATCTGGTTTAAATGAATAATCATACTAGGGCATAGAACAAATTCGCCCGGGTTTTGGAGCTCAAGTTCAAAAGCCTCTCCTTCAGAGTGCAAATCAGTTTCAGCTTTTGCCACAACAACAACAGCAGCAGCTCCTTGCACAGGCACATGCACATGCACAAGGAAATATCGGAAATTCACAAGTGTATGGAGATATGGATCCACAACGATTAAGGGGATTAGCTAGGGGTGGTTTGAATGTGAAAGACAGCCAACCAATTGCAAATGATGGGCCAGTAGGTTCTCCAATGCAATCTACTTCATCTAAGGTATCATTTATTCTATGCACCTTTCCAGCCTCATGGTATATGAAGTTGATAATACTCTGATAGAAAAATTTGTATGATTTAAATTAATGAGTTTACTTTATGCTTTTTCTGTCCTGAGCATTGAATGTTTGGCTGTGCTTGTAGATGATCGATGGGTTAAATTTTCACATGAACAGTTATTGCCCCCTACTTGTCTATTCTTTCACCTGACTATGTTCTATTTACATATTCACATCTGAATATTTAGTACCTCTCAACATACAAATGACCCTTCAGATATAATAAATAGTCAATATGATCAAAATAGAGGGACAGAATGAAGCAATACAGACTCTAGGGATAATTTCAGAGTGCCACCCCACTCCCAGAACTCCCGACATCTACTCCTTCTATTTCCCTATTCCTCCCTGCTTATTACATCACATCCTAACATTCTTAACTCCTAATCCTCTAACTAACTAACAAACTAACTAACTAACTAACCAACCAACTAAATGTTAGTCTTTTTCCTTATAATCTGGGACGGAAAGGGGAGTATATTAGGCTAGAATACAAAGTTTGTATTGAGAATCTATTTGTTGATATATTTTTGTGTCTTAATATTTTTTAAGCAGATCAACATGCCACAGATGCAACAATCCATCTCCCAGCAACAACAGGATCCTTTGCATCCACAGCAAATGGTTCAGGTGTTTTTTCTTGTTATGTTTATTTGCAATTTAGCTGTGTTATTTCAATTCAAAATGGAACAACAAAATTCAACAACAACTCAGATGGTTAATACAATTCCAATAGATGGTTAATTACATTTAATAGATTTTTTCTTTTCTTTTTGAAACGGCCATTGTTAGTTTGTTAGATTAATATTTTTTCCTCCTTCGCCTAGGGTTGAACCCTAGACCTCCCTCTCCTTTCAACCTTTAGTTCAAACCAGTTGAGCTACCCACCCACCCCACATCTAGTAGATGGTTAATGAATATAACAAGGTGTCACAACTCATTAGCCATCCACATAACACGCATAACCACAAATTTCTTTGAAAAAAAAAGTGGTTAATACATTTCATGCATGTATATTTGAACTTGATCTGGATGGTTATAATGAATACCATGTATATTTGAACACCTAAAAGTCGTGGTTAAAGACATTCGAAGTTTTGGTTAATTATTATGTCCAATGGATGGTTATTGAGTTGTGACACCTTTTATATTGGTTAACCATACTGAACATAATTAACCAAATATTTGAACTGCGTTAACCATCGAAATTGTTGCAAGTTTTGATGTAAAATTTGTCTCAAATGTCATTTCTCTTTATAATTATACTAGTCATAAATATTTTTATTTTTTCCTTTACTAATAATAATATTTAAGCTAGAAGTTTCCACTTACGCCATTTTCTTACACTATATATGACTGTTTCCATGCTATATTATAGAATAACCGAAAAAGGAAAGGGCCTACATCTTCAGGAGCTGCCAATAGTACTGGTACAGGAAATACACATGGCCCTTCTAATTCTCAACCATCAACTCCATCTACTCATACTCCTGGTGATGGGGTTGCTATGGTTGGTAACTTGCAGAATGTTACTGGTGTATCCAAAGGTTTGATGATGTATGGTACTGAAGGAGCAGGCGGTCTTGCATCCTCCACAAACCAGCTGGTAAATCAACTTCTATATTTTGTAACTTGTATTACCCGGGGAATTTTTAATGTATTTTTCCTGCATATGTGCTTCCAAATAAAACATTCGATGTAAAAAAGTGTTATAGTACACAACCTTGTATATTAAAGTAGGAGTATGGGGCTACACAAATCCTTCTATTTTTGGCATATGATTTGTTACTGAAAAGTGAAAAGATTCCTGTTTGTAGTTATTATGTTACGATAGCATGATGATGCTTCATTGCAGATGTAAATGATACTTGAATTATATAATATTAGTGCTATTTAATTGCTTTTACTCTGCATGCTGCAGTTGCTGCCGTTTCCTCTCGAGACACGGGTCATTAAATTAATAAATATGTTACTGAGTTTTATAATGTGTTAAATGTTAACCAAATTCTTAGAATTTATGTTGTTTTCCTATATTATTAGGTGAATCTTGTTGTTTTGAAGTTGCAGTCTAACACGTGATAATTAATACTCGATAATTCACTTTGTTTTAGTTGCAGGATGACATGGAACATTTTGGAGATGTTGGCTCCTTAGATGATAATGTGGAATCATTTCTCTCACAAGATGATGGTGATGGGAAGGACTTATTTGGGACGTTGAAACGGAACCCTTCTGAGCATGCTACAGATGCTTCAAAAGGTAATTTAATGTACTTATGTAGTTATGTCTCTATTCGTTCTTGTTATTTACGTTGTCTGTATTGGTTTGTTTCAGCCTTTTCCTTCAGTGAAGTTGGTTCTATACGCAAAAGCAATGGAAAAGTTGTTTGCTGTCATTTCTCGTCAGATGGGAAAATATTAGCCAGTGCTGGACATGACAAGAAGGTAAAATGAATTTAATTCTTTAATTTACTGCCTTAAAGGAGGTAGTAGAGTAACTAAATAGTTATAACACAATTCCAGAACAAATATAAATATTTGCCAATGAATTCTAAATTAAAGATCTAAAATTGATGTATTTTTATTTTTTTATATATTTATATTAAAATCTTTATAAGATTAATTATTTTAACATGTTTGTAATAATACACTTGAATCAGCTGCAATAGTGATTCCATATAGATCTTATTATTATCTGCTCCTATTGGGGGACTCATGCTTTTATGTTTGTTTGCTTAATTTTATGTTTTGGCTTAATACTAGGCATTTGTGTTTAATATGATTAGGTTTTACTGCTGCTGGGTATATGGTTCCCATATTAACAGGCATGGGTAGATTTTAACTTGAATTTTTAACGCATGGAAAAAGAACCAGCATTAATTAGTTAAGACAGTAGAACATACTTTAGTTGTGAACCAAAGGCCAATCTTGTGTCTATCTTGCTTTGGTCCCATATACTGAGTATCATTGTCAGTATCAAGATGCAATTCCCCCCAAAGCTTAAACTAATAGGTGACGGTTTGTGGACAATCTATGTCTTATTCCCCCTCTCACTATCACCCAACACATTTTACCTCATACTGATTCTTGACCGCAGTCATAGAGCTTCTATTACGATATTAAGAATCAACTCTCTCGAAATCTTAAGTTATTGGGTCATGGTTGATGGATGGTTGTTTTGTACTATAACACTTAGCATTAGTTAGCAGACTATTATTACTGAGTTTCAGAAATTTGTCTTTTTGTCAAAAAAAATTATGTTAAGTGTTTTTCTTAACTTCTGCTGGAAAATGTTTATAATAAGAATTTTAGGTCCTAAATAAGATGCCATATTGTCAATAAGAAAAGAAAAAATATCTTTTTAGGGACCAATATTTCTAATTTTTGTAACTTAAAGGAACAAAGAAGTTTTAGGGACCAATATTTGTAATTTTTGTAACTTAAAGGACCAAAGTGTCTTAAAGTTTGTAACTTGAGAGACCAATTTGGAACCAAAAAAAACTCAAAAGGACAAAAGTATCCAACATTTATAACTTAATGGACCGAAATGAAACAAAAAAAGGTTAAGGGACCAAAGTGAACCCTAAAAATAACTTACGGTCATTGTTTGCCATCTATAAAAACAAACCTGTAACTGTACTTGTAGCTAACAATCATAATCAATGAACTCACAATTCAGAGATCTTTTATCTCTCTACTATAGTTTGTCATACTTATGAAAGTAGATTCGAAGGCAGAGATAACCCCTAAAGATCCGTGTATTCTACTCCCACCAAATGAACCAAATAACAGCAGAGGTTTAATACCATAAAATAATGTTGGCCTCACAACTCCCTAATTTTGCCAAGATTTTTAATAGTAACCTGATGAAACTTTTATAAAACAGAGGAAGACACATAATGCTTTTAAATAATCAGGAATTTATTCCAAAGGTGGTTGGCTAGCTTGTTGTGCAGCGAAAAAATAAGTGTCATTATTTTTTAAGTTGAATTGCACAGAACACGTGCTTCAATTCTGTATTCATTGTGTGTTGGCATGTTTTTCTGGTTTATCTGAAGATAAGAATAGCATCAGAAGTTTACTTCTAGTATCATTATGATATGGGGAGAAAAATTGGAGGGAAGGATTCATGGGTCAGTTTTCAATACTATTTTAAACTTATAAACAGATCCACTAATTTTTCACTTTCATTTTTACCCTTCACAACCAACTGAATTTTATTGTGTAAAGATACAGATGCTTATTATATCCCTTGTCTTTAGGTTGTTCTGTGGAACATGGAGACACTGCAAACACAGAGCACACCAGAGGAACACACTGTTATTATTACCGACGTTCGCTTCAGACCAAATTCAACTCAGCTGGCAACATCTTCGTTTGATACAACTGTTCGGCTTTGGGATGCTGCAGATGTAATTGTTTATTTTAATTGATTCCCTTTTGACTGTTAGTGTTGACCTTTCCTGAGTATATGTGATTATGATATGCTTTCTTTCTAATTGAATGCAATTTACTCTTCACCATGAGGGTTATAATTTTATTTACTGTTAGATTTTTATTTTTTTGTAATGGCATATGTTAGTATGATTGTGTTATGTTGTGGGTAGGGATAAACCCTCAACCTCACTATCACTCTACTCCTTAACTCTCATCCCAACCACCAAACCAACCTTATATCCGCTACTTAATGTTAGAAATGAATGTCATTGTCATTATATATAGGTGCTGTGTCTAGGTTTAGTGCAAAGTAAATATAGTTATAGGAAAATTATATCTTTATATTTATCTCAATTTTCTAACACCTATTTTCATGTTAGAAGAAAGGTCATTTTATGATCATGCTATCGGGCCTTATTTGGCTTAATTAATTTTTGAGTTCATTTTTTGAAGGTTTCTGAATCTGGTAGGATACCTGGTTTGGGCCTAATCCCAATAAAGCGGCTGAGTAGGGAAGTTAGGAAAGAATTTCTTATGTGGCAATTAGTGGGTGCAGTGGAGGAAAAGGGACTGAGAATCATTCTGCATCATTTTCAGTTGAACCTTTTAGGTTGGTCAAAGAGAGCGTCATCTCTTCTTTAAGGAGCAAAAGCTCTAGGTTTATAGCGTGATTTTCTTCTGTAACACATCTAGTTTTCCAATCAACAATGTAGTTTTTTCTTCGATAATTTGGGCTCCTATCAATTGCTCCGACCAGCCTGATCTGAGAGAAAGCTAGTGTTATTCGAAGATAGAGGACATGTGGGCTAACCGGATATCCCATTGGATGGATCCCTAGAGCCGAAAGGTTTTTAGAAGATCAAGATATTCATTCGCGTGATAAATTGTAGTTGGTGTTCATGAGCATGGATGGTGCAACCATGCTTGGTTTCAGTCTTGGTGGCAAGAGGACCTCGATGCAGGCGTCATTTTCAATAACTGTGATCAGAAAATTCAATGACAGATGCAATAACAGTGTCACAGAGAAATTAACAATTGAGGAAGACGAAATCAATGTAAAGGCTCTAGGTCAGATGAAGAGGAATGAGGAAAACTCATGATAATAAGGTTTGGGTGTCTCGAGATACATTCCCATCAGATAGGGGGAACATCTCTGAAAATGGATCTTGCAAAAGTAGAGAGAAGTAAAGAGGGATGGAAACCATCTGATGTTTGGTTCTCTAACAATCTAATCGATAAACCATACGCACTAGAATTGTCGGATGCCAAACCACATGTAGCGATCGCAGAGAAAGAAATAACAGAGTCTAGTTGCTCCATACCACAATCAGAACCCCAAACGGTGGACCACTTGAGGCAACCTTGCCTCAACTACATCCACCAGCCACTGGTGCACTTGTTTCCACCTGTGAGTCGAGGTTGAACGGTTCATCATGGGAGCATATTTGTTGAAGACTCGATTCTGACGTAAGAGGAAGATCGGAGACAAAGTTGGTATAGTATGGTTTTGGTTTAGGTTTCACTCTAGAACTTATGGAGCTAGCCCACATTGAGATAGCCCATTTGTTCAGAAAATAAAGGTCACACAGGGTTTACCATCTTTGACCCAGACCCAGGTGAGAAAGTTACAGAGTAAAAGTGTCTTTCCCACTGCAATTCCATGTGGCGTGCACATAATCTTTGTTGCCACAATCTATGGCGTGTGCGTTTGTACCTGCTGCAAGTTCATAGTACACGTTGTTGTTGTACGAACCCTCTGGTGTGCATGCCCGATGATGCCCTTTAAGCAGCATAATTTTTTAATAGAGTTGTTGAGGAGAAAGAAGGATTCGAACAAGTGAGGAAGTACCAAAAAGAGGCTGTACGTTTTGCATATGCTTTCCATTTATGCAATTGTTTTGGGAGGAAAGTTCACGGGCTTGGTGTGAAAATGGAACCACATGATCAGTATATTGTGTTACTGCGGTTGTGGACTCGTATTCCAAGTGTTAGTTGAGGTTTTGCTTTAGTGGTCTTCGGAGAAATGGAAAGGAAAAACTCAATCACTTGCAACTCAATGATTGAAGGTTTGAAGGTTATGATGGCACAGAGTGGGAGGGTTGGGTGGGGTTATTTATGGATTTTTTTCTGTAATACATCTATTTTCCAATCAATATTACAATTTATGTTTCTTTTTTATTTGGATTCCTATCAAAGTCTCTACAATCAAAAGAGATTTTATGCAGGTCCTGGTTTTTATTAGTTTTTGCTGGCTTAGGTCCTACAGACTCAACAATACTCAGCAAAAAAATTATTTGTTTGGTCCCGTGTCCAATAATGTTTAGCATATTATATCTAGTTAGAATATTTGCGTATTTTTAGCATGTATAAATACATAGTTATTGTGATATGATAATTGCTATAAACTAGTTAGTGATTAGCTCCTTGTTTGATTTTAATCATACTATCAAGAAGAGATATAGGCAGCAAGCCAATACACAACTTTCACCCAAACCTCTCATCTCTGTTTCTTAAAATTTTGAACGCTTCTTGAGCTATTAGGTTGATGGCAGTTCTGTATCATCCTGTTTCACAGATTTAAAATTTCAGACACCAAGTCATAAATAGAAATTGACCACTCGGCGGTGTAAGGTTTGGTTGTATGTTTGACAGACAGTCCTCATTTTAAAGTTACATTTTTTACCCAGGATGGAATCTTTTACCAAAGAGATGTGTATTTATCTATAAGAAATATCTTGCTGTTTGTTTTTAATATTTGTCATTTGGTGTTTAGCATAAAAATGAAATCAGGTGTTCAAAGCTTATGCCTGAGACAATAGTATCTATTTAAAATGTTGGTTTGCTTAAAGCTGGGACTCACATTTTCCTATTACTTTTGCAGCCAAGCTTTTCTTTGCAGGCATATAGTGGTCATACTTCACATGTTGCATCCCTTGATTTTCACCCTAAGAAAAATGATATTTTCTGCTCATGTGATGATAACAATGAGATTCGCTTATGGAATATTAGTCAATATTCTTGTACTCGTGTTTTCAAGGTCATGTGCGAAATTTATTTGATTTTGCTCTCATAAATCCGACAGATTTGGCATATTCTCTCTTCTGAAACTCATTAAATTTTTCAAGCAGGGAGGATCTACACAGGTGAGGTTTCAGCCGAGGAGTGGACACCTTCTGGCTGCAGCATCCGGCAATGTTGTGTCTGTCTTTGATGTTGAGACTGACAGGCAAATGCACTCATTACAGGTGCAAACAAGGACACTGTACTTCAATAAATCTAGATAAAAAATACAATTCTTCATCCTTACTTTTTATTATATAAACCTTTCACATCTATTTATATTTAGAATTATACGTATTTCTAGGGACACTCTGCAGAGGTACATTGTGTATGCTGGGATACAAATGGAGATTATTTGGCATCTGTCAGTCAAGAATCTGTCAAAGTTTGGTCACTTGCCTCTGGTGATTGCATTCATGAACTTACTTCCAGTGGAAACATGTTTCAATCTTGTGTTTTTCACCCAAGCTACTCTAACCTCTTGGTTATTGGAGGATACCAGGTATGTTTGCACATATTGAGCTATGAGTTTTTTACTATATTTTTCAGGTTTTTTCCTTAATTGTTTGTACAGTTATTCTCTTAGTAGATAACACTATAACAGTTATTAATGATGCCAGTGAGTGTTTCTAGTTAGTTTAGTTCAGTTACGTATGTGGGCGCTGTGTGCACGCGCCTATTGTTCATGTATAGTTAATGCTATATTCTAGACCAAGCTACTGCTCTCTGTCTCTCTGTCTCTCTCTCTCTCTCTCTCTCTCTCTCTCTCTCTCTCGCCTTAAATTTATTCACACTTGGTATTCTCTGATATCTGATAAGATATTACGAGATAAATTTTATCCTCTTCCAATGATTACATTGCTTAAACTCTGGAGTCCGATCAACTCCAGTCCCCTGCTAATGCCTGCTTAGTTCTCGTCATCAGTATCAAATAAAGTAAAGCCTAAAAGAATTGATACTACTGTAGGTTTGAACAGGATTTCATATTAGCTTGCATTTGGATTTTTTTTTTTTTAAGAAAGACAAACCATTATTTAGGAATTCTGTGACATGTTTTGCAGCATATTACACAATTTCTAAGAAACTCGTTTTCGTTTGTTTCATTAATGGTTTGCAGTCATTGGAGCTATGGAACATGGCTGAAAATAAATGTATGACCATACCAGCTCATGAAGGCGTAATATCAGCTCTAGCACAATCACCAGTGACAGGGATGGTTGCTTCTGCCAGCCATGACAAGTCTGTAAAGATCTGGAAATAAAAATGATTATTCCGTGGTTCCAAAGAGCCATATCATGTGTTATTATACCAGTTAAAGAAAAGCATTGAAGAAATAATATAGATTTGCATTTCAGAAAAGAATCCTCCATTATCTACTTTGAAAAGGGGCTTTGTGTTTTTTTTTTCTGTTCACAAGGTTAATTTAACTCATTTATTTATTTTGCAAGTTCTTTGTTTTTTAGCTTTTTTGAATTTCTAATATTGCTGTCTATTGACAGCTCTTTCTTGTACTTGGCAAAGTTTTCTCTGTGATATTTGTATTCAAACTAGAGATATGATTATTCATTATCATACATTATGTAAATTGTCAGTATATACACTTACAAATTTTAACACTGTTGGAAGTTAAGATCATCATACTCCAATAATTAGAGTTACAGGCATCAAATTTATATCAAATAACTTATATATATCTATTTAAGTTTAAAATAGAGTTAAATAAGTTTTTTTTTGTTCTTACAAATATTTCAAAGTTTGTTTTAAGTCTTACATGTTTTGCGAGTTTTAGTTTTTCAAATATTTTGTCACGATTTTTGGTCTTTGCTTTTGAGTTATATGATGTGTACACTTCACATTTATGAATGAATTTTTGCATTCATGTTTATATATAATATTATACAAATATTTTCTTCAAAGTTTAGATTTTTTTCTCTCTCAAAATATGAATTTTTAAGTGTCAAAAAATTAATCTATGAGTAATATTTTTCTAATCAAGTTCTTCCATTATATTCCAATGGCAGAAATTCTCACACATGAAAATGGTGATAAATATGTGAAGGATAAATGTTGGAAGATTAGTAGATGAGTAATTTTTCTCTAATCAAATTCTTTCATTATATTCCAATGGCAGAATTTCTCACACATGAAAGTGATGATAAATATGTGAAGGATAAATGTTGGAAGATTAGTAGAGATGAGAGTAATTGTAAAAAAACAAAAAGAATAAAAAAAATTAGAGATACCTTTGATTACTTAAAAATGAAAACATAAAAATTTCAAGGGTTAAATATGTATCTGTTTCTTTTAAAATATACCAATTTTCATTTATAATGTTTTTAAATAAATTTCTTAGGATTTTGGTAGCAATAAATATTTTTGTTTTTAATTTAGTCTATGTTTTTTTTTTTTATAAAAGTTCATGTCTCATGTTCCAATTAACTTTTTTTTATGACATGCCATTGATAAGAATTTAAAACATCATTAGTTGATTAGTTTAACTATTTAATCTTTATTAATTTACTTATACCTTCTAATTCTAATTAAAGATTAAATAGTTAAATTAAAGATTAAATCGTAAAATTATTTAACTAATGATATTTTAAAGTTTTAATAATAATGAGATGTTATAAATTTTTTTAAAAAATTCTACGTAAATTTTTGTAAAAAACCAGGAACTAAAGTTAATAACAAGAAATTTGGAGCATCAAAGTTTGAAGAATTTTTTTAAAGGGATTAAAAATAAAAGTTGATAGAGGAGAGCATTCTGAATATTTGTCGGAATAGTGATCGGAAATTGGCAATGAGAGTAGCCATGCTGATTTGGGTTCTTTGAAACAATAGAAATAATTGGGTTTGGAACAATGTAAAAGAACAAGGGCAGCATCTTGGCATAAAAGTGATGAGCCTACAGCAGCAACAAATTACAGCTTGGCAGAAACCACTGCAAGGAAAATATAAATGTGATGTTGATGCGGGATTTCATAGAGGACAATTTGTCTTGGATGAAGTTCTTGGATTCAAGGAAGATGCTCCACAAATAAAGGAGAAGCATTAGCAATGTTTGAAGCAATGAAGGAACTGCACTAAAGAGGATTTATAAATGTTATTTTTGAAACGGATGTTCAAAACATGGTGAATGCAATCAGACAAAGGCATACTGGAAGGTTTGAATTTAGTTCCATCATTCAAAAGATTAAATGTATGTTGTCTTTAAATTCTAACTTTGAGGTGAAGTCCATAAAGCGGCAAGCGAATACGGTTTCTCACACATTAGCTAGAGCGGCCGTTTCTTGGTCTCGTCGCCATATTTTTTAGTTGATACCTCCTTGTATTGCCCACTTTTTATATAATGAAATGATATAAGTTTCCTTTTGTAAAAAAAATAAATAAATAAAAGTTGATGTATTTAGAGAGGTCAAATATAGGTTAATGATAACAACATCAGAAGAGATCCATGTCAAATGGAACAACAATAACTTTCTCGGTGTCATTCTCAATGTTGACAGAAGTTACCTCAGATCACCTGTTAGAGCCGGCTATGGAGGAGTTATCAGAAATGACTCAGGTTTCTATTTGTCCGGTTTCTCGGGTTTCATTCAGGGATCCTCTGACATTTTACTAGCAGAGTTATTTGCCATCTACAAGGGTCTCACTTTGGCGAAAAATATGGCTATTGATGAGTTGGTTTGCTACTCCGATTCTCTCCACTACATTAACCTCATAAAAGGTCTCAGTATCAAATATCATGTCCATGCTGTGTTGATTCAAGACATCAAAGAGTTGATGTCTCAAAGTAACATTACTCTTTGTCACACTCTCAGAGAGGGAAGCAATTGTGCAAATTTCTTAGCCAAGCTTGGAGCCTCTTCAGATCCCAATCTCATAATTCACGCATCTCCCCCGGAAGGTTTCTTGGATATTCTCCGGAGTGACGCGACAGGAACTTTCTTCCTTAGAGAATAGTCTCCCTTTTTTTCTTTCTCTCTCTTTTCTTTTTTGTCTTTTGTTTTGATTTGGTTGAAGTCCCAACATTGCCATTATTTTTTACATGATTTTAATTCTACCCATTTCAAATTAAATTAAAATCAATAGTAAGACTAAGATGTCTCTTTTCGATGTTAATTTACGATGATAATTATTTTATATGTTTTCTGTTAGAAACAAACTTTTAGAGGCCAAAAGTTAACCTTCACACCAAATGCCTTCAAACCTCTCATGATAAACACTTTTCCAAAAGACTAATATTTGATGCATAATGCATTTATCTCAAAATAAAAATAAAAGATACAAACCCTTTTATACGGAAGAACGAAAGGGAAGGACTGAAGGAAGAATGAGTCATAAAATGAAGTACAAAAGAATGAGATTCAATTAGATAAGATGAACACAAAAGTAGGCCATTTGTGCATGTGGTCGTTAGATTGATATCAAGTAATTTAGATTTCAAGTTTTTTTGACATAATAATTTAGATTCATATTAAGTTTAGTATCTTTTTTATTTGTAAAAATAAATAAATCTATATTGAAATTTGTATAGTATATGATCTCAATCTAATGATCACAATTGTCTTAAATGCGTGAATATGGCAAAAATCTAACTTAGATGTAATTGAACCATAAGCACAATAGTATTATTACAAGAGGACAATGCTTTTAAACAATCTATTAAAAAAAAAAGTTAAGAAGAAATACCTTAATGAAATTATTGAATAAAAATGAGAAAGATACAAAGGAACCTTGAAAAGGACTAGACCAATTCTGAAGGTGTGACAATCCTTCTGCCTCATTAAAAACCTTATCAAAGAAATCCAAACAGATAAAATCTTGATGAAGGAAAAAAGAGTGCAGAGATAAAACATGAATTCAAACATAAACAACGAAATCGCAACAAAACCTAAACCTAGTCTATTGTGATTGAAATCATTCCAAATAGAGCTAGTAAATCCCTTCTCAGCAAATATTTCTCCAATCATCCCTTTCTCTATTCTAAATTGATGATGCAATCCAATGAAGCTTTAGGAAATCTTAAAATCTGAAAGTACAATTTCTCTAACTCCCGTCTTCCCTCATGAGAGTCAAAATGATAATCACTTCTATGAATGTAAAGTGTTTCCAAAACTTGAGTTGTTTTCAGCAAAAACTTTATTGCATTGAGTTGATCTTCAGCTCCACAAAATCCATGTATCTTGATTATCTTGAGGTGTGTCTCAAAGCATGATGGTAATGGATTAATCTTTTTTTCATCATTTTTATCCAAAAATACCCCATGTGCCATTTCCTGTTACATTTTATTAATAAGACACAATTTATAAGTCACAATAATATATAAAATTAAATACAACTATAAATTTCAATTTAATTAATTCAAGTTACCACATCAAATTCAATTTCTTCTAGATATGATGAGTGTTGGAGTATGGTTTGAAGTCCTTGACAAGATAAATCCATGGGTGATGATGAGACCACACGAAGCACAACCAGATGATAAAGTGTAGGTAAATTTGTAGCTAAATTTGGTTCATGAAATAGAGCCTGATACATGCAAAATCAAAATTATAGAAATGCAAAAGTGTTTTTCAAATTATATGCATTTGCAAAAATATTTGTCTCAAAGTTAATCTAATTTATTTGAATATAATACTAATTACTTTTTTTTTTATATCTAATTACTTTTTTTTTAAGTGGACCTTCTAATATATTACTTCTTTCATCTCACGTGATGGACTTATTTGATCATTTCAAATATATTAAAAAAATGTATAGAATGAAAGAGAATATATATTTTTTCTTTCTAAATTGTTTTTTTAATAATAATTCTAAATTGTTCTTATTAATTATGGTAATAATATACATACACATTACTCTCCGGTCAATATTCCTCAATATATTTTTATGGTAATAATATATATATTGACTAAGATGGTAATAATATATACTACAAGGTTAATTTGTTAAACTTATTATATTTATTCATTTATAGATTCTTCTTACTTTGTTTGAAAAAGTCAAATATGACACTCAGTATAGAATAGAGGGGGTGAACCTTTAAAAAAGTATTCAATGGTATTAATTACCATTTTTAATAAAAATAATATTTTATTAAAATTTACTAATTTGGAAGATAAACATTTGACCGGATATTAGATGCAGTGTTTACAGGTCGAATTGAGGTTGGTTTTATCCAAACTCGTTACCAATTTCAAATAAAGCTAATTGAATTGGATCAATAGACAATTACATATAATCATTTAAAAAAAAATCAAAATATTATATAATTATATGACATGAAATTATATGAAAAACTTCGAGTATAATATCAAAATTTAAGGTTTTAACACATAAATATCTTAAACTATATTATTAAAAATGAAAAATGCAACAATTTTTTAAAACGGTTGAGTTCGCAGATGTATGAGTTTAGAATCATAATCTCGTTATCCGAATCAAACCACTTCGAATTTGAACAAATTGGTTTCAATTCGATCCAGACTTGAACAAATTCAGATAAAATACAGATTGAAGAATCACTGGGTTGAACGGTTTACCCGTACACGTGAAAACCCCTAAAATGCCACCAATTGAGAAAATATTAATTTAATAAATAAAATTTAAAAGAAGAGACAACATACCTCAAGAGCAAAGTCAGTGATTGATAGCCTTTCCACTCTAATGAGGCTTGTGAAAAGTCTTAATACAAAATAACCAGCTTGCAAGGTACCACTGTTGTTTTCATGAACCTCAATAGATGCATCAGTGACTGAGGTTGTGGAAAACAAGAAATAATAATTTATGAGGTCACCATCATATGAGAATGTTAGCAATTTAGGTGCATGAAACCCTAATTCTCCATGATCATTTTGTTTCTCAACCTCAACATGTTCTTCTTCTTCCTCTTCCTCTTCCTCATTCTCATTGTTGTCTTGATTATCATCATCTTCATTTTGCCACTCCCTAATAAACAACTTTTCAAGCACTTCACAAATAATAGTGAGAGAACCAACCTTCTTCCAATCACATTCAATTAGGGTTAATTCTTTAAGGGATGGTAAACCAATAAAAAACTTTTGTGTGCAATGATGATTAGGGAATATAACATTTTTCAAAGTCAAAATCACAAGATTTTGAAAATTTATGGTTGAAGGAATTTTTATGACTTGTTTCATACTAAGTTGAAATTTGGTCAATGTTTTAGAAGTGAAAATGTGATTAGGAAGCACCAATGGTTTTTTAATTCCATCAAGTTCAAGATTTAGTTCTTCAATCATAGGATTGACAAAAACACTTAACCATTTATTAACTCTTCTAAATTCCTTACCAACTTCAAAGAAGAGAGAAAACTTTTTAGGGTTAGTACACTCTAAAAGTAACTTGTCCACAAAGTCTATGAAATCTTGCCTCTTCAAAAATAAATCTTGATCCAATTCCATATTAGATTTGTAGTTACCAATCCATTGTTTCTTCCATCTTTTCGATAGGACCTCCGTTGCAACTTGTTCTTTCATCGGAATGCAAGTAATGATCTTTTGCAAAATTTCATCAGGTAGTCCACATAATGTCCTAATGCCTTCATTTTTCCCATCACCTTCATAATTCTTTTGGCTCTTGTTTGAAGAATTTGCATCCATATCTCTAATACCTTAATTTCCCTGCATTTATACATGTTGTTAGAAGTGAAATATTAAAGGGGAAGACATAGCTACAATAAATTGAATTTAAATGTGACTACATCAATATAAATGATATATAACATTGAAATACTAATATAACCTTAACAATTATTTACTCCAAACAAAAGAAAGTTGATAACATTGCATCAGAACATTTTTTGTCATAAACACAACATAACCCTACACACAAATATGAGGTTATCTAATATGAACCCCGTATTTATAGAGGTGAACCCTCTTATTTATTTATAGTAAATTTTACTAAAAGTAATAAAGATACACACTAGTCAAAAATAAAAATAAAATAAAATAAAAGATACACTTTTAGACCATTTTTTGAAGATCATATTAAACACACACTCTATTAAATTTACAAAAGAAATCTTGATAAAAAAATTACTCTATTAAATCATGATTTAGTCAAAAATGAAAATTACTCTATTAAATCATGATGTTGATCAATGTCATACAAAAACTATATAGTCACTAACCTCTTTTTCCTGTTCGGTCGCTATTAATCATCAGATAAATATTACCTTCGTCTCTAAGTATAAGATTTTTTTAGAAAACTTTTTCTTGTTTCTTTTTATAAGATATTTTCAACCATATTAATTATTTCTTTATCAAATATACCCCTAATTATTCTGTTTCTTTTTCTACGCATTACAATAAATATATGATAAAAACTAAATTATATCTCTTAAAGGATAAAATTGTAAAAAAAACACTCATTATCAATAATTTTATTAGTACACAACAAAAACTTTCTTAATGCTCATGATTTAGTCAACAAAGTCTTATATTTAAAGATAGAGGTAATATAATGATTAAATGATTAAAAGTGTTTGTTTCTTTTTTGACAAAATATTAAATGATTAAAAGTGTTGGTCGTGGTTATATCAAGCCATTTGTATTTTTTTCCTTGAAATTTAGTAGTAAATCTACTGTTACCACAAATGGTTGTTGCTTTTCTAAATCGTACGGCTAGATTAAAAATAGTCTTTTTTCCTCTTAGCTCAAACATTAATTAGAATTGAATAACTAAAAACCTCTGGAATTAAATAATTAAAGTAAATGATTTTATAAGTTGTAGTTATCTGATAAAAATTAAAGGGTGTGAGGTGAGACTACTAAGCCTCAGTTAGCCCTACTATCCAAATAGTGGTAGAGACCGGATTCGAACTCCAGTATTTCTACTATTTTACTTTAAAAAGTGATATTTTAACAAAAAAAACTACTTGAAAAAAAATAAAAATGGTGAGCAACGAAAAAGGTCTTCACCTCACCTTTTAGCAAATTAGGAACTTTTGGCAAATTAGGAAATTAAATTAAAAATTCTAGGTCAATTTAAATAGTCAAAGGGTTTTCTAATTTAAATGATAAAAAATAAAGAAAATGAATTTAAGTCATAAAAGGACAATGAATCTAGTCAAATACATTATTTTTATACTATAGTTAATTAATAATTACATTTAGAGAAAATAAATAAAATGTTTTCATTATTTTATATATAATTATGATTATGATGGGTGTGTTCACTATGTTGCCCGGGTGCGGGTACGATACCGGTATCCGGTATCGGTACTGGTACGGGGTACGTCATTTTTAGAAAAACTAAGGTACGGCTACGTCCCTATACTTTTTTTTTAAATATAATTATATAAATCAAATAATAGAATTATATTGTTAAAATAAATAATTAAACATAAAAAATATCACACCACAATTTATAAGTAATTCAAATTGTTCAAAAACATCAAAATATGAAATTAAAAAGCAATTAGCTCCAAAAGAGTCAATTGTTTCCACCTCCATCATCACTCAAAAAAGCGGCCTCTAGTTTAGGTTTATCGTGAGAAATACTAGCAATTTCAAAAATATCAATTATATATTAAATAAATCTCATTCATCTCTACGAATATTCCACATTTTTGTTGCTCTTTCATTATAAGTATTACTATTTCGCTTTCTCGAGAGAATACGAAGATTTGTATGAATAAAAAAATCAGATCTTCAATTCTCTTTGAATTTAGTCTATTCATTTTTAATGAATGAGTGAATAATTCCAATGACTGCTTTTTTTTTTTTTTTATTGTTTTTTAGCAGTAGGTGCTACTTTTATATTATACAAAAATAAAAAAACCTAAATATTTATATAAAATAACAAATTAAAGAAAAAGAAGAAGAAAAAAAATAGTGTTTTTTTGGATTGGTGTACCACGCGTGTACCACAGATGTACCACTCGTGTACCCATTACAAAAAAAAAAAAAAAATCTAGGTATGGCGTCGGTGCGTACCGAGAGAGTACCATACGCGTATCGGTACCCGGTACGTACCCAGTACTGGTACTCTATCTAAAACGGAGTACCCAAACATCATAGGTTCACATTCTAACAGTCAATTTTACACACAAAACTATCTTATTTTTCATTTGGTTTTCCATAACTTTTTTTGGGTACAGAATCCCACTATTTTGACACACTTAAATTAAAGTATAAGATCATATAAATTTTAACCAATAAAAAAATGTGTGTTATGAAATTAATCTTAATAAGAACAATATAAAATATGAAGGAGAGAAGAGGTGTATCATTATGAAATTATTTTTGTGCATGTGCGCGCGCGATTGTTTAATGATGCATCAATATTAGATTTATCCAAAATTCATAGATAATAAATATAAACATAACATAAAAATTAAAAAAAAAAAAGTTCATTAGGCTTACCGTTGTTAGTGCTTCTTGTTGTTAATGTGTTCTGAAATTGACCAAAACAAGATCAAGATATTTAATAGAGATGGAGAAAAGAAAGAAGAGTAGAGTTTCTTGTATTATTTTCTTCACAAATATATCTTTACATTGCAATACGGTCTTATTTATAAGACAATATAATGACTAATTGTCATTCTCATATTTCGATCATTGGGGAATATTAACTAAAAATATTAGAGAATTTTTTTAACACCCCCTAAGGTTTCTAGTGTGCCCCTAAAAAAATAAAAATGCATCTTCCGCTATTTAACTAGCAAACATAACTCTATACTTATACTTAACATGCGGACGTATGAAAATTCCAACGTGTTTGTCTCACTCCCCCCCCTCCCCCCTCCCTCCATTAATATTTTTTTAAAAACAAATGCCTGCTACTTAAGTAGTGAACACGAGGTGCACCATTGGGCCAATTCGCTACTTAACTAGAGAAGGTTGTGGAACCCAAAGTTGATTTTCACGTATAATTCATGAGCGATAGAAAAGTTTACTTCACGACAACAGATGCGTGGATGGGTTCGTGCTGAAGCAGAGAAGTTACGATTTATAGTTGTGGTTGCAAAATCTGACAATTAGGGTAATGATAGCAAAACTTTTGTTGTGATGGGTTGTTAGAGAGGCGGCGAATATAGGAAGTAGGTCAACAAGAAACGGAAAGCCATAACAACCATAAAATATAATTGTCCATTTAGACATAGGAGTTATATGTTAGCGGTGGTAAGTTTGGTACTTTAAAGAAATATCTTGTTGACGCTCACGCATGGTTGCAAAAGTATCTTGCGACATATGCAACAATTGAGATCTATCAGTGACATGCTGATGTTGTAGATAAACGAGATACATGGTTCGTTTAAAAAATGAAGTATTTCTAGCTGATGATTTGAAGGAAAGGTGTTGTGGTCCCATTTACAAGGAAATATTTCTAGGAAGACATTGCATCTGTTGGGAACAAAATCCTTATTTGATGTTTTAAAGATAACAAACATATAAATTAAATTTTAATCTTGATTATCTTGTTATCTACTAATGTGTTTTGTGAGAATTGTTTCAACGATAACGTTATGGTCTGACAACGATAACGCACATGATGAACACATACACAAGTAAAACATGGAAGTGATACGTATCAACAAGAATCAATGGAAACAAATTAAAGTCTTGGCTTAAATGATGAAAAGCTCACATGAAAATATTCTCTTTTTGCCTCACCAAATGTGGTAGCATTTTAAGGAAACATAAATGTTGGATTTATACCAAACATGACATAAATGATTTCATCGGCCTAGCCTTTATTGGACTTTAGTTCTCAAGGCCCCATTATGCAACAAAAGGCATTTTCATCAATGAAGAGAAGATACTCCCACGTAGAAGCATTTGGAAATGATAGAAGATAATTTGCAACACATGAGAATTGATTTTGTGGACAAGCTTCATGCACATCCTTCACTTTTGGAAAAGGACATTAGTCACCAAACCAAAAGGACAAGCCACATGTTTTGGTCCCCTCATGAGAGACAAATGCTCCTCAAAGTTTCTCCACTTGCTGACGCATTGTCATCACATATTTGAAAAAGATCATCTCATTTGGACAAAGAAGAAGCCACGTAAAAGACTACAAAGCCATGCAATGCATTGCAGCAAAATTCAACTGATGGTAATGCACAAGTGAAGCAACGATAACGCACTATTCACATCACATGGCAACAAAGATAGCAACGTATCTTTGACAGATTTTGAAATTCAAAATCTCTCTCATACGCTCCTCTTCAGCATCAAATGGTCTATAAATACCAAGGAGCTTCATGAAGAAGAACTCAAGAGTTTAACAAAGAATTATCATATCCATTGTTGACGCAAAAATCAACAAAGTTCCAAACTCTTCATAAGCAAGCAAATTCACAAAAAGTTCTCAAACATACATTTGTATTCAAGCTTGTTTTTTATCAATCTCTTGTATGAGTTGATACTCACAAATTCCTAAACACTTTTGTAAACCCTCAAGTCTATCTTTTAGGTTAGATTGAGTGAATGTGAGAAAGTCTTTTCAAGTAAAGAAAAGCAATTAGAGAAAGTCTTTTCGAGTGAAGAAAAGCATTTTGTAAAAGTCTTTTCGATCCAAATTCAGTGCAGATTCAATGACTTTAGTGCCGTCAACGTTGCAGATCTGGATGCATGATTATTCCAAACATTTGAATTTTGTCAAATCAATTGTAGGCTTTGTTGGAACAAAATATGTGTTAATACACACCCTTAGGTTTTGATGATAACAAAGTATTAAATGGACAATTGATGGTACTAATGTTTAAATTAAGTGCAGAAGAATCCAACGTTATATCGAGAGCACACTTAATTTAGACTCTGATGAAACCTATGGAAGTCTGAATCTTTACACTCTGAAAGAGTTCAGAAGCTACAACGTGGTCAGAAGCTAAACAAAGTTCAGAAGCTCAAAGAGGATCAGAATGTCTGCAAGAGTTCAGAAGCTCAGAGAAGTTTAGAAGCTCAAGGATGTTCAGATGCCTACAAGAGTTCAGAAGCTATATGCTAGTCATGAGTCATTCAGAGGATGAAGACGTTAAGAAGCTGAATTACGAAGGACTATCAGAGGCCAACCATTCAAGACCAATCAGACTCCAAGTTATCAAAGGTTCATCAGAAGCAAAGGAATTCCCCAAATCATCAGAAGGGCTACATCAACTACAATTATCAAGCCTAATGATTTGTTCTAAGGTCAACTAATTGCAACGGTCACAAAGGATGTGATCCCTCTCTTTGTAGGAGCTAGTTGTACCTTATTACTGTACTATTGGACAAACAGTAAAGGTGAAACCTCACTGCAAAAGAAGACGTGGCTTTACTCAACGGATCTTCAAAGACTACAGCTGTCCATTTTACAACGGGAATTTCTCCAACGTCTCAATGTCTTTCTCAACTCATATAAATATGCCAAAGAAAGAATTGATGACTAGCGATCTTCATTAGAAAACATCTCTCAGAAGAAAGTGAGAATCTGAATTGTAATAGAAAATATCTCTCAAATGAAGTGAGCATAGAAACTAGCTTAAGCCTCTGAAGTTATTATGGCTGTAATAAGTTTAAGCTTATAAGTTAGTAGTAAGTCTTCTGCTTAGTGTAGAAGCAAGTAAGTCTTCTGCTTAGTGTAGAAGCAAGAAAGTCTTCTGCTTAGTGTAGAAGCACATAAGTCTCAATCTTAGTGATTAAAGCAAAGAAGTCTTCTGTTGAGTGTAGGAGCAAGGAAGTCTCTCTGTCTTGTGTGACTTAGAGCAGGAAGTCTTGAGCCTGTGTGCTTGAGCAAGGAAGTATCTGATCTTGTGTGATCAGAGCAAGGAAGTCTCTCTGTCTTGTGTGACTTAGAGCAGGAAGTCTTAAGTCTTGTGTGACTTGAGCAAGGAAGTCTTGAGCTTGTGTGCTTGGGCATCTAATTGTAATCTTAGTGATTATAGTGAACTCTCTTGGAAACAAGGGGATTGGAGTACTCTCAATTTGTGAGGGGAACCAGTATAAATTGTTGTGTGTTCTTCTCTCTCTCACTCTCTCATTTACTCCTTCATCATTCACTTAGCCATAAGTTAATTGTGTGAACAATTCCGCTGTGCTTAAAGACTCTGATAGATTTAAATATCTTGAAAAGTTTTTAAATATCCAAAACACAATTCAACCCCCCCTTCTTGTGTTTTCTCCACGCACCTTCAGGCTTTGTCATAGACATTAGGCCGTTTTATGCTATTAACTCGGATGCTATGAGCCTGTTCGCAGATTCATCCCTATTAGGTTTTAGCGAAATTGAATTTGTAATGATTTTGATTGATGTATTCCCTATGAATTTGAATGAATGAATATTTTGTTTTTGAGTCAAAAAAAAAAGAGGGGGGGGAATGTCTATTTCTAGGGGTGTACATGGGTTGGACAAATCCGGTCAATCGGTCAAACCCATCCAATCCAACCAAAAAAAATGGGTTGGATCGGGTCATTGGGTGGATATGGATTTCAAAATGAAAAATCTATAAAAAAAAAAATCGGGTTTTGGGCAAAACCAGGCCCAACCCAAAAAACCCACAAACCCACTTAATTTGTAGTGTTATGATTTTTAAAAATAATTTTAATATAAATAACAAAGATTTTTCTTTTGCAATTTGAGCATTAAAAGGAAAAAGTCACATGTTCAATACTCTAATTTTTCTTTTGTACATCACGATTTTAACACATTTTCTGATAAAATCCTTCGAGTGTTCACTCCTCAAATTATTTTTGTCATTTAAAAGTAGTGGTGCTAAAAAATATCATTCTTTGAAAATATGTTGTTTTTATGAAGAAAAAAATATGATGATGATATCATTATATTATGATGCTAAAAATATACTGAAAATATGTTGCATTATTTTTTAAGAAATAAAAAATGTTGAGTTATTTTTATTAAAAAATATGATGATTCGTCATTTGATCATTTAATATTGAAAAAATTAAAATTTGGGTAACCCACTACCCACCCAACCCAACCCGAAAACAAGTGGGTTTACCCAACCCGACCCAATGGTGTAAAGTGATTGGTTATTTTGCTCGACCCAATCCGGAGTACTCCATATGGTTCGAGTTTTGGTTTTGGCCAAACTCAACCCAATCCGGCTGATGACACCCAGTCATACGATGTTTTAGGGTCAATTTAGTGCCAATTTCTAGTAATAATAAGTTAGATTGAGTCAAGTACTTCAAGTTTTTAAGTCATATTGCAAGAGTTGAAGATTTGAATGCTTATTGAAGAAAACATGTATTTCAAGCTAATTATATGAAGAATTTTGGAAGTTTCCCAGTACTACTACATGAGCCACGCATAGGGTGTTTTTGCCTCGCACAATTTGAAGAAAACAAGGAATTAAGCTCTGTGGCATGCGCCTCACGCAACTTTGTTGTTAACAAAATCAGCACAATTTGAATCATGACGTATGTTCGGTATTTTGACCATATCTAGAGTTTCCTAACTCGGAATGAGGCGGGACTTGCGGCAAATGAAAGCTAAGATCCAGAACTACAACTTTCATGAAGAAAAGAAATGTGTTTGAAGTCACTTGTTGAGTTGTCACGATGTCATTTTGGGGTCCTAGTGATGGTTAGTTTGGATCAACCATTTACTAGCCTTAATCATATTGTGTAGAGGATTATAATAATGTATTTGATAATACTTTTGAGATTGTTTCTTATTCCAACACACTTGAACACATAGTTAGATAAATTGTATGTTTTATTAAGTTAAATGTTTATTATCATGAAAACACTAAATGAGTGAGATATTTCCTGACACATCTTGTTCTAACAGATGTGCCAATAGATTTTTAGAAATTTTTGTTTGTTATGTTGAAAAATGAAAAGTACAAGTTGGGATGCATAATTGGAATGTAATTTCTAACTTTTTACTACTCACTCAACTAATCTTCTTTTATGTATTTAATATTACGTTTTCGATACTCTTAATTACTTGTTGGAGACCCTCTCCACACCACGATGACGCCACAAAATTATTCAAAAATATTTAAATATAGGATTAAATGAATCTATTTTGTCAATTTAACTAATAATCTTAAAGTTTAAAATTTGAATCATGAGAAGTAAAAAAAATTGTCTTTACAATTACACACAACAAAAATTAAAATCTAATATCATGTTTTAATTAATTTATGTTTTTTGAGGAAATAATATTTCTGATATTTAATTATTTTTTAAAAATAATATTTCGAAAAGAAGCAAATGTTCATTATGACATCTCATGTGGTACACATTTCCATCCAATTAATCTCCCTATGACATTTCAAAAAATTATTTTAATGTGCATATATAAATTTTTGCAAAAGAATAACATTACAAGCACTATTCATACTAATTATGTAACAATAATCATTCACGTGCAGGTAAACATGAGGTTGATCTCTAAATCATTTATTTTCTCATTATCAATACTTGTGATGCTATCAAGCACATCTTACTCACAAATAAAGTCTCCTAATATTCAATCGGCGACATATTTGTCAGAAAAGTTAGAAGTGGGGCCCGGAGAAGTTGTGGCAAAAGGAATGTTTGATATTGAGTTTCCAACGGGTCATATAGGAGTCAAGAGCTTTGACGTTGATATAGTCGATGAACAAGGGAATTCTGTACCATTGCATGAAACTTACTTTCATCATTATTTTGCTATAAAATATATTAAAAATAAAAATAAGTCATATGCATACGATTCTAATGGTAATCTCAAACCTTTTGGGGGTGCCATTTTCAAAAGAAATGATGGAACATGCAACGAAGCTATTCTTCCACATTGCTGGGGTTTTGGAAGTGAATCAAGAGGAACAAGTACAAAAATTCCTGATCCATTTGCAGTTGAAGTAGGAAACCCTGCAAATATTCCAGAAGGGTGGGAAGAGAAATGACTATTTAACATAATGGTCATTGATACACGTGGCACAGAAAATAGGAAAAGTTGCACTGAATGTAGGTGTGACCAATTTTAATCTCCCACAAATTTTTATAATGTGTCAACTGACATTCATGGAAAACCATTGACTCCCGAATATAAAGGTGGAATATTTTGTTGCAAAGATAACTTTCAGTGCAAATTAAGAACGGGGTTTGAAGCACCAAGGAGAAATCTTGCCTTAAGATACAAAGTAACATGAGTTGAGTGGGATCAACACCAAATTCCACTTAGATTTTATATAATCGACTCCACTGATCGAGTTAGAACAAATGGTTCCGAAACAATCCATGATTGTCTGGTAAATAAGTTATTTAAATTATATTTTTGAAGTCATGATCAAATAAATTATGTCACGATCGAGACGTAGCTTAAGTGTTTGAGATTTGACACCTGAGAAAGAGTCTCATAGAAACTCTAATTTCTAACATAGAATATTCACTGCTAACATTTGCGTGTAAAAATAAAATAAGTTTAAAAACCTTATGATAATAGTTTTTTTTATTACATTTGACGTTAGAAGAGAATAATTTACAAATATTTCTTAATTTGTTATAGGCAGAATATACTATTCCAGAAAATAATAGTGGTGACCTTTTCCATGTTCAAAAGTCAAGTATCCCCATGAAAAAAGGTGGTTATCTTATCTATGGCACTGCTCATATGCATACAGGTGTGGTTAATGCAACACTATACGGACAGGTAAAGTTTAATATTAATTTGAATGAGTTTTGTTAAACGCTTAATTTACATGTCAAAAGAATCTTGTGACGTCGTGCCTGCAAAATCTATAATATTTTTTTGTTTTGTATGAACTAATTAGGATGGAAGGACATTGTGTACATCAACACCAAGATACGGAACAGGAAAAGAGGCAGGGAATGAGGAAGGTTACGCCGTTGGAATGTCTGTATGTTATCCAAAACCAGGTTCAATCAAGATTAATGATGGAGAAACTGTGACTGTAGAATCAAGATATAAAAATGAATTTCTCACAGGAGCTATGGGACATATGTATATCTATTTGGCTGATCAACTACCATACTAAAAATAAACATCAAATTTATATGAATTTGCAATTGTTTGATGTATGGTTTCTTTTTGATATGTATTCTCTTAAATAACATAAAGTTATTTATCTATTTATGTTAGTTCTCTTTAACACATAAGAGTCAAGTGAGTTGAAGTTAAACCATATAACACTTAAACATAAGTTATACTAGTTCACTACCAAAACGGTCAAATTGTCCAATTCACTCTTACAGAGTGATTTTTCTCCCTAAACTAAGAGATACTTCAAACTATAATCATATAACCGGATTACATTACTCAAGGTATCGATCAAGAGATTTCTTTGCTTCCTAAACAATGAAAGATTTCATTTTGTCAGCAACTAGGATTTTCCACTTCATATAAGAGGATTTTCTGCTTGTGATCCACACCAGGATTTCCTACCTTATTGGATATCCTTGTGGATTACAAGTTGTTGCCACTAATGGGCTGGTTACATAATATGTGGGTTTGTGATAGTGTGATACAAAGTCCTGTTCTAGGTTTGTAACTCTCATAGAGAGGATATACAATAAGAAATCCTATATAAATTTAAGCTTTCATTGATGACAAACTTAGTTGATTTACAATGGTCTAGATATATAACTCTCAACGGAGAGGATATAAAAAAAGCTTGTAAGTTATATTGGTTCTTGGATTTTTAAGATTCCCCTAGAGAATCAAGAACACTTCTTTTACTTATCAAGAGATTGAATGCTTAAGATTAACGTTAAAACATTCATTCCAATAACTTTGATATTTCTTTAAGTGCATGTTGATATGGCACCATACTAAGATGCAAGGTGCATACTTCACACTTGAAAAGGTCAAAGCATAAGTACTTTGGTGCATATCCATTTGCACCGAAGATCATGAAATCACTTGTTGAGTTGTCACGATTGCACACATCATTTGTGCATTAAAGTTATGGGTATAGAGGATAGAAGCGGTCTTTGAATGAACACATGATAGACAATCACGAGACCTAATGCACTAGTGATTTCCAATCACACAGTGTAATGACACTCTTCAGGTGTGGTTGTCACACAGGAGCACACACATACTCACAATTTTCAAGCAAGTCTTCTATTTATAGAGAAATAGAGAAAGATTAATTGTTATATTCGTTGTAGCTAATGTTAGGCATATTGATGGCTGAGGAGTTGTATCCCGTACCATCTTTTTGTCTTTTTGTGCAGCTGGCTTGGATGTAATTGTCATTCAGTCACGCTTTTGTACTATCGTTGATTTTCTTGATTTGGCAGTTGGAAGAAAACAATATATATTATCATTTCTTTGATCAACATATGCTTTCCTTCTATACTTAATTTGATCAAAAGGATGGGGAAGAAAGTCTTCAACAGATATTCAGAGAATGAGAGATGTTGACTTTGACTTTCTAATCTTTTATGTTGTCTAGAGGATAAGATGATCATCTGGGGTACAAATGAGTGTTTGAGCATAGACCTAGACGAGCACAATTCTCTTATGTAGTCTTAAGTAGGTTGTCCAGACGATGGACGTGGCATGTACTGAGACATGTCATTTTGGGGTCCTAGTGATGGTTAGTTTGGATCAACCATTTACTAGCCTTCTTTTTTATGAACTCTTGGTGTGTTTCCTAGAGGATGGGCGTAGCGTTGACCTTGACTTCTTTTATATTACTGTTTTGGTCTAGAGACAAACCTTAATCATATTGTGTAGAGGACCATAATAATGTATTTGATAATACATTTGAGATTGTTTCTTATTCCAACACACTTGAACACATAGTTAGATAAATTGTTTGTTTTATTAAGTTAAATGTTTATTATCATGAAAACACTAAATGAGTGAGATATTTCCTGACACATCTTGTTCTAACAGATGTGCCAATAGATTTTTAGAAATTTTTGTTTGTTATGTTGAAAAATGAAAAGTACAAGTTGGGATGCATAATTGGAATGTAATTTCTAACTTTTTACTACTCACTCAACTAATCTTCTTTTATGTATTTAATATTACGTTTTCGGTACTCTTAATTACTTGTTGGAGACCCTCTCCACACCACGATGACGCCACAAAATTATTTAAATATAGGATTAAATGAATCTATTTTGTCAATTTAACTAATAATCTTAAAGTTTAAAATTTGAATCATGAGAAGTAAAAAAAATTGTCTTTACAATTACACACAACAAAAATTAAAATCTAATATCATGTTTTAATTAATTTATGTTTTTTGAGGAAATAATATTTCTGATATTTAATTATTTTTTCAAAAAATAATTAAGTGTATTTTTTATTCTTTGACTAAAAAAAAATTAGACGCGTTATTAAAAAAGATAAATATAAAATAATATAAAATTTTATTAAATCTTATTTGTAATAATTGGTAAAGGGTTACGCCATAAAGTATTGTGATATATAAAATATTGCATTGACAATGGGACTTATTATTGATCCAATTGTTAGGAAGTATATGAAGTAACATTGATTTTCTTCCATATGATTCGCAATTTTTTCTTCCATGAAACAATTTGACAAAAGAAAAAAATAACAACAAAACTCTAACTAGTTAATCGTTGAAAATTATTTCACTTATGTGCAATATCTTTGTTGAGATAATAAAAAAATAACTTATTATACCCATAAGTAGCAGGTCACAAATATTTTCTAAAGGACTTGCAATGTCAGATTTGTAACAAATTCTTACCGAATATTGTTTTTTCTTTTTTGTTAAAACTACTCATCAATAAATAAAAATACCTCATACACCTAAAAAAGGATTCAACGTATGAGTTGGTTTGTAAAAAAAGTAAGAAACTTGCAATCTCTCCTCATCAAAGTTATGCCAACCTTTAAGATTTCAACTATAAAAGTAGGAAACATGCAAGATCTCCACATGTTCACAAAGTTGTCTTCTACCAATATTTTATTTTAAAAATTTCTCCGAAGTTCGAAAAGAAGCAAATGTTCATTATGACATCTCATGTGGTACACATTTCCATCCAATTAATCTCCCTATGGCATTTCAAAAAATTATTTTAATGTGCATGTATAAATTTTTGCAAAAGAATAACATTACAAGCACTATTCATAACTAATTATGTAACAATAATCATTCACGTGCAGGTAAACATGAGGTTGATCTCTAAATCATTTATTTTCTCATTATCAATACTTGTGATGCTATCAAGCACATCTTACTCACAAATAAAGTCTCCTAATATTCAATCGGCAACATATTTGTCAGAAAAGTTTGAAGTGGGGCCCGGAGAAGTTGTGGCAAAAGGAATGTTTGATATTGAGTTTCCAACGGGTCATATAGGAGTCAAGAGCTTTGACGTTGATATAGTCGATGAACAAGGGAATTCTGTACCATTGCATGAAACTTACTTTCATCATTATTTTGCTATAAAATATATTAAAAATAAAGATAAGTCATATGCATACGATTCTAATGGTAATCTCAAACCTTTTGGGGGTGCCATTTTCAAAAGAAATGATGGAACATGCAACGAAGCTATTCTTCCACATTACTGGGGTTTTGGAAGTGAATCAAGAGGAACAAGTACAAAAATTCCTGATCCATTTGCAGTTGAAGTAGGAAACCCTGCAAATATTCCAGAAGGGTGGGAAGAGAAATGGCTATTTAACATAATGGTCATTGATACACGTGGCACAGAAAATAGGAAAAGTTGCACTGAATGTAGGTGTGACCAATTTAATCTCCCACAAAATTTTTATAATGTGTCAACTGACATTCATGGAAAACCATTGACTCCCGAATATAAAGGTGGAATCTTTTGTTGCAAAGATAACTTTCAGTGCAAATTAAGAAAGGGGTTTGAAGCACCAAGGAGAAATCTTGCCTTAAGATACAAAGTAACATGGGTTGAGTGGGATCAACACCAAATTCCACTTAGATTTTATATAATCGACTCCACTGATCGAGTTAGAACAAATGGTTCCGAAACAATCCATGATTGTCTGGTAAATAAGTTATTTAAATTATATTTTTGAAGTCATGATCAAATAAATTATGTCACGATCGAGACGTAGCTTAAGTGTTTGAGATTTGACACCTGAGAAGGAGTCTCATAGAAACTCTAATTTCTAACATAGAATATTCACTGCTAACATTTGCATGTAAAAATAAAATAAGTTTAAAAACCTTATGATAATAGTTTTTTTTTATTATATTTGACGTTGGAAGAGAATAATTTACAAATATTTCTTAATTTGTTATAGGCAGAATATACTATTCCAGAAAATAATAGTGGTGACCTTTTCCATGTTCAAAAGTCAAGTATCCCCATGAAAAAAGGTGGTTATCTTATCTATGGCACTGCTCATATGCATACAGGTGTGGTTAATGCAACACTATACAGACAGGTAAAGTTTAATATTAATTTGAATGAGTTTTGTTAAACGCTTAATTTACATGTCAAAAGAATCTTGTGACGTCGTGCCTGCAAAATCTATAATATTTTTTTGTTTTGTATGAACTAATTAGGATGGAAGGACATTGTGTACATCAACACCAAGATACGGAACAGGAAAAGAGGCAGGGAATGAGGAAGGTTACGCCGTTGGAATGTCTGTATGTTATCCAAAACCAGGTTCAATCAAGATTAATGATGGAGAAACTGTGACTGTAGAATCAAGATATAAAAATGAATTTCTCACAGGAGCTATGGGACATATGTATATCTATTTGGCTGATCAACTACCATACGAAAAATAAACATCAAATTTATATGAATTTGCAATTGTTTGATGTATGGTTTCTTTTTGATATGTATTCTCTTAAATAAAATAAAGTTATTTATCTATTTATTTTAGTTCTCTTTAATACATAAGAGTCAAGTGAGTTGAAGTTAAACCATATAACACTTAAACATAAGTTATACTAGTTCACTACCAAAACGGTCAAATAGTCCAATTCACTCTTACAGAGTGATTTTTCTCCCTAAACTAAGAGATACTTCAAACTATAATCATATAACCGGATTACATTACTCAAGGTATTGATCAAGAGATTTCTTTGCTTCCTAAACAATGAAAGATTTCATTTTGTCAGCAACTAGGATTTTCCACTTCATATAAGAGGATTTTCTGCTTGTGATCCACACCAGGATTTCCTACCTTATTGGATATCCTTGTGGATTACAAGTTGTTGCCACTAATGGGTTGGTTACATAATATGTGGGTTTGTGATAGTGTGATACAAAGTCCTGTTCTAGGTTTGTAACTCTCATAGAGAGGATATACAATAAGAAATCCTATATAAATTTAAGCTTTCATTGATGACAAACTTAGTTGATTTACAATGGTCTAGATATATAACTCTCAACGGAGAGGATATAAATAAAGCTTGTAAGTTATATTGGTTCTTGGATTTTTAAGATTCCCCTAGAGAATCAAGAACACTTCTTTTACTTATCAAGAGATTGAATGCTTAAGATTAACGTTAAAACATTCATTCCAATAACTTTGATATTTCTTTAAGTGCATGTTGATATGGCACCATACTAAGATGCAAGGTGCATACTTCACACTTGAAAAGGTCAAAGCATAAGTACTTTGGTGCGTATCCATTTGCACCGAAGATCATGAAATCACTTGTTGAGTTGTCACGATTGCACACATCATTTGTGCATTAAAGTTATGGGTATAGAGGATAGAAGCGGTCTTTGAATGAACACATGATAGACAATCACGAGACCTAATGCACTAGTGATTTCCAATCACACAGTGTAATGACACTCTTCAGGTGTGGTTGTCACACAGGAGCACACACATACACACAATTTTCAAGCAAGTCTTCTATTTATAGACAAATAGAGAAAGATTAGTTGTTATATTCGTTGTAGCTAATGTTAGGCATATTGATGGCTGAGGAGTTGTATCCCGTACCATCTTTTTGTCTTTTTGTGCAGCTGTCTTGGATGTAATTGTCATTCAGTCACGCTTTTGTACTATCGTTGATTTTCTTGATTTGGCAGTTGGAAGAAAACAATATATATTATCATTTCTTTGATCAACATATGCTTTCCTTCTATACTTAATTTGATCAAAAGGATGGGGAAGAAAGTCTTCAACAGATATTCAGAGAATGAGAGATGATGACTTTGACTTTCTAATCTTTTATGTTGTCTAGAGGATAAGATGATCATCTGGGGTACAAATGAGTGTTTGAGCATAGACCTAGACGAGCACAATTCTCTTATGTAGTCTTAAGTAGGTTGTCCAGACGATGGACGTGGCATGTACTGAGACATGTCATTTTGGGGTCCTAGTGATGGTTAGTTTGGATCAACCATTTACTAGCCTTCTTTTTTATGAACTCTTGGTGTGTTTCCTAGAGGATGGGCGTAGCGTTGACCTTGACTTCTTTTATATTACTGTTTTGGTCTAGAGGACAAACCTTAATCATATTGTGTAGAGCACCATAATAATGTATTTGATAATACATTTGAGATTGTTTCTTATTCCAACACACTTGAACACATAGTTAGATAAATTGTTTGTTTTATTAAGTTAAATGTTTATTATCATGAAAACACTAAATGAGTGAGATATTTCCTGACACATCTTGTTCTAACAGATGTGCCAATAGATTTTTAGAAATTTTTGTTTGTTATGTTGAAAAATGAAAAGTACAAGTTGGGATGCATAATTGGAATGTAATTTCTAACTTTTTACTACTCACTCAACTAATCTTCTTTTATGTATTTAATATTACGTTTTCGGTACTCTTAATTACTTGTTGGAGACCCTCTCCACACCACGATGACGCCACAAAATTATTTAAATATAGGATTAAATGAATCTATTTTGTCAATTTAACTAATAATCTTAAAGTTTAAAATTTGAATCATGAGAAGTAAAAAAAATTGTCTTTACAATTACACACAACAAAAATTAAAATCTAATATCATGTTTTAATTAATTTATGTTTTTTGAGGAAATAATATTTCTGATATTTAATTATTTTTTCAAAAAATAATTAAGTGTATTTTTTATTCTTTGACTAAAAAAAAATTAGACGCGTTATTAAAAAAGATAAATATAAAATAATATAAAATTTTATTAAATCTTATTTGTAATAATTGGTAAAGGGTTACGCCATAAAGTATTGTGATATATAAAATATTGCATTGACAATGGGACTTATTATTGATCCAATTGTTAGGAAGTATATGAAGTAACATTGATTTTCTTCCATATGATTCGCAATTTTTTCTTCCATGAAACAATTTGACAAAAGAAAAAAATAACAACAAAACTCTAACTAGTTAATCGTTGAAAATTATTTCACTTATGTGCAATATCTTTGTTGAGATAATAAAAAAATAACTTATTATACCCATAAGTAGCAGGTCACAAATATTTTCTAAAGGACTTGCAATGTCAGATTTGTAACAAATTCTTACCGAATATTGTTTTTTCTTTTTTGTTAAAACTACTCATCAATAAATAAAAATACCTCATACACCTAAAAAAGGATTCAACGTATGAGTTGGTTTGTAAAAAAAGTAAGAAACTTGCAATCTCTCCTCATCAAAGTTATGCCAACCTTTAAGATTTCAACTATAAAAGTAGGAAACATGCAAGATCTCCACATGTTCACAAAGTTGTCTTCTACCAATATTTTATTTTAAAAATTTCTCCGAAGTTCGAAAAGAAGCAAATGTTCATTATGACATCTCATGTGGTACACATTTCCATCCAATTAATCTCCCTATGGCATTTCAAAAAATTATTTTAATGTGCATGTATAAATTTTTGCAAAAGAATAACATTACAAGCACTATTCATAACTAATTATGTAACAATAATCATTCACGTGCAGGTAAACATGAGGTTGATCTCTAAATCATTTATTTTCTCATTATCAATACTTGTGATGCTATCAAGCACATCTTACTCACAAATAAAGTCTCCTAATATTCAATCGGCAACATATTTGTCAGAAAAGTTTGAAGTGGGGCCCGGAGAAGTTGTGGCAAAAGGAATGTTTGATATTGAGTTTCCAACGGGTCATATAGGAGTCAAGAGCTTTGACGTTGATATAGTCGATGAACAAGGGAATTCTGTACCATTGCATGAAACTTACTTTCATCATTATTTTGCTATAAAATATATTAAAAATAAAGATAAGTCATATGCATACGATTCTAATGGTAATCTCAAACCTTTTGGGGGTGCCATTTTCAAAAGAAATGATGGAACATGCAACGAAGCTATTCTTCCACATTACTGGGGTTTTGGAAGTGAATCAAGAGGAACAAGTACAAAAATTCCTGATCCATTTGCAGTTGAAGTAGGAAACCCTGCAAATATTCCAGAAGGGTGGGAAGAGAAATGGCTATTTAACATAATGGTCATTGATACACGTGGCACAGAAAATAGGAAAAGTTGCACTGAATGTAGGTGTGACCAATTTAATCTCCCACAAAATTTTTATAATGTGTCAACTGACATTCATGGAAAACCATTGACTCCCGAATATAAAGGTGGAATCTTTTGTTGCAAAGATAACTTTCAGTGCAAATTAAGAAAGGGGTTTGAAGCACCAAGGAGAAATCTTGCCTTAAGATACAAAGTAACATGGGTTGAGTGGGATCAACACCAAATTCCACTTAGATTTTATATAATCGACTCCACTGATCGAGTTAGAACAAATGGTTCCGAAACAATCCATGATTGTCTGGTAAATAAGTTATTTAAATTATATTTTTGAAGTCATGATCAAATAAATTATGTCACGATCGAGACGTAGCTTAAGTGTTTGAGATTTGACACCTGAGAAGGAGTCTCATAGAAACTCTAATTTCTAACATAGAATATTCACTGCTAACATTTGCATGTAAAAATAAAATAAGTTTAAAAACCTTATGATAATAGTTTTTTTTTATTACATTTGACGTTGGAAGAGAATAATTTACAAATATTTCTTAATTTGTTATAGGCAGAATATACTATTCCAGAAAATAATAGTGGTGACCTTTTCCATGTTCAAAAGTCAAGTATCCCCATGAAAAAAGGTGGTTATCTTATCTATGGCACTGCTCATATGCATACAGGTGTGGTTAATGCAACACTATACGGACAGGTAAAGTTTAATATTAATTTGAATGAGTTTTGTTAAACGCTTAATTTACATGTCAAAAGAATCTTGTGACGTCGTGCCTGCAAAATCTATAATATTTTTTTGTTTTGTATGAACTAATTAGGATGGAAGGACATTGTGTACATCAACACCAAGATACGGAACAGGAAAAGAGGCAGGGAATGAGGAAGGTTACGCCGTTGGAATGTCTGTATGTTATCCAAAACCAGGTTCAATCAAGATTAATGATGGAGAAACTGTGACTGTAGAATCAAGATATAAAAATGAATTTCTCACAGGAGCTATGGGACATATGTATATCTATTTGGCTGATCAACTACCATACGAAAAATAAACATCAAATTTATATGAATTTGCAATTGTTTGATGTATGGTTTCTTTTTGATATGTATTCTCTTAAATAAAATAAAGTTATTTATCTATTTATTTTAGTTCTCTTTAATACATAAGAGTCAAGTGAGTTGAAGTTAAACATATAACACTTAAACATAAGTTATACTAGTTCACTACCAAAACGGTCAAATAGTCCAATTCACTCTTACAGAGTGATTTTTCTCCCTAAACTAAGAGATACTTCAAACTATAATCATATAACCGGATTACATTACTCAAGGTATTGATCAAGAGATTTCTTTGCTTCCTAAACAATGAAAGATTTCATTTTGTCAGCAACTAGGATTTTCCACTTCATATAAGAGGATTTTCTGCTTGTGATCCACACCAGGATTTCCTACCTTATTGGATATCCTTGTGGATTACAAGTTGTTGCCACTAATGGGCTGGTTACATAATATGTGGGTTTGTGATAGTGTGATACAAAGTCCTGTTCTAGGTTTGTAACTCTCATAGAGAGGATATACAATAAGAAATCCTATATAAATTTAAGCTTTCATTGATGACAAACTTAGTTGATTTACAATGGTCTAGATATATAACTCTCAACGGAGAGGATATAAATAAAGCTTGTAAGTTATATTGGTTCTTGGATTTTTAAGATTCCCCTAGAGAATCAAGAACACTTCTTTTACTTATCAAGAGATTGAATGCTTAAGATTAACGTTAAAACATTCATTCCAATAACTTTGATATTTCTTTAAGTGCATGTTGATATGGCACCATACTAAGATGCAAGGTGCATACTTCACACTTGAAAAGGTCAAAGCATAAGTACTTTGGTGCGTATCCATTTGCACCGAAGATCATGAAATCACTTGTTGAGTTGTCACGATTGCACACATCATTTGTGCATTAAAGTTATGGGTATAGAGGATAGAAGCGGTCTTTGAATGAACACATGATAGACAATCACGAGACCTAATGCACTAGTGATTTCCAATCACACAGTGTAATGACACTCTTCAGGTGTGGTTGTCACACAGGAGCACACACATACACACAATTTTCAAGCAAGTCTTCTATTTATAGACAAATAGAGAAAGATTAGTTGTTATATTCGTTGTAGCTAATGTTAGGCATATTGATGGCTGAGGAGTTGTATCCCGTACCATCTTTTTGTCTTTTTGTGCAGCTGGCTTGGATGTAATTGTCATTCAGTCACGCTTTTGTACTATCGTTGATTTTCTTGATTTGGCAGTTGGAAGAAAACAATATATATTATCATTTCTTTGATCAACATATGCTTTCCTTCTATACTTAATTTGATCAAAAGGATGGGGAAGAAAGTCTTCAACAGATATTCAGAGAATGAGAGATGTTGACTTTGACTTTCTAATCTTTTATGTTGTCTAGAGGATAAGATGATCATCTGGGGTACAAATGAGTGTTTGAGCATAGACCTAGACGAGCACAATTCTCTTATGTAGTCTTAAGTAGGTTGTCCAGACGATGGACGTGGCATGTACTGAGACATGTCATTTTGGGGTCCTAGTGATGGTTAGTTTGGATCAACCATTTACTAGCCTTCTTTTTTATGAACTCTTGGTGTGTTTGCTAGAGGATGGGCGTAGCGTTGACCTTGACTTCTTTTATATTACTGTTTTGGTCTAGAGGACAAACCTTAATCATATTGTGTAGAGCACCATAATAATGTATTTGATAATACATTTGAGATTGTTTCTTATTCCAACACACTTGAACACATAGTTAGATAAATTGTTTGTTTTATTAAGTTAAATGTTTATTATCATGAAAACACTAAATGAGTGAGATATTTCCTGACACATCTTGTTCTAACAGATGTGCCAATAGATTTTTAGAAATTTTTGTTTGTTATGTTGAAAAATGAAAAGTACAAGTTGGGATGCATAATTGGAATGTAATTTCTAACTTTTTACTACTCACTCAACTAATCTTCTTTTATGTATTTAATATTACGTTTTCGGTACTCTTAATTACTTGTTGGAGACCCTCTCCACACCACGATGACGCCACAAAATTATTCAAAAATATTTAAATATAGGATTAAATGAATCTATTTTGTCAATTTAACTAATAATCTTAAAGTTTAAAATTTGAATCATGAGAAGTAAAAAAAATTGTCTTTACAATTACACACAACAAAAATTAAAATCTAATATCATGTTTTAATTAATTTATGTTTTTTGAGGAAATAATATTTCTGATATTTAATTATTTTTTCAAAAAATAATTAAGTGTATTTTTTATTCTTTGACTAAAAAAAAATTAGACGCGTTATTAAAAAAGATAAATATAAAATAATATAAAATTTTATTAAATCTTATTTGTAATAATTGGTAAAGGGTTACGCCATAAAGTATTGTGATATATAAAATATTGCATTGACAATGGGACTTATTATTGATCCAATTGTTAAGAAGTATATGAAGTAACATTGATTTTCTTCCATATGATTCGCAATTTTTTCTTCCATGAAACAATTTGACAAAAGAAAAAAATAACAACAAAACTCTAACTAGTTAATCGTTGAAAATTATTTCACTTATGTGCAATATCTTTGTTGAGATAATAAAAAAATAACTTATTATACCCATAAGTAGCAGGTCACAAATATTTTCTAAAGGACTTGCAATGTCAGATTTGTAACAAATTCTTACCGAATATTGTTTTTTCTTTTTTGTTAAAACTACTCATCAATAAATAAAAATACCTCATACACCTAAAAAAGGATTCAACGTATGAGTTGGTTTGTAAAAAAAGTAAGAAACTTGCAATCTCTCCTCATCAAAGTTATGCCAACCTTTAAGATTTCAACTATAAAAGTAGGAAACATGCAAGATCTCCACATGTTCACAAAGTTGTCTTCTACCAATATTTTATTTTAAAAATTTCTCCGAAGTTCGAAAAGAAGCAAATGTTCATTATGACATCTCATGTGGTACACATTTCCATCCAATTAATCTCCCTATGGCATTTCAAAAAATTATTTTAATGTGCATGTATAAATTTTTGCAAAAGAATAACATTACAAGCACTATTCATAACTAATTATGTAACAATAATCATTCACGTGCAGGTAAACATGAGGTTGATCTCTAAATCATTTATTTTCTCATTATCAATACTTGTGATGCTATCAAGCACATCTTACTCACAAATAAAGTCTCCTAATATTCAATCGGCAACATATTTGTCAGAAAAGTTTGAAGTGGGGCCCGGAGAAGTTGTGGCAAAAGGAATGTTTGATATTGAGTTTCCAACGGGTCATATAGGAGTCAAGAGCTTTGACGTTGATATAGTCGATGAACAAGGGAATTCTGTACCATTGCATGAAACTTACTTTCATCATTATTTTGCTATAAAATATATTAAAAATAAAGATAAGTCATATGCATACGATTCTAATGGTAATCTCAAACCTTTTGGGGGTGCCATTTTCAAAAGAAATGATGGAACATGCAACGAAGCTATTCTTCCACATTACTGGGGTTTTGGAAGTGAATCAAGAGGAACAAGTACAAAAATTCCTGATCCATTTGCAGTTGAAGTAGGAAACCCTGCAAATATTCCAGAAGGGTGGGAAGAGAAATGGCTATTTAACATAATGGTCATTGATACACGTGGCACAGAAAATAGGAAAAGTTGCACTGAATGTAGGTGTGACCAATTTAATCTCCCACAAAATTTTTATAATGTGTCAACTGACATTCATGGAAAACCATTGACTCCCGAATATAAAGGTGGAATCTTTTGTTGCAAAGATAACTTTCAGTGCAAATTAAGAAAGGGGTTTGAAGCACCAAGGAGAAATCTTGCCTTAAGATACAAAGTAACATGGGTTGAGTGGGAACAACACCAAATTCCACTTAGATTTTATATAATCGACTCCACTGATCGAGTTAGAACAAATGGTTCCGAAACAATCCATGATTGTCTGGTAAATAAGTTATTTAAATTATATTTTTGAAGTCATGATCAAATAAATTATGTCACGATCGAGACGTAGCTTAAGTGTTTGAGATTTGACACCTGAGAAGGAGTCTCATAGAAACTCTAATTTCTAACATAGAATATTCACTGCTAACATTTGCATGTAAAAATAAAATAAGTTTAAAAACCTTATGATAATAGTTTTTTTTTTTTACATTTGACGTTGGAAGAGAATAATTTACAAATATTTCTTAATTTGTTATAGGCAGAATATACTATTCCAGAAAATAATAGTGGTGACCTTTTCCATGTTCAAAAGTCAAGTATCCCCATGAAAAAAGGTGGTTATCTTATCTATGGCACTGCTCATATGCATACAGGTGTGGTTAATGCAACACTATACGGACAGGTGAAGTTTAATATTAATTTGAATGAGTTTTGTTAAACGCTTAATTTACATGTCAAAAGAATCTTGTGACGTTGTGCCTGCAAAATCTATAATATTTTTTTGTTTTGTATGAACTAATTAGGATGGAAGGACATTGTGTACATCAACACCAAGATACGGAACAGGAAAAGAGGCAGGGAATGAGGAAGGTTACGCCGTTGGAATGTCTGTATGTTATCCAAAACCAGGTTCAATCAAGATTAATGATGGAGAAACTGTGACTGTAGAATCAAGATATAAAAATGAATTTCTCACAGGAGCTATGGGACATATGTATATCTATTTGGCTGATCAACTACCATACGAAAAATAAACGTCAAATTTATATGAATATGCAATTGTTTGATGTATGGTTTCTTTTTGATATGTATTCTCTTAAATAAAATAAAGTTATTTATCTATTTGTTTTAGTTCTCTTTAACACATAAGAGTCAAGTGAGTTGAAGTTAAACCATATAACACTTAAACATAAGTTATACTAGTTCACTACCAAAACGGTCAAATAGTCCAATTCACTCTTACAGAGTGATTTTTCTCCCTAAACTAAGAGATACTTCAAACTATAATCATATAACCGGATTACATTACTCAAGGTATCGATCAAGAGATTTCTTTGCTTCCTAAACAATGAAAGATTTCATTTTGTCAGCAACTAGGATTTTCCACTTCATATAAGAGGATTTTCTGCTTGTGATCCACACCAGGATTTCCTACCTTATTGGATATCCTTGTGGATTACAAGTTGTTGCCACTAATGGGCTGGTTACATAATATGTGGGTTTGTGATAGTGTGATACAAAGTCCTGTTCTAGGTTTGTAACTCTCATAGAGAGGATATACAATAAGAAATCCTATATAAATTTAAGCTTTCATTGATGACAAACTTAGTTGATTTACAATGGTCTAGATATATAACTCTCAATGGAGAGGATATAAATAAAGCTTGTAAGTTATATTGGTTCTTGGATTTTTAAGATTCCCCTAGAGAATCAAGAACACTTCTTTTACTTATCAAGAGATTGAATGCTTAAGATTAACGTTAAAACATTCATTCCAATAACTTTGATATTTCTTTAAGTGCATGGTGATATGGCACCATACTAAGATGCAAGGTGCATACTTCACACTTGAAAAGGTCAAAGCATAAGTACTTTGGTGCATATCCATTTGCACCGAAGATCATGAAATCACTTGTTGAGTTGTCACGATTGCACACATCATTGTGCATTAAAGTTATGGGTATAGAGGATAGAAGCGGTCTTTGAATGAACACATGATAGACAATCACGAGACCTAATGCACTAGTGATTTCCAATCACACAGTGTAATGACACTCTTCAGGTGTGGTTGTCACACAGGAGCACACACATACACACAATTTTCAAGCAAGTCTTCTATTTATAGACAAATAGAGAAAGATTAGTTGTTATATTCGTTGTAGCTAATGTTAGGCATATTGATGGCTGAGGAGTTGTATCCCGTACCATCTTTTTGTCTTTTTGTGCAGCTGGCTTGGATGTCATTGTCATTCAGTCACGCTTTTGTACTATCGTTGATTTTCTTGATTTGGCAGTTGGAAGAAAACAATATATATTATCATTTCTTTGATCAACATATGTTTTCCTTCTATACTTAATTTGATCAAAAGGATGGGGAAGAAAGTCTTCAACAGATATTCAGAGAATGAGAGATGTTGACTTTGACTTTCTAATCTTTTATGTTGTCTAGAGGATAAGATGATCATCTGGGGTACAAATGAGTGTTTGAGCATAGACCTAGACGAGCACAATTCTCTTATGTAGTCTTAAGTAGGTTGTCCAGACGATGGACGTGGCATGTACTGAGACATGTCATTTTGGGGTCCTAGTGATGGTTAGTTTGGATCAACCATTTACTAGCCTTCTTTTTTATGAACTCTTGGTGTGTTTCCTAGAGGATGGGCGTAGCGTTGACCTTGACTTCTTTTATATTACTGTTTTGGTCTAGAGGACAAACCTTAATCATATTGTGTAGAGCACCATAATAATGTATTTGATAATACATTTGAGATTGTTTCTTATTCCAACACACTTGAACACATAGTTAGATAAATTGTTTGTTTTATTAAGTTGAATGTTTATTATCATGAAAACACTAAATGAGTGAGATATTTCCTGACACATCTTGTTCTAACAGATGTGCCAATAGATTTTTAGAAATTTTTGTTTGTTATGTTGAAAAATGAAAAGTACAAGTTGGGATGCATAATTGGAATGTAATTTCTAACTTTTTACTACTCACTCAACTAATCTTCTTTTATGTATTTAATATTACGTTTTCGGTACTCTTAATTACTTGTTGGAGACCCTCTCCACACCACGATGACGCCACAAAATTATTCAAAAATATTTAAATATAGGATTAAATGAATCTATTTTGTCAATTTAACTAATAATCTTAAAGTTTAAAATTTGAATCATGAGAAGTAAAAAAAATTGTCTTTACAATTACACACAACAAAAATTAAAATCTAATATCATGTTTTAATTAATTTATGTTTTTTGAGGAAATAATATTTCTGATATTTAATTATTTTTTCAAAAAATAATTAAGTGTATTTTTTATTCTTTGACTAAAAAAAAATTAGACGCGTTATTAAAAAAGATAAATATAAAATAATATAAAATTTTATTAAATCTTATTTGTAATAATTGGTAAAGGGTTACGCCATAAAGTATTGTGATATATAAAATATTGCATTGACAATGGGACTTATTATTGATCCAATTGTTAGGAAGTATATGAAGTAACATTGATTTTCTTCCATATGATTCGCAATTTTTTCTTCCATGAAACAATTTGACAAAAGAAAAAAATAACAACAAAACTCTAACTAGTTAATCGTTGAAAATTATTTCACTTATGTGCAATATCTTTGTTGAGATAATAAAAAAATAACTTATTATACCCATAAGTAGCAGGTCACAAATATTTTCTAAAGGACTTGCAATGTCAGATTTGTAACAAATTCTTACCGAATATTGTTTTTTCTTTTTTGTTAAAACTACTCATCAATAAATAAAAATACCTCATACACCTAAAAAAGGATTCAACGTATGAGTTGGTTTGTAAAAAAAGTAAGAAACTTGCAATCTCTCCTCATCAAAGTTATGCCAACCTTTAAGATTTCAACTATAAAAGTAGGAAACATGCAAGATCTCCACATGTTCACAAAGTTGTCTTCTACCAATATTTTATTTTAAAAATTTCTCCGAAGTTCGAAAAGAAGCAAATGTTCATTATGACATCTCATGTGGTACACATTTCCATCCAATTAATCTCCCTATGGCATTTCAAAAAATTATTTTAATGTGCATGTATAAATTTTTGCAAAAGAATAACATTACAAGCACTATTCATAACTAATTATGTAACAATAATCATTCACGTGCAGGTAAACATGAGGTTGATCTCTAAATCATTTATTTTCTCATTATCAATACTTGTGATGCTATCAAGCACATCTTACTCACAAATAAAGTCTCCTAATATTCAATCGGCAACATATTTGTCAGAAAAGTTTGAAGTGGGGCCCGGAGAAGTTGTGGCAAAAGGAATGTTTGATATTGAGTTTCCAACGGGTCATATAGGAGTCAAGAGCTTTGACGTTGATATAGTCGATGAACAAGGGAATTCTGTACCATTGCATGAAACTTACTTTCATCATTATTTTGCTATAAAATATATTAAAAATAAAGATAAGTCATATGCATACGATTCTAATGGTAATCTCAAACCTTTTGGGGGTGCCATTTTCAAAAGAAATGATGGAACATGCAACGAAGCTATTCTTCCACATTACTGGGGTTTTGGAAGTGAATCAAGAGGAACAAGTACAAAAATTCCTGATCCATTTGCAGTTGAAGTAGGAAACCCTGCAAATATTCCAGAAGGGTGGGAAGAGAAATGGCTATTTAACATAATGGTCATTGATACACGTGGCACAGAAAATAGGAAAAGTTGCACTGAATGTAGGTGTGACCAATTTAATCTCCCACAAAATTTTTATAATGTGTCAACTGACATTCATGGAAAACCATTGACTCCCGAATATAAAGGTGGAATCTTTTGTTGCAAAGATAACTTTCAGTGCAAATTAAGAAAGGGGTTTGAAGCACCAAGGAGAAATCTTGCCTTAAGATACAAAGTAACATGGGTTGAGTGGGATCAACACCAAATTCCACTTAGATTTTATATAATCGACTCCACTGATCGAGTTAGAACAAATGGTTCCGAAACAATCCATGATTGTCTGGTAAATAAGTTATTTAAATTATATTTTTGAAGTCATGATCAAATAAATTATGTCACGATCGAGACGTAGCTTAAGTGTTTGAGATTTGACACCTGAGAAGGAGTCTCATAGAAACTCTAATTTCTAACATAGAATATTCACTGCTAACATTTGCATGTAAAAATAAAATAAGTTTAAAAACCTTATGATAATAGTTTTTTTTTATTACATTTGACGTTGGAAGAGAATAATTTACAAATATTTCTTAATTTGTTATAGGCAGAATATACTATTCCAGAAAATAATAGTGGTGACCTTTTCCATGTTCAAAAGTCAAGTATCCCCATGAAAAAAGGTGGTTATCTTATCTATGGCACTGCTCATATGCATACAGGTGTGGTTAATGCAACACTATACGGACAGGTAAAGTTTAATATTAATTTGAATGAGTTTTGTTAAACGCTTAATTTACATGTCAAAAGAATCTTGTGACGTCGTGCCTGCAAAATCTATAATATTTTTTTGTTTTGTATGAACTAATTAGGATGGAAGGACATTGTGTACATCAACACCAAGATACGGAACAGGAAAAGAGGCAGGGAATGAGGAAGGTTACGCCGTTGGAATGTTTGTATGTTATCCAAAACCAGGTTCAATCAAGATTAATGATGGAGAAACTGTGACTGTAGAATCAAGATATAAAAATGAATTTCTCACAGGAGCTATGGGACATATGTATATCTATTTGGCTGATCAACTACCATACGAAAAATAAACATCAAATTTATATGAATTTGCAATTGTTTGATGTATGGTTTCTTTTTGATATGTATTCTCTTAAATAAAATAAAGTTATTTATCTATTTATTTTAGTTCTCTTTAACACATAAGAGTCAAGTGAGTTGAAGTTAAACCATATAACACTTAAACATAAGTTGTACTAGTTCACTACCAAAACGGTCAAATAGTCCAATTCACTCTTACAGAGTGATTTTTCTCCCTAAACTAAGAGATACTTCAAACTATAATCATATAACCGGATTACATTACTCAAGGTATCGATCAAGAGATTTCCTTGCTTCCTAAACAATGAAAGATTTCATTTTGTCAGCAACTAGGATTTTCCACTTCATATAAGAGGATTTTCTGCTTGTGATCCACACCAGGATTTCCTACCTTATTGGACATCCTTGTGGATTACAAGTTGTTGCCACTAATGGGTTGGTTACATAATATGTGGGTTTGTGATAGTGTGATACAAAGTCTTGTTCTATGTTTGTAACTCTCATAGAGAGGATATACAATAAGAAATCTTATATAAATTTAAGCTTTTATTGATGACAAACTTAGTTGATTTACAATGGTCTAGATATATAACTCTCAACGGAGAAGATATAAATAAAGCTTGTAAATTATATTGGTTCTTGGATTTTTAAGATTCCCCTAGAGAATCAAGAACACTTCTTTTACTTATCAAGAGATTGAATGCTTAAGATTAACGTTAAAGCTTTCATTCCAATAACTTTGATATTTCTTTAAGTGAAGGTTGATATGGCACCATACTAAGATGCAAGGTGCATACTTCACACTTGAAAAGGTCAAAGCATAAGTACTTTAGTGCGTATCCATTTGCACAGAAGATCATGAAATCACTTGTTGAGTTGTCACAATTGCACACATCATTTGTGCATTAAAGTTATGGGTATAGAGGATAGAAGCAGTCTTTGAATGAACACATGATAGACAATCACGAGACCTAATGCACTAGTGATTTCCAATCACACAGTGTAATGACACTCTTCAGGTGTGGTTGTCACACACAGGAGCACACACATATGCACAATTTTCAAGCAAGTCTTCTATTTATAGACAAATAGAGAAAGATTAGTTGTTATATACTTTGTAGCTAATGTTAGGCATATTGATGGCTGAAGAGTTGTGTCACGCTTATGTACTATCGTTGATTTTCTTGATTTGGCAGTTGGAAGAAAACAATATATATTATCATTTCTTTGATCAACATATGTTTTCCTTCTTTACTTAATTTGATCAAAAGGATGTGGAAGAAAGTCTTCAACAGATATTTAGAGAATGAGAGATGTTGACTTTGACTTTCTAATCTTTTTTGTTGTCTAGAGGATAAGATGATCATCTGGGGTGCAAATGAGTGTTTGAGCATAGACCTAGACGAGCATAATTCTGTTATGAATAAAAATGTGTGATATACTCTTAAACAAAACTTTCATAGATACACGTAAAAATTGTGAGAACTTTCCAAAGAACACGTGAAAATTTGATAAATAGATTTCTAATATTGGTCAGCAACATACATGCATTAAACAAATTTGATTTCAAAAGTTATCTACCCAATGTTTCTAACCTAAAGATTGTGAGAACTTTTGTTGGGGGTCCGCTGCAAAATATAAACAAAAAGAAGATGAAGAAGAACATGATAATTGTTGCACATAAATTCCAAAGCGTATGTGAACACACTAAGCTTTAGGTTCGATTCGCCCCCACCAGTTTATGTAAATCGGATGCAAATGGATTATACCGGCGAATCCCCTTCAGGATACTTTGGAATCCTTGACGTGACTTGCACATTCACACCAAGAGTATCGACAATGGTATAGTTTACATAATAAAGTTTCTTATGACTCTTGTGCACTAGAGAAAAGAAGAAACGACTTTGAATATTTTAGACAGAATTTGACTCATGTGAACATGACTCCTGTATGTGTTTTGATATGTTTTTCTGCCTCATGAGTATCTCTATTTATAGAGAAACTTATGTCCTTTAGCGAAGGGAAACAATCATTTGAAAGATTTTGTTCATGAATTGTTATACATTGCTTCAATTGTAAAGCATTTCATCTTTCCATTAAAATGTCTCTTTTAACCATTGCAACTTTCCAAATATATTTTGGAAATTTCTCTCACAATATACAATAAGAAATCCTATATAAATCTAAGCTTCATTGATGACAAACTTAGTTGATTTACAATGGCCTGGATATATAACTCTCAATAGAGAGGATATAAATAAAGCTTGTAAATTATATTGGTTCTTGGATTTTTAAGATTCCCCTAGATTTGGGTTCCACGCACCGGTACAAAGGTGTTTACACCGATGCAAACTTCTCCCAAGTTCAAGTTGAACTTACTCAACCAGATGATGCACCTATGCATTTTTCCTTAGTCTTATAAAAACGTATCCTTTGACTTATGCACCGGTTCATGGCACGCATGCACTGACTCATAACACCCACTATCACATATTTTCAGTTAAGGAGCGTCAATTCAAGTCTGTTTAAACCGATTCAAACACAAAGAACCTGCATAATCTAAAAATGCGCAGAGTTCCATTTAGCTTATGTATTGCTTACTAATGTTAAATTCCACGAATCACAGTTATTCCAAACATGCAAAAGAGCTTGTTCAAGTTGTTTAATTAGTCCATTTCATGAGTTTAGTTCTTAGAGCACAAATATTGGAAGTGGCTTAGGAAAGTTTGGCTACGGTGTCAGTTTGGATACCAAGATTTGAACAACAATAGGTGTCCTTTTTCAACCCCTGTATCCATTTCAGGCACCGATGCATTGCTTGTTTTTTTTTTTTGTTACAACTAATTTATGGCTTACAAGTTACAATAGGTAAAGGGTGTTGATATTGTGGGATCAGTGAGACCCATTTTAGATACTTCAATGAGTGATATTGATATTTAGAAAAAATAGTTGAGTAGTTTAAAAAGTTAAAAAATGTAAAATAATATAAAAAATTAAATGAGGTTCATTTATGCAATCAAAATGGATGTCATGAATGTGGATGCTCTTATGGCAATTTGGCATTTTTTATTTGAAATAGTGGCCATTAAAAAAAAAAAAAAAGAGATACATTGAAGCTACCTGCTCAATTTCAACTTTAAAGAAGGTTGTGCATTATAAAACTTCTTGCACTCTTACACCGTATAAACATTAAATTTACTTTCATGAAAGAGATAATTTATCTCTTCAAAATCAAATCATAGTACCAATCGTTAGTTGGTTCAGTGGTGATTGACGCTGAACTTGGTAGGGACGGCCACGGTTCGATCCCCGCAACTGCGATCGGGAGGGGGCTGGAACCACTTGATACCAAAACTAACCCCCGAACCAGATTAAACCGGTGGTGAAAACCAAAAAAAAAAAATCAAATCATAGCGTTTAGATGAGATGGGTAGGCGCTGCCTATTCACTCGGACAATGCTCTAAACACGAAAGTGTGACGCCCTCTTATGACCCACTTAAATTTCAGTAGTCTTTTTTTTTTTTGAAAACAAATTTTCACTAGTCTGAGTACTCTTTTTGCTCTTGTTTTTTATACTTATCGAATAACTAATTTATCTGATTCATATTTTTTATCCATAATCTGAAAAAAGAATATTCTCTCCGACCTTAATTATAAGTAAATTTTCACTTTTATAATCCATTGGGTAATTAATGTATGTGGTCTATAATTAAGATCGAAAACATTAGTTATTCAATGAATCGAAAAAACGAAAATTTATTTATAATTATGTCTGGAGAGAGTATTTACTTATACATTATATCAGACAAGTAGTACTCCGTATATTATATGTTGCACTTGCAAATTGCGAGCGAAGAATATCCAAATTAAATTATAATTTTTTAGTCAGATAATATCATGACTAAAAAATTTATTAAATAAGTGGATATCCAAAAAAAATCAAATCATAGCGTTTAGATGAGATTTTATGACCCACTTAAATTTCACTAGTCTTTTTTTTTTTTGAAAACAAATTTTCACTAGTCTGAGTACTCTTTTTGCTCTTGTTTTTTATACTTATTGAATAACTAATTTATCTGATTCATATTTTTTAGCTATAATCTGAAAAAATAATATTCTCTCCGACCTTAATTATAAGTAAATTTTCACTTTTATAATTCATTGGGTAATTAATGTATGTGGTCCATAATTAAGATCGGAAACATTAGTTATTCAATGAATCGAAGAAGCGAAAATTTATTTATAATTAAGCCTGGAGAGAGTATTTACTTATACATTATATCAGATAAGTAGTACTCCGTATATTATATGTTGCACTTGCAAATTGCGAGCGAAGAATATCCAAATTAAATTATAATTTTTTAGTCAGATAATATCATGACTAAAAAATTTATTAAATAAGTGGATATCCAAATTTCAAATCTCTATCTACATATAAAATGCACAATCCTACGTATAAAATTCAATGTGTTTTGCGACTGGGGTGTATTGGATTGAGATTTCACAAGACTATTTTGGCAAAAGAAATCTTAAATATTTTAAAAGACTTTGTGAGATTTTATTGATTTTGTGAGATTTTAAAAGACTTTTTTGAAAGAGTTTTTACAATCAAAATTCTTAACAGAAGAATTTATGAGATTTCATAACACAGACTTTTGAGATTTCAAAGTACTTTATAGACTTTTAAGATTTAAATGACTCAATAAATTCGATAAATTGTTTCTAAAATAATAATGAATCAATCAATGAAAATGAATCATTTCCTAAAAAAATAACCAATCAATATTAAAAAGTTATAATATATTGATTGTATATACTATGAATCATAAACAGGTCTTCATGATTTGGTACAATTTTTTATACATAAAAAAAAACGTAATTTCTGTAATAGAAAAAAAAGAGTGTAAAATGTCTTTGTTATACTGTGAATTGTTGATACTATGAATTGTTTGATTTTGTGTATCAAAAAAAACACTATGAATCATAAAACAAATGAATGGTATAGCAGAATTATGTTTTTTTGTTGCAAAAAGTTGTAGAAATTATGTTACAGAAATTTTCAGTGGCATATATAATGATTGAAAACATATATAGTTTGCTTTTTTTTCTTTTTCATATGAATGTATAAGATGAACGATTTTTAACTGGAATTGTATGTGATAGTCATTCAAGAAGACGATTGAAAAGTATAGGAGGTTGTAAAAAAAAGAAGAACGTGAACACCAATTTTGCCGGCAGAAAAAAATCTTTAGAAGAAAAGAAAAGTCTTGAGGATTTGAGTGAGATTGTTGGATGACAAAAGTATTTATATTTCCAACAAAAAGTCTCTCAAGATTCATTCCACAAAAGAATCCATCAAAATAAGGGGGGTGTATTGGATTGAGATTTTGAAAGACTATTTTGACAAAAAAAATCTTGAAGATTTTAAAAGACTTTGTGAGAATATATTGATTTTGTAAGATTTCCAAAGACTTTTTTCAAATACTCTTTACAATCAAGATTCTTAACACAAGAATCTGTGAGATTTTATAAGCTAGACTTTTGAGATTTTGAAGTAATTTATGGATTTTTAAGATTTAAATGACTCAATAAATTCAATACAAATTTCTTCTAAAAATATAATGAATCAATCAATAATTCCTTAAAAAATATCAAGGAATTCCAAAATTTGGAAGAAAATAAAATTGTCAAAATAGTGAGTGATTTCTTGTCTGAATTTTGACGATGATAATAATAATAAAAAAAAAAACCAAATTATTATTACCTCCATAATCCAAAATAATGCAATTTTTTATACTATAATTGTAATAAAACATTCAAACCACAAAATAATGATTCTCAATTTCTCTGGCAGTATGAACGTGACGGCAAGAAAATTAACATCTTTAAGCTTTTATACTACCATCAATTTCTACAATGTAGTATGTAACAAAAAAAACTTAAGCAAATTCATTGTCTGAAAAGAGCATGGAACGTGACGGCAGAAAGAACCCCTATAGAGTACGACGACAAGAAAATAATTTGGTTTGGTATGAATAATGAGAAAGAAAAAAAAAAGTCTTGGGAGATTTGAGAAAGTCTTGAGGTTTTTGTGAGATTGTTAGAAGAGTCTACTATGTGTATTTTTAAGTAAAAAGTCTCACAAAATCCACTTCAAGAAAGAATCCCTTAAAATTGATAGAGTTTTGAATACCGAAAGACATTTTATAAATCCTAAGAAATCTCAATTGAATACCAGGGGATTTCTTTTCCTTAAAAAAAAAATCTTGAATGTCATGATTGAATACCACAAGACTTATTTAAATGGGTGCTGTTAACATGTGCATATAGGGCACATGTTAAGGTATCTATAATAAGAAATTTGCATTTAATATTACAAACGAATTTAATGTTTAAAAGATATAATACACATGTTTCGAGATAATATTTCTATATTTAAATTCTTAACATGTGCCTTAGGTGCACATGTTAACATTTGCCTATTTAAATTTGATAAAAATCATGATTGAATACCACAAGATTTTTTAATTCTAAAAAAGTCTTTTAAAATCCATTGAAATCCTAATTCAATACACCCCCCTAAGTATAGTTTTCAATACCTAGAGATATTTTTAAAGTCATAAGAAATCTTAATTGAATACTGACTGATTTTGTTGCCCTGAAGAAAAAAAACTTATTTGTCTTAATTGAATACCACAAGATTTGTTTATATTTTATAAAAATCTTGATTAATCTTGATAGAATACCACAAGATTCTTTTTTCATAAAAAAATCTTTTAAAATCTTTTAAAATTTCAATTCAATATATCCCCCTAACATCAAGAAAAGACAAATTTAATTGTTTTTTATCCGCAAAAAGAAAAGAAAATCCAAACACGCCATTCCACCTCAGCATATGTAAATCTCTTATATTATAAGTTTGTTCCGTTTTGCTATTCTTAACCCTAATTTTTTTCCCGCTCTTTTTTCCTCTCATTTTACCCTAAAATATTAAAATAAAATGTTTAAAAAAGGTCTCACCGAGAATCGAACCCGCAACATTTAAGATCTATTTTGTGTTTTTTGCCACTACACTACATCAATCAAGTTGTTATTATTTTGCAATCAACATCTAATAAATAAGGAATCTCTCACCATGTTAAATATTTATTTATTTATTTATTTATTATTATTATTATTATTATTAGTTTTCTACTAATATTATTATATATATTATATTATATATTATTATTATTATTATTATGTTATTATTTTGCAATCAACATCTAATAAATATGGAATCTCTCACCATGTTAAATATTTATTTATTATTATTATTATATTAACTTTCTACTATTATTATTATATATTATATTATATATTATTATTATTATTATAATATATTATTATTATATAATACTTGAATACGGGTAATATGTCTAATGTCTACGGAAAAATAAACTTTAAATATATCCCATATATTATTATTAATATATTATATTATATATATATATATACAACATAACAAATTCTCAAAAATTTACGATCACTTATTTGATATACATACGCAACATAACAAACTCTTTTGAAATATATCCCACATTATTATATTATATATACAACATAACAAACTCTCAAAAATTTATGTGATATGCATACACAACATAACCAACTCTTTTGAAATATATCCCATATTATTATATTATATATACACCATAACAAACTCTCAAAAATTTATGATCACTTATTTGATATACATACACGTTGATTTCACGTTGATGATTCACGTTGATTTTTTTTAGAAGTCAAACAATGTTTGTTTGAGAGAAAGTTCAGTTTTTTATCTTTGAAAGTGTCTATGAATTGGTTTATGTACAAATAAAGTTTTTTAAGTGTCTATGTTTGTTTGAAAGTTTTTTTATATTTGTATTTTTATGTATGTCAATGCTGGTTTTTAACGGTATATTTCACAGGTTTGCAATTGTCGTTGTTTGCAGTCTAACCGGCTCCTTTGTTGTTTCCTCACAAATTTCATCTATTATCTCTTTCATCCCTCAAACTCACATCAATTATTTTGGTTCTGTGGACAGGTTCTCCTTCAATGCTACAATAAAAATGGTTAATCTTAATCCTTTTACTAATCTTTCTCTAAATTTATTGAGAGGTTTGAAAATATTTTTATAAGTGTTAGTTGTTTATCTTTATAATTACATTTTTATATTTTTCCTTACTTTTTTTTTTATTCATACAATAATAGGTCCTTTAAATCATAATCCTGCAATGGATCGAGAGAAGTTAATCGATGTTTTTTAGCTGCTGATGTTACTTCTGGCATGTTGGTATCATTTGTATATTGATGTTTTTTGTATACTGATGTTTAATTTTTTTTTTTTTTTTTTGTAAAAAGTTCCAATTATTTTTTGTATACAGAAGTTGATCAATGTTTTTCAAGTGCTGATGTAAATCCTGGGAGATGAAAGAGATAATCCTTTTTACATGACAGAACCATACTTCATTCCTAATACTTAAACTTTATGGTTAATGTTGTTCTTTTGAGTTGGGAACCTTATCAATTTTTTTTTATTTTTTTAGTTTTTGTATTTTAACTTTTCAATTAATCTGATTATTATAATGAAAAATATGATTTTGAAGAAATGCAAAAGTTTCCAGCCATTTGAAATCCATTGTCTTCTTATGTTGACTTGAATATATTTATTGTTCTTATACTTTCTTATATTTAGGATAACAAATTTCAAATAAATTAATATATTCGATCAACAAATAGAACATTGGTTATTCTTATAAAAAACTGAACATATTGGTTATCAATTCTGATATTTTACTTTTATTCAACAAAATTACGTCCAACTAAAAATATAAAATATTGCCTTGGCAAAAATAAAAATCTTGCCTTACAAATACAAATAGAACCCGTTGTTATGGCTTATATGATAATTATGCAACATTTTTTATTTTTCGATTTACTTTTCGTTTTTAAATATATCCAGCTTTGTCACAACAAATATTCTGTCTCGCAAAAATAAATCATAACAAATAAAATATAAAAGTTGCCTTAAATATATCTCATTTTTTCGATTGTTATTTTATTTTATAATCTTAGACTATTTTATGTGATTTCTATATGTGATTTTTTTATAATCTTAGACTAATTTAAATCATATAACTGACACTCCACAAAACCCGTGCAACGCACGGGTTGCAGTCTAGTTCATAAGAAAAACTCAATTTCCAAAGAAGCATATACTCCTATAAAGTCAAACCTCTACAATCAAAATCCTCTTGTTTGTTACACTCTCTCTCTCTACTCTTTACTCTCATTTCTCCAATTCACCCTTTCAACATGTCCGGTTACCCAAATCAACCTCCCAGTTACGGTTACGGTTACGGCGCACCACCACCATCCCAATCCTACGGTGCACCACCTCCATCTCAATCCCACGGCTCACATCCACCACCATCTCAATCCTACGGTGCTCCCCCTCCTTCTCAGTCCTACGGAGCACCTCCTCCCTCTCAGTCCTACGGAGCACCTCCTCCATCTCAGTCATACGGCGCACCTCCCCCTGCCTCCTACGGCCAACCTTCCGCTTCTTACGCCGCTCCTTACCAGAAACCTCCAAAGGAAGACTCACACTCTCACTCCAGCGGCGGCGGAAGCGGTGCCGCCTACCCACCGCAGTCGTACGGGAGTCCGTTCGCATCACTGTTGCCGTCGACATTCCCTCCTGGCACCGATCCAAGCATCGTTGCATGCTTTCAGGTTGCTGATCAGGACGGAAGCGGTTTGATCGATGATAAGGAATTGCAGAGGGCTTTGTCTTCTTACAATCAGAGCTTTAGTTTGAGAACTGTTCATCTTCTCATGTATCATTTCACCAACACCAATGTCAAGAAGATAGGTACAACTCTTTCTTGAACTCTTTCTTCTTCGTTTCCGTTCCGATTTGGTAAAATTAGGTTTTCTGCTAACTTGCTCATGAGAAATGAGGTTTTTCGGCGTACGGTGATAAAATGCGCATGCAGAAAAGGCCGTTTTGCCCTTGGTTATACGCGTTTTTGCTGTTTTGTGTATTATTTTAAATATTGTATTTATTTTTCTTAACTAATAATAGTAGTTATACAACTTATACTACTACTAGTATATTCTCTAATCACAATAATTAAATTAAATGGTTAACATTTAACAACTTGATACACGATTAATTAATTAAGAGTTAATGTGATTAGTTTCCCTGATCTAAAAGGGGAATCAGAAACGCGTGGCGTATAGTACTTTTCAGTTGCGTACGCGGTGACTTGTGTGTCGTTTGTGGGTTTAACTGTTGACTAACAAATCCTGTGGGCCATTATATATTATAAAAAATGAATGGCTCTGATTTAAGTTTCTGACCCTTGCATTATCAATTTGGACCATAGGTAGGATACAAAATTAAATAGGAAAATGATAAACAGTGCCGGCCCCCGGGCACTGGTTAAGCATATTAAAATAGAAATTTTATCTTGAAATACGTGCATTCAATACCTCAAAAGTATAAAAAGTTATCTTTTCAATATTACTTTTATTTTTTATTTCCTTTTTTTAGCATGACCCTTTGATTTATATTATAGCCCAAATACATTAATTATTAAATGAATCTAAAAAGTCAACTGTCTCTTATAAAAAGTACCGGAGCGAGTACTACTAGTATGAATGGCTGGGATATTTTTCCATGTCATTTTTAGTTGAATCCAACTTGTGTTTTGATTTAAATATTTAGAATGTACTTATGTACTTATTAAGTGAGTTAATGTCACACATTAGATGTATGAGTTAGAGTTAATGGCTGGGATATTTTTCCATGTCATTTCTAGTTGAATCCAACTTGTGTTTTGATTTAAATATTTAGAATGTACTTATTAAGTGAGTTAATGTCACACATTAAATATTTAGAATGTACTTATGTACTTATTAAGTGTCTTATTGTTTTGGGTGAAGATATGGTGTTTTTTTTTTTGACAAAGATGAAGATATGGTGTTAAAGTCACTTATATGGTTGTTTTTAGCTCAATGTGTTGATCCAACTCAGTGACACTCCTTTTCACGGCCCAACACTTATATAGTCAATTTACATGCTTATATAATCATTACAGTCAAAATATAAAGTATTGTAATTTCTCTTGAGGAAGTTCTAAAAGAATCATTACAGTGAATTTAATTGTATATTTTGGTTCACAATTTTAGTAAATAAAAACAGGCATGGTTCTTCCGATTGATTGTCTTGATTTCACTGACTTGGTTGACCACCATGCCTACTTCTTAAACCCCTTCGTACTGCAATCCAATCAATTGATCGATAAATCAAGAGGCTAATCTCTTTTATTATTATTATTATTATTATTATTATTATTATTATTATTATTATTATTATTATTATTATTAGACAAAGTTAATTATGCCTTCAACCTTGATTTGATTTGAAGTTTCAAAAAATATCTTTAGAGTAGTTAAAAAATGTACACAAAGTTGGCAATGTTATTTGCTTTTTGATCCAGTGCTTGAGATGCATGTGAAATGTTTAATTGGTAAGTGCTTTATTATTGATGCCATATCTGCTATAAATAGCTTACATATTTGTATATCTACTGTAATTTTATTCTTTAAGCAATTTATTCTGCATCCCTTAATCTAATGTGCTATTCGATTATCGGTTGCCATCTAATTTTTTACCATCCTCACATTTTTAATGTTGGACTTTGTAATGCAGGACCCAAGGAATTCACTTCTCTATTTTACAGTCTTCAGAGCTGGAGGGTATTTTCTCTACTTTTTTTTATCCATCTGTCCAAGTTTTCCCCTAGTTAATCTTAATCTTCAATTAGTCTGTTTGGTTCACAATGAATAGGGTTAAAATTGATTTTCCTCTTGTCAAATGTGATTTTAGTAAAAATCAATATGGTGTTTATTTTTAATCAAACTTGATATGGTGTTAACTTTTTCGTGGGGTTGAATTGCTGGTGGGAAAACAAACATAAATAACTTCTCTACAAACTTAGCTTTTAAAAATAAGTTCTTTAAAAATTATGTTTATCAAATACTTGGCCAATCTCACACTTACTTGCTGTTGTTGCAGGGAATATTTGAGAGATTTGATAAGGACAGGAGTGGAAAAATCGATTCAAATGAGTTGCGAGAAGCACTGCTAAGTTTGGGTTATGCTGTTTCTCCTGTGGTATTGGATTTGCTCGTCTCTAAGTTTGATAAAACTGGTGGCAAAAACAAGGCTATCGAATATGACAATTTCATTGAGTATGGCTTTGTTACAACTCTTTCTTTTATTGGATGCAAAATTATTTACATTATTAAAACAGATTTCGTCTTGGTGTCTTCTTTTCCCAAACTGCAGTATGTTATTTTATTATACTATTATGATTAAAAAGAGAGAACAAAATTGTAATTATAATGGCTTGGACATGTATTTTCAATGAAAATGGATAAAGTATCAGTTAATGTAAAAAAAACAAATCGGAAGCAAAAGTCATGTTTTTAACCTTCCAATCTACCAACAGAAGAACTATCCCATTTGAACCTCCAACCCCTTAAGAATTTGTAATGTTGATTTGTTAACTTTTTTTGTTTAGGTATTATAATGTAATGTCAATTTAAGGTCAATTTTTGTTTTTTAAAATGGGAGAAATCTTCGATGAAGTTGGAATTTTCTCTATACCAGAACTATGATTTATATTTATCCTTGTCTGTTTTTGGGTCAAATGGATTGATAAATTGATTCTCTTCCTTTGTTTGATATTGCAGGTGCTGTCTTACTGTGAAGGTGAGCTATCGAACTACACTGTTTTTATAATATTTCCAGTTTCGGTGGTTAAAATTACATCTTACTATTCTTATTACATACCGAGTATTAAAAGAAAAATAGGTGAAATGAAAGCATCAAGGCTTTGGTAGTATAACATTAGACACTGCTGATAGAATTGCATTCATATGTACACAAACATAACTATATGCACAACCTTTTAAATGTTTGCTGCTAGTGTATTATCAAAACTTCTTTGTTGAAAGTTAAAACATTATTATCATGGATATAATGTATGGTGTCTTATGGATAATTGGATACATAACACGATTGATTAGCATTATCATTAGCAGCTAAACATAACAGGAAATTAATTTTCATATGAAACTTAATCAACCTTATTTATCTCCTAGTATATAAACCATAAGTTTTGTTCTATTTTAGGCAACTAGAAATCAATCTTATGAAATATGTTTCTTGTGACAAGATAAAATATCTCACTTTTGATTGTGTATTGCAGGGGCTAACTGACAAATTCAAGGAGAAGGATACTGCGTATACTGGCTCTGCAACATTTTCCTATGAGGCGTTTATGCTGACTGTCCTGCCATTCCTAATAGCTTAGGATAGTAATGGTGCATGTCACCTGACTATGTAAATTTCCTGGGGCGGTACTTTGGTTTGGAGATAGATGTGTGCGCGCTGTCGAATGAATTGCTTTGGATATGCTCTTGTTAGCCCATTTCCTGTTTCGCTTTTAATATGCTTTTGATTAGCATTTTGCTGCAAGTAAAAACAAATCCTAAAGTACTATGTTTTCAGCTTTGTTGATAACTTTCTTTTGGTACCTTATGTAGTATGAAGTCATGAAATTGAGTTTCCTTGGTGACCCCTCCCTCTCTTCATACTTTGCATGTCTCTAAATATTTTGGAAGAAGTTTGTTCCCAAGTATAATATTTTCCTTATTATTACATCAAATATAAGTTTCCGACATACCATAATGCAGTTTTGATTCCCCTATTTTGAATAATTTTTTATCCCCTTATTTTAAAAGTCAATTTTTTGATCCCCTATTTTGAAAAACTTGAACTTTTGATCCGCAACTCAATTTGGTCAAATTTTTGCTAATGTGGCAATGTTCATGCTGACATGTCATATTCCATGTCATCATTTTTTTTTTGGATACTTCATTAATTTTTTTAAATCAATTATTTTTAATTTTTTTTATAATAAATCAACTTTTTTTTGAAAAAAAATCAAATATTTTTTAAATCAAATAATATTTTGGAGGACAAAACTTACCTGCATTTTCATACATGCATTTCTTATTTTTCCTCTCATAAAGAGGTAGTTTTTTTTATTAAAAAATAATTTTCTTTTATTTTTTCAAAATGAAAAAACACAAATAACCACCTCTTTGTGATTGGAAAAGTAAGAAATGCATGTATGGAAATGCATGTAAGTTTTGTCCTATTTTGGATACTACATTATTATTATTATATATAATTAAAAATCAATACTCAGTAATAAAAAACAAAGTACGCAGTAATTAAAAACAGAGTCAGAACGCAAAGTTGGTTCCTAGACATAGAACCCTAGGAAGAGCAAAATCAGTAATCAGTAAATTACCACTTTGTTCTCTCCCTCTCAATTGTTGATCGACTTTGTTTTCTCCCTCTCAATCGGTGCTGGATTCATCATCACGTCGTCGCTCTTCATCAACAAGAAAAATGAAGAACTAATTTACTGATTTTGCTCTTCTTAAGGTTCCATGATTTGGGAACCAACTTTCGTTTTCACTCTGTTTTTTATTACTGATTTTTTTTTTTTATATAATATACTGATTATTGATTTTTAGTTATTATATATATATATATATATATAATGTAGTATCCAAAAAATTATATGATTTTAAAAAATATTTGATTTAAAAAAATTAATGAATTATCCAAAAAAAATTGATGACATGGAATATGACATGTCAACATTGACACTACTACATCATCAAAAAGTTTGACACATCAGTAAAAATTTGACCAAATTGAGTTGGAGATTAAAAGTTCAAGTTTTTCAAAATAAAAGAATTAAAAATTCAAGTTTTTCAAAATTGTGAGTTCAAAACTACATTAAAGCCAAATTTAAAACTTTCAAGGTATAAAAATATTAATTGCAATACTCACACAAATCTTAGTGTTTGTTTGGTAAGTGGATATGCTATAATCATAGTGCTTGACCCTAACTTTTTAAAAGTTTCTTCAATAAAAACACGATAAGTCACCGTGATTCTGACATATTCATTGTAATACTTTCTTCGGTTATATTTATAAGCAAATTTGATTTTTTTTAGTACATCGAAGAATGAATGTATATAGCCTATATTATAAAACCACATCCATCTATTTTTCAATGTATAAAAAAAATCAAATTTATTTATAAATGTAACCGAAGGGAGTACCAAATATAGGCTTATGAATTTTCCTCCTACTACAAAGACAAATGCCACACATCATCCCTTCCATGGGTTGATAGTGTCGTGTACATATTTAGCCAAAACCACAATTTGCACCATAGAATAAAATTGACCTTATTTTTATAAATAAAAAAGAGTAAACCACATAAAATCTGAATGATATTCTCAAATAGATCATCATCAACTTTATATGACTATTTCAAAAAATATCTATTAATCTATTAAACTGTAAAATTGATCCCTATATATTTAACCACTTAAAAATAAGTTATTTTACTTTTACAACTTATTCTCAATTTTTAGTCTCTAATATATTCTTTGGATGACTAATATAAATTAAATTAAATATAATAGAATTATATTTTTTTGGTTCGAATCCCTATATCTTATTTATCCACATATGAAATTTTTAATCACAAAACTACTTAATAAAAAAAAATTATATAAACATTTTTGAATATAAATCAATTATATGACTTGGTAGTTTATTTACTAGTACTATATTACTGTAAGGGAAAAAAAATAGATTGGTAGTTTATTTACTATAAGAAAAAAAAGAAGTAGAGAGGTTTCATTTTTCATAACATAAAAACTACGCCGTTTTGGATTAGGTTTCTAAACCCTAAAAAACAAAGAGCTGCTACACATCTCAGCTTCTTCTTCCCTCTCACAGTCTCTGGTAATCTCACCATCGGAAGGGAAGAAAAGAATGGCGGAATACGATCTAACACCGCGAATGGCACCAAATCTTGATCGACATTTAGTCTTCCCTCTCTTAGAGTTTCTTCAAGAGAGACAATTATACGACGATAACCATATCCTTAAGGCTAAGATCGATCTCTTGAACAACACAAACATGGTTGATTACGCTATGGATATTCACAAGACGCTTTACCATACTGAAGATGTTCCTCAGGATATGGTTGAACGTAGGGCTGATGTTGTTGCTCGTCTTAAGTCTCTTGAAGATGCTGCTGCTCCTCTTGTTGCTTTTCTTCAGAATCCTGCTGCTGTTCAGGAATTGAGGGCTGATAAACATTACAATCTCCAGATGCTCAATGACAAATACCAGGTTTGATTTCTTATCGATTTGTTACACTTTTTATTATATGAATATGAATATGAATGAGATTTTGATAGTTTATTTGAAGAAATAATTGATTTTAGGAGTAATCAGTTTTTTATGATAGCTTTGAAGAATAAAAAGTAATTGATTACGAGAAGTAACTGAGGTGTTTTGTTTTTTATTTTTTTCTAGACTACGGCCCTGTTTTGATAAACAATTTATTTGCATCTTATAGCACAAACGCTTATTATGATAAGCAGTTATGTATAAGTTTACATATGCTATTTCTATAGCAAAAGATAGGTTGTGTTCATAAGATATTTTGGAGAACTTACGAAAATAAGCTGAAAAAGCTTATGAAAAAGGTCATAAGCTGTTTTTTTAAGTTCTCGCAAACAGTCACACGAAACTTATGCCAGTAGATAAGCTCAAATAAATCAATCCAAACAGGCCCTAGTTTTTTAATCCTGAGAATTTCAACTTATAGCTAAAATATAGATAGGTTTTGTCTCACAATTATAGGCAAGTTTGGACCTATAGGTGAGTTAAGCTGCCAATGGGTTGTGGTTGATACTTGATCTTATATCAAGGGGGTGTTTGGCAAACAGCTTAACTGAGTGCTTATTTAAAAAAAAAATTGTTTTATCACGTAAGAGTTTATGCTTTGTATAAGTAGTTTCATTAATTGAATATGGGATGAGAGACTCCTCACAAGCTCAAACCAGTTTATGGACATCATTTAAGCTATTTTAATTTTTTTTATAAGCTGTTTCAAACTTTTGCAAAAGTATGTCATAAGACAATCCTATATTAGTTTTTTCAGATGCCCATAATATGCTATCTTGCTAATAAGGATCTAAAGTTGTTATTGACTTAGACCTTGGGTGATTTAACTCCTCTTTGTTTCTAATGACATACCACTTTTAATTAACTGAGATTGATAGAATCATAAAAATGTAGGATTGAATTTTGTTGTATTTGAATTCTGACTTCTTAAAAGTTGATTCTGTTATAACAGATTGGTCCTGCACAGATAGAGGCATTATACCAATATGCGAAATTTCAGTTTGAATGTGGAAACTATTCTGGTGCGGCTGATTATCTTTATCAGTACAGAGCATTATGCACAAATAGTGAAAGGAGTTTGAATGCATTATGGGGAAAGCTGGCAGCAGAAGTATTGATGCAAAATTGGGATATTGCTCTTGAAGAGCTCAATCGCTTGAAGGAAATAATTGACTCAAAGGTTGTTCATCATTTCATGTATTGTTTAGCACAAATTTCTTGCTTGTAATGCTGATATTAATAAAAAGTACTGTTGGTGAATTTTTTTGCAGAATTTTTCATCACCTATTAATCAGGTGCAGAGCAGAATATGGTTGATGCATTGGAGTCTGTTCATCTTTTTCAACCATGACAATGGAAGAACACAGATAATTGATTTGTTTAACCAGGACAAGTATGCATTTTCAACTTATATTCCCTTTCCTTGATTGCGCCTTCATTTGTTTTTTATCAGAACACAAATATTTCCTATATTTTACTTTTGTTGTTAATCTGCGTAATACTCGGTCAATTGCTTCTCAATCTGGGGTGACTTTAGTATTTTAAATGTTGCTTTGTCTAATATTTGTGATATCATTTCTAGGTATCTTAATGCAATCCAAACTAGTGCTCCACACCTTTTGCGATACTTGGCCACAGCGTTTATTGTCAACAAGCGCAGGAGACCTCAATTCAAAGATTTTATTAAAGTTATTCAACAAGAGCAGAATTCATATAAGGACCCCATCACTGAGTTTCTGGCTTGTGTTTATGTCAACTATGACTTTGATGGCGCACAAAAGAAGATGAGGGAGTGTGAAGAAGTAAGTTCCCTTGTGTTCGTTCACATTTTCTTTTAATGTGTCCATGTTAGGTATTTGTTATACCGCTATGTGTTGATTATAATGTGCTTACCATTTGTAAAAATGCAGGTAATTCTCAATGATCCCTTCCTTGGTAAACGAGTTGAAGAAAGCAACTTCTCAACTGTACCATTAAGAGACGAGTTTCTTGAAAATGCCAGGCTATTTATTTTTGAGACTTACTGTAGAATACACCAACGCATTGACATGGGGTATGTACCTAATACCTGATAAAAGTGTCATAGTTTCCGTCAGGTTTCCCAACTTTTACATAAGCCTATATTTTTCACCAGGAGAACACATTTCAACATCTGTGCCATTGATCTTTGATAGTCTATCAAAATCAAATGCACAAAATAAGAGTTCTGCTTTTTCTTTTGTGGTCAAATGTTTTGCCCTATGATGCTTTATTGTCTCAATGTGATTTTTACTTCGTCGATGATTCCCTCAAGTCTACTTTACACGCAAGACAACTAAATATTTTACTATAGAGTTGCTCAATTGCTGATATTTCTTTTAAACAGAGTACTTGCTGAGAAACTAAATTTGAATTACGAGGAGGCTGAGAGATGGATTGTGAATCTCATCCGTGGCTCAAAGCTTGATGCCAAAATTGACTCTGAAACTGGAACAGTTATCATGGAACCTAATCATCCAAATGTGTAAGTTGACTTTGTCTGACTTGATAAATAAGGGCTTTTATAGTGTTTTGACTTTCTACTATATTAACTTATGTAGCATGTCGGATATCTGACATGTCATTGACACTTGTAATTACATACTATCACTTCTATTTTCTAAAGTTCATTGTTTGTGTCTGTGTCGGTGATTCATAGGACTATTAATACTATAAATTATTATAGTCCATAATAATTAGTATTCTGGTTTTCTTCTTTTTCCTTCGTTTCTAGGACCCTTAATTTTTGAATTGCTTCATGTCCAGGTATGAGCAGGTGATAGACCATACCAAAGCCCTTAACGGCCGCACTTACAAGTTGGTCACTCAACTTCTGGAACATGCACAAGCTCAGACAGCTCGATAAGCTGTAGGTTGACCGAGGAGGTTGTTTGTTCTATTCCCGGATGCATCAATTTTTTTTTTTTTTTATATTTAGATTGCATACAAATTCATGGCAACCTTATTTGAAGGTTGTTTGTTTTTGTGATAACTCCTATTGTTTTAACTGTCGATCTTGACATGTAGTATTTATAACTACCATTTTGTTTAATACATTTACCTTGAGTTTCAGTGTCGGTTTGTTATAGATTAAAAAATAAGTGATTTTGACATTAAATAATTTAGAGATTATGTTTTAGAGATTTTACAAAAAATCAGAAGCTATTTTGTGTTTGTTTACCTTGATAAAAATGACGTTTTATAAAAAATAATTTTTTAACTTATTTGGATACAATATAAAAGTGATTTTTATCACAAAATTACCATAAAGGATACAAAAAAATCATTATAAAGATATAAACAACAACACAAATTATAATCGTATCGTAATATATCATGTAAAAAATACGCTAACAAAACTAAAAATAAGCAATTGTCATTACCTTTTGACCATAATATAAACGATTCTCTGATACTTATAAAATAGTTTCAAAACTAACAAACAAACTAAAATTTAAAACATATACAAGAATACTGCAATAACAAAACTTACAGTACAAATTGAAATCGACGTATATAAGAATATTGTAATAAACAAAACTAGGAACAAAGTCAAAAATGTTTAAATCTATATTCAAAGTTAACCTATGCTTCGCCAACAAGTCAGCCACTTGACGATGAACCTGGTGAATAAAAAAGTAAAGAATTGCTAACCTTTAGAACTTACAAGAATCAATATAGGAACAATTTTCAGAGAAGACAAAGAAACGCGAGAAAGTTTTATATAGAACTAGGGCAACATAAGGATCTAGGGCACATGTTTTATGATCCCACAATTAAGTTTGGTTTTTTGAATCAGGAAATGCCAGTTCTTTGAGGATGTCGAGTTTGTAGGGGTAGATATGGTTATTAACTCCCCATACAAAAAATTGTTTCAGAATAACAAACTCTTACACCTCAAGAACATATGTCTTTCAGGAGATCCATGAGAGAAAAATAGAAATACAATACTAGATGACTATATTGTATCTCTTCAGGGACATGAGCTTAACATTGGAATGATGGATGATGATCTAATCAGATTTCATCAAGCAATGGAAAGTTCTAACTCTCAAAGGTGGATCGATGCCATGAATAAAGTGATAAAGTCCATAAATAACAATGTCATTTGGGATCTTTTCTCATTGACATAAGGTGCGAAACTCATTGGTCTTAAATAAAAATTTAAGACCAATAGGGATTCAAAAGGCAGCATGGAGAGGTAAAAAGCTCGTCTTGTCACAAAGGGATTTACACATAAATAAGGCATTGATTATAAAGAGACTTTCTTTTCGGTTTATTTGAAAGACTTTTTTAGGATCATAATGACATTTGTGACACATTTAGAACTTCAGCTACATCTGATGTATCTAAAGAGAACGTTTCTAAATGGTAACATTGATGAAACAATGTATAAGGTGCAACCGGAAACTTTTGTTTCAAAAGATTCAAAGTATATGGTTTGCAAATTTGAGAACTCAAGCAAGCATCTCAACTATGGTATTACAAAAAATTTCAAGTGATCATCTCGTTTGGCTTTGAGGTGAATTTGGTTGACGGTTGTATATACCATAAGTTGTGTGGGAGCAAGTATATTTTCGTGGTTTTACATGTCGATGACAAGTCAGTAAACCATAAGATGCTCATGTGGCTAAGGGAGACAAGTTTAGTCTCAATCAGTGCCCTATGAATAACTTTAATGAAAAGTGAATACATAAGATTTCATACGCATCAGTTCAGATTGTATGCGTTTCGTTATCGCGTATATTTCTGGGATGTTCAGAAAGTATTTAAGTAATTTAAGATTAGACCATTTGAAAGCAGTCAAATGGGTCATACAATAATTAAAGAGAACTAAAGAACACATGCTCATATATTGGAGATCAGATCAGCTTGAGATCATTTGGTATACTGACTCCAATTTTGTTGGATGTAAATATAACTTATTATGAGGCATCCGATTATAGAACTTGGTCACGAGGCTACGCATAGTGGATAGGGCATTAAAATACCACTAAAGTTATTTTTGACAATAAATTAGTAGTTCTATTTTCAGTAACAACAGGAACTCGATGAATTCAAGCATATAGAGATCTAGTTCCTTGTTGTTAAACACTAAGTTCAGAGTGAACAGTTGTTTATATAGCATATCAGTACAAACTCCATATTTGCGGATCCGCTTACTGAATTTTCCACCCAAAAGGCTTCATGAGCATATCACTCATATGGGTGTCAAGTCATTAAGTGATATTCAGTTCTAGTGGGAGTTTGTTAATTTTAATGCTTTTATGATATAGACATACTTCAGTTCAAGTAAGACTTAAGAATTATTTTCTACACAAATAAAGTTTTGGTATTTTTACGCTTTGACTTTGTTAAGGTTTGATCTCACTAAGGATTTAGGAGGACTAGTTGAGAATCGACATATACAGACTAACTTCATGTGATTTTAATGCTAAATTTCATGATGGATCTATGTCATTTAGTTGTGTCACTATTGGTGATCATTGATGAGTTTAGTTATGATTGATATAACGAAAATCACCTTGGTTCTATATATTGACATAACTAATGGACGAGATAATTTGGATATGCTTAAGGAATATAATGGCGAATTTTGAGCTCATAAAGTTTAACACAAGTGTATAATTACATATGTGACCGGTGGGAGATTGTTAGGATTTTTGATTCACAAATGTAATATTACATATGTTAGCGCCGTTATGTAATTAGCCAAAACTGCAGTGGTCTAATTAATAATAAGTCTATGGCTAAAAACATAAATATCATGAAAGGTAATTACTGTGTAGATACGATAAGTCAATATCTAATTTGATGAGAGGCCAAATTAGAATATTGAAAACTAAGAAATAACTTAAGGTTATTTATAGGGGTTATGGTCCCTAATTGTAGACTATCGTGAAAACGGCGGCTCATAAGATTTTCTCTTCATCTCATCAAAAGAGATTCAAGGAGTCATAAGGAATTCTACAGTTAGAAGATCACATACTCGGGGACCATCAATCTATTACCTATGACAAACTCAGGTACGTTTCCGCTTATAATTATGATTATATATTATTTCTTGATGATTAACGTGATTGACTCTAGGGTTTAAAGAAAAACTTTGATTCTTTCGTAGTATATTCAGGATGATAGAATAAATGCAAATGTATAGTTTTTACCTATGATGTATGGGTACTCCGTTTTAGATAGAGTACCGGTACCGGGTACGTACCGGGTACCGGTACGCGTATGGTACTCCCTCGGTACGCACCGACGCCGTACCTAGATTTTTTTTTTGTTTTTTGTAATGGGTACGAGAGTGGTACATCTGTGGTACGCGCGTGGTACACCAATTCAAAAAAACACTATTTTTTTCTTCTTCTTTTTCTTTAATTTGTTTTTTTATATAAATATTTAGGTTTTTTATTTTTGTATAATATAAAAGTAGCACCTACCGCTAAAAAACAATAAAAAAACAGCCATTAGAATTATTCACTCATTCATTAAAAATGAATAGACTAAATTCAAAGAGAATTGAAGATCGAGTTTTTTTATTCATACAAATCTTCGTATTCTCTCGAGAAAGAGAAATAATAATACTTATAATGAAAGAGCAACAAAAATGTGGAATATTCGTAGAGATGAATGAGATTTATTTATTATATAATTGATATTTTTGAAATTGCTAGTCTTTCTCACGATAACCCTAAACTAGAGACCGCTCTTTTTAGTGATGATGGAGGTGGAAACAATTGACTCTTTTTGAGCTAATTGCTTTTTAATCTCATATTTTGATGTTTTTGAACAATTTGAATTACTTTTAAATTGTGGTGTGGTATTTTTTATGTTTAATTATTTATTTTAACAATATAATTCTATTATTTGATTTATATAATTATATTTTAAAAAAATATATAGGGACGTACCCGTACCTTAGTTTTTCTAAAAATGGCGTACCCCGTACCAGTACCGGTACCGGATACCGGTATCGTACCCGCACCCGGGCAAGATAGGTTTTTACAAAAGATGCACCATGGGAGAGACATAGCCAATACTCCATGACTTTGATTTTAACATTTTCAAAATAAAACAATATTATATATATATAAATCATATGGAGGGAAATCCAAATCAAATTTCTTTAATACAATCCATAATTAATTTTAGCATATTATCATATAGAAATCTTCAATGACACTCAAATCATATAAATAAATGAAGAATACAACTGACAAAAGATAGAATAAAAATAAGATGTATACACAATTTTAGACATCTATTATGTACTCACTAGTAACATTTCTCCTCTCCAAAACCAAGAAAAAAAAAATCCTTTAAAAAGAAAAAACATAATTTTCAACATGTGAGATCATGACTTTAGAAATTCATGTTCTTAGCCTTGGTGTGCTCATAGACCTTACTTTTGCTTTACTAGATTCAGTAACAGCCATGTATTTAGGAAAAACTGGAGAATTTGGCATGGTACACTCATCTCCAATTGAACTTCTTTTCACATGAGAAAATGATTTTCTTTGGACTGAAATTTGTGATCTTAATGCTTCTTGCACTTCATTTCTTATTGTCATATTTGAAGGATCATTCCAGTTACATGTTTCTTTTTGTAGCCACTCTCCTAGAGTATGGCAACTATCTCCAAATTCTTTCTGCAGAGACTCTTCCACCCTTTGGGAAAATGTTCTCTCCTAAAAAATTATAAAAATTACATGGTTATTTTTTAGTGCATGACATGAAAAAAATGAAGGTACAATATTCAAATAATATGACTATTTTATTTTATTATTGTTTTTTATTACCATATTATATGTACAAAGTTTTCACCGTCGTTAGCAGTGAGTGAAGCGTGGACACTCCTCATATTAGACGTTCCTCGGTGTCGGACATGCGTCGATGTCGAACACCAATACGACACTGACACTTGTAATTATATTGAAATGTGTTATTTTCTCAAATTATTATCTGTGTCGATGTGTTAGTGTCCGTGTATGTGTCCATGCTTCATAGGAGGTGACCATTCTCCGTCCGGGAACCTGTAGGGAACACGGTGAATTCTTCCCTATGAACCAAACTTTTTCCATATACAGGAGCAGCCAAAAATCGAAACCCTGACCATCTCCTTAAGGGGTCCAAGATCCTTACCACTTGGACCAATTCATTGTTGATATTTGACTATTTTATTATGTAGATGTGTAATGAAATGAGATTACCTTTTGCGAAGAAGAGTATTGCCTCATCCTATCTCTTTTGACAATAGCTTCTTGCTTTCTTAACCATATGGCTTCAATGTCTTCTCTTGAGTAAGAGCTATAATTCCAAGTTCTGTGACTATCACATTCAGGCTGCAAAACATTTTGAGCGGATATGACACTAGGACTCCTCAAATGCAATGCGGACTTTCCCTGTTTGGATAAACAACTTAATTAAGCACTTATAGCATGATAAAATAAAGTCAAACGATTTTCATAAGTTATTCTAAAAACTTTATGAAAATAAGCTGAAAACAACTTATGGACATGTCATATATAAGTTGTTTTAATAAACTCTGTTAAATGGTCTCACGGTGCGTATGTCAGTAGATAGCCCCAAATAAGCAAATCCAAAGAGACTCCTAGTAACACAAATGTGACATGTTTACCTTAAGTTCATTTTCTTCTATGCTTTTCTTTTGCTTTGGAAACTGTTTTATATGGTCATTTTTGTAGTTTTCTTCCTCAGTGTGGCTGCTTCTTTCCTGGATTTCCTTCCGATTTTTTGCATAAGAGGGAACATTCTTTGATGTTCTCGACACTTGACGCCTAACTGCTTCTCCGCGAATTATGGCCTGTAGTCTTATAACTCCCTTCAATGCTCTTAATGCTTTCCTAGCCTGTTTCGTTACAAAATTAGAATTCAAATTCAAGTGAATTTACATGTACTTAATTATATGGTTGCATATTTTGTCTATGTAAATCTCTTGTTAACAACAAATCTAAAAATTTGAATATAGACAACTCATTGATCAATAGTATGGTTTGGTTTTAAATAAGGGTCTATGTGACGCAACATAACGATTATTGATATTTCTAAAATTGCAATGGTCCTACGATTGAGGCTGCATTGGCAACATCTGACCGTAGTTCATTGCAATATCAAGGATCACAAAGTATCTGCAAGGGTTACCGTGACTGCTATTTAAAACCATGATCGATGGTACAACAAAAAGCAGGTTGTAAGAAGCTCACAAGATGTGCGCGGTAAGCGCTTTGAATCTTGATGGCAGCAAAACTTCTGTCACCCTTAGAGAGATATGAATACGAACGAGACGTGCCATCTGTGAGCTTAACAACCTCAGCAGCAGCATGTGCAGCAGCAATTGCAGCCTCTGCAGCAGCAGCTGTTGCAATAGCCACAGCTAAAGCATGTTTTCTCTGCTCCGCACTTGCTTCTTCAATCAATGTCTTGTTTGAAGCTGTAATTGTAGGATATTGCTTCTGTTTAATCCTTCCTAATCTCCATATCCATTTCTTTTGCTTCTGAATATCACACAAGAGAATTATTAACCAAACTAAATTTTGTATCAGGGCCCCTTCCCCTAAAAACCAGAGGGTTAATACCAAAAACAGATATGATGGAAACAATAATATATAAGAATTCTTAGACATGTATCTCTTACTTTGTCCTTTAACTCAGAAATGAAAAGACTTTTCACCCATCCAAACAAGCTCTTCCTCTTTGCCATGAAGATTTATCACATCAGTAAAACTGAATTCTTCACATACCATTTCAATTCATCAAGCATATGTCCTATACTTGATATTCAAGAAACAAAATGAAAGTCATGAGTAACATAGATTTTTTTTATCTTTTATTATAAAAATAGCTTATACATAAGTCGTTTTCTGCTTATTTTTATAAGCTCGTTTACGATAACATTTTATATCTTATATTAAAAATATTTGACTTTATTTTATCTTTTATTATACAAATAACTTATACATTAAGCGCTTATGTTAGCAAGGCTTAATTAAGTTGTTTATATGAACATAGCCTAAACATACAACTACAAGTTAGTCACTTGAAGAAACTAACCTTTTCATAAAGTAGGTGACCCTTAATGACATATGTTGCATGAAATACCTAAAGTAAAGAGAATATGTAAGCACCAAGAAGATGATGATCACCCTTCAAACATTCAACTTTGTTGGTGATTTCACAAATGAGATTTTTTGCTTTTTGAATGTGTCATCAAAATATATAGCCTTTATCAATAATGTGGCTTAGCATTGAGGAGTGAGTACCTACCATGTAGTATAGTAATAACTTGCATTGGGAAAGCCTTCATTAAAGATGATTCTTGTAATGATGTGGTCAATGGACTCATGGTTGCTTAAAAGATACTACTATCAAACTCTAATGGGGTCTCATGTCCCTCTTTCTCTTCAAATTGTTAAATTATTAACTGATATGGTCCATTTGAATAAATCAAAACTTTTGTAAAAAAAATAAAAAATAAAAAAAGTAAGGGATAAACTGTGAAAAACATTGATAATGTCATAATGATAAATAGACTGAAAACTCAACTTTAATTTGTGGTAAAATAAGTATAATATTATAATGTGCAAAAAAACTACTCCTGCATTTCGGAAGAGACAAATTCAAGGTAGTGAAAAACTAAAATTCACTTAGCATAGGTTGAAACCTCTCACAAGAGCACAATCAAATCTTAATATTAGTACTATTTGAACCGCATGTTAGAGGTAATATTTATTAAAAAATTATATAATTTTATATAAAACGCACAAATTTTAATATAAATTTACTATTTTAAACTTTTAAGATGCGTAAATTTGCACATGATAGAAAGATCGTTATTCTAATATAGGTTTGGCGGATCATGAAATTTGAGTTATACTTTTATAGATAGAGCAATTAGGATTTCATGGATCTGGAATCTTCTTTTGGACACCTGTCTCGAGATATAGTTCACACAACTTTACCTGATTAGGGTAAACTAGAACAATTTACAAATGAATCTTGCTATAGTCTAGAAAACTACCTCCAAGGCCAAAGTTCTGAATTGTGTGATGTGAAAGTACTATTTGGAATTTCCTTTGTTTGCTTTCTACTTTTATTGTATTGTTAGAAGGTATGGAGAGTGAGCCTTAGACCAAGAGCAATGGTGTTGAAATTAAGTGTTGAATGGGTGTTGAGAGTGTTGAAACTATTGGAGAAGAGGTGTTAAGGGTGATGTGGAGAAGAGATGAATGAATTCAACACCATTGAATCCTGCCACCGAGGACACGCGGAACACGTTAATTGGCCCGCAGCAGGCGCGTGTGATGCACGCGGAGACAGGGCGCGCGTGACGCGCAAGGAGAGAAGGAGAGAGAACCTAACCGGGACAGGTGGCATAATCTGGTTGGCTGGCTGGATTTTTACCACATCCTTATCTTTGAACTCAATTATTTCATTGCAAATTAATTTTTTATTTTTTTCCCAAAATTCGTTCATTTCATTTGGGCACAGAAAAAAAAAACCAAGTTTTTCACTATCTTAATCTATTATTATCTTTCTAATTAGTCTTTCTTTTGAAGTTTTAATCTTTTTTTAGTGAAATGAATCCCAATAATTCTTCTAATTATCCCAACAATTATCAAAATCTCAACATGGGAAGGTCAATTTACTAGGGGGATAAAGGAACCACCACAATTATTCTTGAAGCAGTTGCATCTCATGATCTATGGATCTGACATGCCTTTTTTGGATGTCCGGGAACGTTGGACGATATAAACGTTCTAGATCGGTCACCGGTGTTTGATGACGTCGAACAGGGAAAGACTCCAAGTGTCAATTTCTTTGTGAATCAACGTCCCTATAATATGGCATATTATCTAGCTGATTGTATGTACCCTTCTTATCCAACTTTCGTCAAATCGATTAGACTTCCTCAAAGTGAACCCGATAAGTTATTTGCAAAATTTCAGGAGGGATTTCGGAAGGACATCGAACGTGCATTTGGAGTGCTTCAAGCTCGATTTAAAATCATCCGTGAACCAACTCGCTTGTGGGACATAGATGATTTGGGTATCATCATGAGGTCATGCATCATATTACATAATATGATTGTCGAGGACGAACGAGATTCATTTTCTCAACGTTGGACCGATTTTGAGCAATCTGAGGAAAGTGGATCTAGTGCACCGCAACAATACTCGACCGAGGTGTTACCCGCTTTTGCAAATAATGTGCGTGATAGATCCGAGTTCCGTGATCCAAAAAGTCATCAAGAATTGCAAGCAGATCTAGTGAAGCACATATGGACAAAGTTTGGAATGGGACGTGATTGAAGATGATTTTTATCGTACTAATTACGTTTCTTGTGTGTTCTATTGCATTTCTAATTATTTGTATCGTATTAATTACGTTGATTGTGTGTTGAATTGCATTTCTAATTATTTGTACTTTGATAGACATTTTAAAGGAAGCTAACCCAGATATAGCTAGTGTAATAGATTGTGCTCCGCTAAATAACTTTATGACTGGCCCAAAGATTCAAAAAGATCTTGCTGCTGCTTGTGCATGCGAAATAACTCGACAAATTATATATGATATTGCGGATGATGTGTTTTGTGTTTTGATTGATGAATCTGGTGATGTTGTTGGGAAATAACAAATGGTTGTTGTTCTTCGCTATGTTAATAGTGAAGGTTTGTTAAAAGAAAGATTTCTCGGCATTGTAAGTGTTAAAGAAACAAGTGCTAAGTCACTTAAGGAGGCACTTGAGAAGATGTTGTCTATTAATGGCTTGAATTTGTCTAGCATTTAGGGGCAAGGATATGACGGAGCTAGCAATATGCGAGGTAAGTTTGGTGGTTTAAGAACTTTAATCCAAAATGAGAATTCATCTGCTTATTATGTGCATTGTTTCGCCCATCAACTTCAATTGGCACTTGTTGCTTGTGTTAAGGCTCACAAAGGTGTTAGTGGTTTTTACGGTAACATCAATATTCTTGTTAATTTCATACGAGCTTCTAACAAGAGACAACAATTGCTTCGGGACCAACAAGTAAATCAGTTTGCTAAATTGTTTGAAGATGGCGAGATAGAGACTGGTAGTGGATTAAATCAAGAATCATCTATAGCTAGAGCGGGTGACACTCGTTGGGGTTCCCACTTTAGGACTCTCACAAGTGTGATGACTACGTATGGTGCCATTGTTCGGGTACTTGAAGAAGTGGGGGAGGATCCGACATTTGACAAATATGGTGAAACTACACTTTTGCTAGAACTGCTTCAATCCTTTGATTTTATCTTCATGATGCATATGTTGGTTGAGATTTTAGGATTTACAAATGATTTGAGTGTAGCATTACAAAAGCGTGATCAAGATCTTATTAATGTTTTGTCATTTGTCAATGCTACCAAACAAGAATTACAAGAAATGAGGGATGAGGGGTGGGAAGAACTTATATCAAAGGTTATTAAAATTTGCGATAAACATGATATTGATGTGCCTGATATGGATGTGCCGTATATGCAAAGGAAGAAACATAAGCGATCTACATCTTCTAGTGTTTCTAGTGTTTCAAATTTGCATCATTATAAGCATGATTGTTTGTTTAGTGTTTTAGATTTGCAGTTGCATGAGCTCAATGCTAGGTTTGATGTAGAGAATACTGAACTTTTACAGTGTGTTTCATGTTTGAGTCCCTTGTCGTCATTTGCAGCTTTTGATGTCAAAATATTATTGAGGATGGTTGAACTTTATCCAAATGATTTTGTAGATGTACCGGAAGTGGTAGTGCGACATCAATTTCGGACTTATGTAAGAGATGTTTGATCTGACTCAAGATTTGAAAAGTTAAAAGGACTTCCAGATCTTTGCGCAAAACTTGTGGAAACAAATAAGTGCAACACATTTGATATAGTTTATAAGCTTTTGAAGTTGACTTTAGTCTTGCCGGTAGCAACGGCAAGCGTGGAACGTGTTTTTTCAGATATGAATTTAGTGAAGGGTCAACGATTTAACAAAATGAGTGATCAATGGTCAAATGACCGTCTTGTTACTTATATAGAAAGAGATATTTTTGGAACAATTGACAATGATATTATTTTAGCTCATTTTCAAGAAATGGATGGTAGACGGTTTTCGTTGTAAATGTATTACACCTACAATATATATATGGTGGTTTTTTCTCTGCCATGACAGAGTTTTTGTATCCTGGATGTATTGCATAAGTTTCTTTGTTAGAAAGAAGTATCTTTTGACTTTTTGTTTGGAGTTTAGCATCTCATGATTCAATATTGATCCGAACTTGCTAGTACATGTATATTTGCACACCTTGTGCTCTTTTGTTTATAATATTATCTTTGCTGTCACAAAAAAAGATATATTTTATTTTCAGTATAATTTAGTTTCTTTAAAATTTTGGCCACACCGAATTTTTAAGTCTAGATTTGCCCCTGGTCTAACCATATTTTATTTTTATTTGAGCTTGTACACATACAAGTATTTCTTGGATAGGGATAGGACATCATAACATAACCCGATGCTTTCGGCAGAGGGGGCATTATCCGATTGTGAAATGGGTTAAATTAATGCTTCATGTTGAATGAAATTTGAGAAATAATAGCATGTCTTGTGAGAGTGACTTTTGACGTAAGAAATAATAGCACAAATTAGGAATGCACCTATATTATCAATAATAATGGATGCTAGCCAGTCAAAAAATAAAAGAAAAAGCCAACTAGAGTTGGCACATCAAATTCAATAAATATTTTGAACTAACATGGCATCGGTTTCAACATAGAAACTGTAAATTTAGTTAGGGTGTAAGTCATTTAAATTTTACCTTTTGGGTTAAATATATTTTTAGTTCTTATAAATATTTTAAATTTTATTTTTAGTTTCTATAAAAAAATTAAGTTTTAGTCCTCAAATATTTTCCGTCATTATTTTTAGTCTCGGTTTTTCAATTAACTTGTATGTGTATATCATTCAAAGTCTTAAATTTTTTAGAGACTTAAAGACCTAGACCATGATTTAGGCTTTTATAGATGGATCATCTTGAGAGTTAAATCTAGCGGAGTGTGTATAGTAAATAAACGTAATTTGCACTTCTAGGGTGTGCCCATGATATGGCCCGTGTAGCTTTGCTTGGTTCGGGTGACTTGGTCAATAACACTTATTTATAAAAAAGACAAGAAAAAACGATGAAGGTGGATGATTCTGAATCAAAAAATGACTCAAAATCATCCCCTACCCCTACCCCGATTCATGACCCTGATAATTCGTAATTCAGTACAGGGGTAAATAAACTTTGGCTAAGAATAATTTCACTAAGAAATCAAAAACATATTTGACACAGTATAAAAATACACCACTATAATAACAATTGATCAATTAATATAAAAATACATTCATGAATTGACTCAAAAAAGAAAGAAAAACTAATATAAAAATGAAATAGAAAATGCTAAACAGTGCCCCTGGGGCAATGATTAAGAGTTTTAATATGAAAAGTTTGTCTTGTAAATTGTGCATTCAATGCTTTGAATATGTAAAAGTTATCATTTTCATCATTAATTTTGTCATTCGTTTCCTTTTTTAGTATGCTTAACTAGTGTCCGGGGCACTGTTTAACATGACCCAAATGAAATTGCATCTACAATGTACATAAATCTCTGGACAACAGTTTTTTGAACCAAGTTATATTGTTGACGTTATTAATGAGATCCTCATAAAGAAAATAATTTAGAGAATTCAAATTAAAATTTTGAAAGGAACAACTCTTAATCTGACTTTACTTGTCCGACAATTGAACTTCAGGTTACTAGGGGTCTAAATATTTGAAAATAATGTTAGAACATTTGTTGGGGGTCTGCTGCAAATACTTTGAACAAGAAGAGATGATGAAAAACATGATGAACATTGCACATAAATTCCAAAGCGTGTGTATCACACTAAGCTTTAGGTTCGATTCGCTCCCACCAATTTATGTAAATCGGATGCAAATGGGTTAAACCGGCGAATCCCCTTCAGGATACTTTGGAAACCTTGACATGGATTGCACACACATATCAAGCATATCGATCAATGATATTTTACAGAATAAAGTTCCGTCAATTTCTCTTGTGCACTAGAGAAATGAAGAAATGATTTAGGAATATTTTTGGCAGAATTCTGATTCATGAAACTCATGATTTTCTGTTATATTGTATTTTCTGTCTCCTAAGTGTCTCTATTTATAGAGAAACTTATGCCAAATGATGAAGGGACACAACCCTTGAAAGGTTTTCAAAAATTGTAAATTTGAATTTCAAATTAACCGTTTCAACCTTTCAAATATATTTTGGAAATTCTCCAACAAATAATACTGTAATAGCCTCTAAAAGAGTAAATTTAGTTAACTTTCATTTATATTTTAACCAACAAAAGTTACTTATTTTTTGTTTATATTTGAGATTGAATTTAAAAATTAGTGTTAAATAATAGAACCTATGTTATCGGACTTTTATATTAATAATCTAGTATTGTTATATATTTTCTTGTAACATTATGCCATTGTAACCCTACCCTCTTCCTCATATCTTTATTTTGCATCTCTATTGGTTAACATTTTCTATCAAATTATGGTTCCAATTTCTCTATAGTACTTGATGCATGTGGGCACGTTTTTGACTTGAGAATTGAGAATTTAAGCACAAACCTTACCATAGGGGTCCATACAAAAAACAAGGGGTACTAATAAGGTGACTTTAGAGCTGTTTTTGGTGCCCTAATAAAAGTACACATCAATTCAAAGACTTTTAATCAAACCTTTTTAATTTCTTTTTCCCTAAATTCTCTTTGAAAATTAGAAGAAGAAAAAAAGTGACTTTTGTGCTGTTTCAATGTCCCAACAAAGCATGTTCATAATGAGAAAATTCAAACAACAAACTTTGCTTATCTATGTAACCTGCTGAGTTGTGCGTTTCTTTGTACCGGGTCACATCTCAAACATGTTAATTGAACCATTAATTAATTTTTTTAAGTTTTTTTAACAGAATTTTTAAAAGCAAAGCCTCATGAATATTGAATAAGTGCTTCCTTCATTCGTAGTTAAAGTTCATTGATGAATATCCTTTGATAATAACAATAATATCTTGTAACTTTTGTATCATATTCATCATCATACATTAATTTATGCCGATCTTAATTTGATACTACTTACTTTGCATTATTCTCACTCTCATGCATGATAGCAAAACTTAATCTTTGAAAAACAACTTTCATAGACCTAGCTATCACAACATACTATACATGATCATTTGAACTCTTTTTGAAAGATCTACAGTCTCTGGTGCTAGAAAGTCAAAAATGTTAAATGTAAACTGTATAAAAACGTGTTGATTGTCAGAGCACATTTTCTCTTGTTTGACATTTTTGCTTGAAGCAGCTTTGAGGGTTGTCTGTTCCACTGTAAAATCACCAACCCTCGGACCCACAAGTGGGAAAACTCCAATTAAATCTACACAAACATGTTTCCCGTAACAGTCTGGGCCCCTCCCTTTGGCGATCCCGACACTGCCACCTCACGATCTTCTCTATCTTTTCACTAGTAGAGTTTTTGCCTTCCGTGGAAATCGAACCACATACACTAAGATTTAAGTACATGTTCAACTTGTCATCAGTTGTGTACCTAGACGGTATCCCAACAAGATCATTCAACATTCCAAAAACCATCTTGAAAATACAACTACAGTTGAGTCAAGATACGATTGGAAAGCGCGTCAATCATAAACGTTCAAGCATCCCCTCAATTTTGCACGCCATCTCCTCCGTCCTGATACATATTTGATGCACCGGATTTGTTGAGGATGCGAAAAGACTACTCTAACTAACATGGACGTGTCATTAAAAATGTTCTAGACGGGCCTTTGGCCTGCCAAGCTCTAGACAGAATACAACTCCTTCTTACACTCCGGTAACAAGGACTTGGGTGGCAATTATTTCGGACGGGGCTAAGGCCCAATACATCACATGCGGCCCAAGTGCTCTAGATTCAACCCAAATCCACTCCTTCACAGAGACTTCTCATACAAGTCAAGGGTAACAGATACAATAGTTCTTATACACCCCTATAGCAAATATGCTCCTCACACGCTCGCGGGACCATTAGATCAATCTCAACGGCTCACATTATCTCAAGTGCCAGTTGTCACATACAGTTATAATTGTCTCCCCAATATAAAGGCAAGTTTTGACACCAAGATACACAAATCAATCATTTTTTATTTTCACTCCACCTTGATCACATTCGGACTTGCTAACGTGATTTACATGTATAGATACTATGATCCACTGTACCTGAGGGCTATCACCACTACAATCGTGTGTGTCATCTAGCGCTAGCTCTAATCCATGCAAACCAAAGACCGATTTCTTTTTTCCAATTTATATTTTGCTATACATTTACTCGCTTATAATTTGGTCCATGATCCACTGTAAAAATTAAAAAACAAAAAAAAAGTCTACATCTATTTTGCATTTATTTTCTTCTTTCTGAGATTTCATTGTTTAACTCATGTTGATGACAGTAGATTTTATATATTTGTTATTTACGATTTCTTTCGGATTAGACTAAAGACTCATTTGTGAGCTTAATCGGGTCACCAAATCCACATTTGGCAAAGTAAATCATATGATGAACACATCCTTATTACATATGATTACCTGTCTATCGTTCAGATCTCAGATCCTGAGAGGATCACAATTATAACATAAAAATATCTACAATAGCAGCTTTTATGTGAAGCGAATTAAACAGGGTTGATTGACCTGCTTACCTGTTGGAGTTGATTGTCATTTGTCAAGTCCCACATCGACCAGATTCTTAAATAAAGGAGGTTAAAAATTAGCTATTGGAGAAGTCCCACATCACTTAGTTTGGTGAAGCAAGGGTGAGACCAAGGCTATATATTGGACCTAAGTTCTTTGTTTTTAGATGCACCAGTCGGAAGCACTTTAAGCTTATATCTAACTTTTTTGTTTTTCTCTTGTACTCTTGTTTTAGAGTGTGGTGAGATGTAGTTAGGTATTTGCTTTGGAGAGTGTGGGTGTACTGGGGGCCGCAGGAAGGTTGAGGGTAGTCTATGTGTTGTAACAATTTTCACATAGTGATATTCTTTGGTTGTCGGTTTAGACAACGGTCGTAGTTTTTTCTCCGGTTTTGGAGTTTCCACGTTATATTCTTGTGTTGTGATTGTGTTCTTTTATTTTCTCTATGCTGGTTATTTCCCAACAACTGGTATCAGAGCCATCTAGTTTGATTCTGGGTGGGAGTTCCGCTGCGAAGGGCTAGAGAAAATTGATGGAAGAGTCAATGATTGGCTTGTGGAAAATCAAGTCAAGGATGTGTTGATACAATCACAGTTACACAAGGTCAGCCTGGAGAGGCGGTGGCAATAATACTCGCATCAACCTGGGCGCGTAAAGAGATTTTGTCTAGGTGGAGCAGTATGTGTCCTTATGGTATTTCCGCTATACCATGGAAAAGGACAAGTTATTGCAAAAGGATTCAGAACAACACACAGGCATTGGTTGACATTGATGCAATGTGTGTGGTGAGTTATCTCGATGGCTGATGAACTTCCGAGAGAGCCAACATGGAAGTTGCACTATAAGTTTTCAGCAAGGTTTCGGGATGTTGAAATTCTTGGGATGACTTGGTTCCAAGTGAAGAAATTCCTGGGATGGTTTAGTTCCAAGTGAAGTGTACTTTTTATGGTGGAGTATGATAATTTAATTTGCTAGTATAGACAATGAGAATTATGATTGTCGGTGAAGACAATGATTGTTGGTATAGACAATGGAAGCGAAAGATGGAACTCTTGCAATCAAGGTGGAGATTATTGGAGTTGATTGTCAAGTCCCACATCGACCAGATTCTTAAATAAAGAAGGAGGTTAAAAATTAGCTATTGGAGAAGTCCCACATCGCTTAGTTTGGTGAAGCAATGGTGAGACCAAGGCTATATATTGGACCTAAGTTCTTTGTTTTTAGATGCACCAGTCGGAAGCACTTTAAGCTTATATCTAACTTTTTTGTTTTTCTCTTGTACTCTTGTTTTAGAGTGTGGTGAGATGTAGTTAGATATTTGCTTTGGAGAGTGTGGATGTCCTGGGGGCCGCAGGAAGGTTGAGGGTAGTCTATGTGTTGTAACAATTTTCACATAGTGATATTCTTTAGATGTCGGTTTAGACAACGGCCGTGATTTTTTCTCCGGTTTTGGAGTTTCCACGTTATATTCTTGTGTTGTGATTGTGTTCTTTTATTTTCTCTATGCCGGTTATTTCCCAACATTACCCAACTCTAATTGTAATGTTGTCAAATTAAGAGAGGTCAATTAAATATTTTGCCAAATTAATTTTGCACATATATCATTGACATTGAATCATGTATATAACCAAAAAATAGTTATCTCCTCATGCATTTCTCGGATTAAAATAGTAGTGGTTGATACAGTGAATATATTACAAATATAAAATTGCAGTTGCAGCAATGGAGTTAATTTCAGCTCAAGACAACTTCACTGTGGACATTGCCATCCTCCATCCTTATCCATGATCGTAGAGAAAAGGGTTTGTGAGTGATCTCTAAAATTCTAGCTCCTCTAGGCCAATCACCATAGCCACCATAACCCGTGTGCCTAGCATAGCATAGCCATAGTTTCTTGTATGGGCAGCACCAATCCAATCCATGGTTGTGTCCAACAAATATTGCCTGCCATTATCAAAATTCAGCTGTGCCGTCTACAAAAACGCTATTACACGCATTGCTATTATAGGTTGTGTCCAATTAACAAGTGAGAACTAAGAGTTTCCACACCTACTTTACTATGCAATACGCACCTATGCATGTCAATCCCTTAAATGAATCTCAGTTACCTCGAGGGGATTAGTCTCCACAATTGCGCGCGGAGAATACCTTTGGTTTACCAAAATAAAATGATAAACCTATATTGTATCTAATTTTTCATGTTGTCACATTTTGTGGATAGCTTTTACAAATTCATTGTGCAAATATAGTGTGATGGCGGCTTTGACCTTACCTTGACGGAAGTTCTTTTCACAAGAAGATCCATGATACCGGTTTCAGCTTCTTGAGCTGCAACTTTTTCCTTGTTGATTGAACCAACACAAGGCTTTCGTATGCCGAACTTGGGAGCCGCCGCCTTATAGGCCTTACTTGGTATATGCCAGAAAATTATCTCAGGAACCCTGCCATACCATATGTTTTGTTAAGCTTATGCAGAAAGAAAGGGAAGAAAATAAGAAAGAAACTTTTTTTAAGCGAAATAATTTTTTTGTCTACTTGGAGTCGGCATTAATTTCTTGAGCTTTCTGCTGAAACCATTCTGCTTGGCCACTAGATATGACTTCAGGATAGGAACCACCACCAGAATCTAGGAAGTAGAGGAAAGCCACCGGTGATTGCGGATCATCTGGCGACGAAACTTGAAGGACATAATTTGATACACTAGGCCAAAGTCTTTTTGGACCGTAACTAGAAAATGATGCATTGTGCTTGATCTCATTTTTCATCAATTCCAATCTTCCTGTTCCTCTGAAGCTGCATTCTTCTTCTACTGCAATTTGGCAAATATGCTTTTCAATTATCATATTTCAACTGCATAATCTTATGGAAAATAGAGTGTGAGAAAAGTCAAAATGATAATGAAGCAAAAATTATCTCAAACTTTAAATAAATGATAGTGAAGCCAAAATTAGAATGACTTGCTATTGAGCCGGTAGTAATCTGCTATGAAGGCTTTGTTTCTCTATTTATTTTTTTGTTAAGATCATTAAAAAGGATAGTTATCTACCAACATTACTTGCATCGTCTATATTCTATGCTTACTTACTGGCTCGATTAACAGCCATCTTTAGTAGTGGAAGACTTTCCAAGTTCCAAGATCTTCTGCCGCGCATGGCTTCCGGGTTACGTAATGCTACATCTCACTTGCTCCGTCTACAAAGCTGTCTAACCTAAGGTAACTATTTGGAGAATAGGTTGTAACAGTTGATATTCTGTATCGATCAGTTGATGCAACTCTAACTAAGGTGTATCTGGATATGACATTGACCATAAATCCATAAAGCAAAGCAGATACTGACTTCCAAAGTGCTCTTAATCAATTCTTTCTTCACCTTCTCTTCAACTAATTGGGATGATGATTTATAGTTGGTCTACGAACTAGAAAACCTTTTAAGTAGTTTCATACAAGAAATTTGATAACATTCGAATAAGCTTTTACAATCCACAAGAAAACAGAGAACCTACTGGCAGAAATGCTTCAAAGATCAGGTCAAGGTTTTAAATTATGATTGTAAGTCTTGATATTGAAGAAAATTATGAACATAAAAGATGATTACTGCGGTCACAGTTCTAATTGCGTCCGATTCATCGCAAGGCCCAGAAAATCACTCAAACATGCACTAAAACTATGGATCAGGTTTTTATTATCCGACAAATTTTTATTTTATTTTGGGGTTACCATGATATAAGTACAAAGTTTCCACTGTTGTTTAGCAATGACTAGTCTCCGTCTAGGCACACAAGGTGGGGTTCTCCCGTCTCAGCCAAATTTTCTCCATACACAAAACCAGGGATGGAACCCCTCGCTACTTACTTGAGGGGCCCAAAACTCTGACCACTTGGACCAATTCATTGTTGGTACCTTACTAACCTTTGTAATCGTATCTACTGTAGTATAACTATTATTACCTGAATATGAAATACTGGTTTGAGTACAGTGAATTGGAGGAATTCCAGGAGCAGAGAACCAATCCAATGGCCACTCAAATGAAGCATCATCATGGTTTCCAAATACACTAGCCCAAGGTATGCCCCTATTTCTTGCTGGAGAGGTTGCTTGATCCCAATACAAACTTGCATTTTCAATCATAATATTGTTAGCAGTAATGACATCACCAAGATATATTACAAAATCTGCCATAGTTTAACCTCATTAGTTTAAAGCAAATGCTAACATGTGCCGTAAATACAACACCGACAGATATAATTATACTGAATTATGTCATTTACTTAAATTATTATTGGTGTCAAGTGTGTGTTCATGTGGTGTGTCGTGTCCGTGCTTCATAGGTGATAACGAACCAAGAAGGTGATGTCACCTGGAGTTTCGTAGTCAAGCACAGTATTCATGACCTTGACAGAGTGTATATCTTGAAGTGGTCCCCAATTCGTCCACGAATCTTCCCCAAAATGCAGGTCGGCAAACAGTGCAATCTTAAACGCTGCTGCACCTGCTGGCATCGTGATCTGCCTCTCCACAGCAGCAGCTGGAGCCATTTTGCATCGTATGGTTGTTTGGTAGTTATGATTGGATGAGGAAGAGGATTTCCCGATGGTGGAGGAGAATAGAGAGAGAAACAACAAGGATTGTAAAAGCGTCTTCAATGGACAATTTCCAAGCATATTGTTGTGTGACTTGTGATGAGGATAGATAGATAGATAGATAGATAAGAATTGAAACGGAACGGAACAGATTCAACAAAAAGAGTTGCAAGTTTGGAAGAGTGTGTTGCGTACTTTTTGCATTAGGAGGATGAAGATACACTCAACACTTTGGAGATAGAGAAGAGTAAAGTGACAGAAACGTCCTTTGTGAATTGCCATGGTAACTGTCGATTGGTATGGAATCAATTGCCGCTATTAATGTACTACTAAGATTTTACGAATCAAATTGCTACACCTCTCATGTTCCTATTTTATATAAATATATTTCAAAATATGTTCTGTTAAATTTTATTCATAATAGTATTGTTTGTTAAAATTAAAATACAAGAATTTAATAAGTAGCTAAATATATAAACTAATTTCACGAAAAAAAAAGTAAAGGGTGAAGGCATGGGGACATGTGCATTGCAGCATTTGTGCTTCTCTCAAGGTCTAATATTAGAATCTTCCATGTTACTTCTTCATGTGTTGTTTAGTTCATACATCATAAGATTGGCTCCTTTGGAGGTTCTCTATGCTAATGAACGATGAAATTGTCGCTCCTCAAATTAGTCTTTTTTGAATTGGATATCAAGTCTATAAACGTAAGAAACATTTCCTAAAATATATAAAAGTTGTCACTTAATTTTTATTTAATATTATTTTTATTTTTTTTGAAGAAGTTAAACTAGCCCATCAAAATTGGCATCGAATCTGAGACCCTAAGAGAAGCACACTCTCAAATCAATACTACTAGATCAACCCAAGTGGATTTTTATTTAATATATTATTGGAGACTAAATTAATAGATTCTTATACTTTAACAATTAATTGAGTAATTTCATATAATTTAACTTTTAAGACTGTTATTTTTTTTGGACTAAATTTAAAACTATTTATTATATACTGTTTTGAGACTAAGTGATAATTTAGAGTATAAATTGATGGTTTATCCTAAAACCAAAATGTCCATATGTCAAAAAATCCAAAAATATGTCCTACGTGCAATAGTATATCCTAATCCTATGGCATATTTGTGTCCATGCCTTGGCATATTCCCATTCTCGTTAGATGATTAGGACATTCATTAATCAAAATATTTTGTTGATCCCATAGCATCTTCAATAAAGATATTTAAGAGAGTTTCATAAACTAATACGTATCTTTTTCTTTTTTATTATTGGAGTTTCATGATGTGGCATAGAGTGTAATTAATGATACCTTAAATAAGGTACCGTAATGTTATAAATAAAATTCAATAGCTTATATATATATACTAGTATAACTGACCCGTGCAATGCACGGGTTAATATTCAATGAAAATATCAATTTTTAAAAGTTATTTATTCTATTGTACAAAATTAGATTAGTATATGTAAAAATATACATTTGTAGTTTTTTTTACATGGGTAAATAATATAAATAGTTTGTATTAGTTTTTTATCTTAAATATTTATCCTCATATATTAATAAAATTGTGTTAAATATTCATCTCCATGTATTATTTCTACTCCTCCCGTCCAAAATATAAGTAAAAATGAATCAAAGAAATTTGATGTATTTGGTTAAAGATTTAGACCAAATACATTCACTGTTATTGATCAACTTTTGCTTATATTTTAGTACGGAAGGAGTATTAAACATTAATTTATTTACTCATAAAATGTTCATCCCCGTGTATTAAAATGTTCATCCCTAGAAACATCCGTAGAAATATTACACCGTATTAATAAACACCGTATTAAAACATCCGTAGAAATATAACTCTGTAGAAATTACAAAAAGTAAACCCCGTACATTAGTATAAATATAGGTTTCGTACAAATTTTAAAAAAAAAGGTCAATGGATTAGTATATGGGTAGAAATATAGGTCCCCGTAGAAATATATGCCCTCATAAAAATTATAAAAAATATAGGCATTCATTTTCATATTACATACACTTTCAGAGTGATCTCCGGATCTGGATCCTCTTTAACTCGTCCTCTTAAACTCTGTATTATGTTCTAATCTAGGCCATTTATTTATATTTTTTTCTCTCTTTAGTTATATTCCTTTTTTATTTGTGGATTGAATTACCAAAGGAGAGAGGGCTGAACAATAATAGTAGGAGAGGATCCAATTTTGTAATCTATCACTCCCTGTTCCCAATAAATATTGGTATTTTCTTTTTCCGCTCTCAGAGAAATTATTAAAAAAATACTCGTATTAATATATAGGTTGTCGTTAAAAAAAAAAAAAAACTATCAAACCTGTAATAAAACATTCATATAATTTAAAAATTAATAATTTAGTATCTTCATTTAGAATTTGAGTGAGAATGTAATTTAAAAATAAATTTTTTGTGTGACGGTTAATTAAGATTGTTTTATTTTTTCTATCTAAGGTAAGGAAAGTAATAATGACAATTAATTAAGATTTTCAAACAATATATATTTTCAATCTTTTAAAAGATCAAATAAAAAAATATAAATATTTTCTTTATTCGAGTTATATTTTTACTAACTTATTTTGAGAAAAACAAATATACAAAAAAAAAAGGTGTTCAATTTTTTATTACTTTTTTTTGTGACCTTGAGTTTGACTTTTTATGCAAAATATTAATAATAAATTCTGAATCCATGGTTTTGAAACTTTGAACCAAATAAAAAAAAAAGAAGAGATTTTTGGAACGATTTTTAATATAATTTTGTTTTAATTTATTGTACGGTCTCTATTGAAAATTAATAGAGCATAAAGTATAATTTTTTTTTTCTTGGTAGACAATACCTTTTCTATTGTAATTAGTTTACACATATATAGTATCAACAATATTGAAAGGAGAAGATGATACATGAATTATCAAATACAATTGAAATATAGATACATAATAAGCATAAAAGACTAATCCTCTCATATGAAAGTCTCTCCACTTTTTATCTCGATTCGGCAGATATATGACAATATGATACATTTCTTCATGTCTCTTGATTCTTTACCTTGTCTCTTGATATTTTTTTTTTTTTGTGAATGACATTTTATTGATCATTTAAAAGAAGAATAAAATGATAAATTTATTATTTAGTAAAAAAAATTAATTATATTCACATATGCTGTATGAAAATATGAACAACAATTATATTTTTAATAAGTAAACATTATCATTGATATTATAAAAAAAATTATCATTGATAAACACCAACAAAAAATAAGAATAACACTTGATTATTTATATTAAATTAAAAAAACTAATTATACAATCGGCTCCTTTTGCTCTTGAAAACCATACTTGACGTAATTGTTAACAACATGCACCCTACAAACTGAACATGAAAAATAAGTCAAAACAAAATTAAGAAACACATCACAAAAAAATATAAAAAGACAATGATATGGTAAGAAAAAACGAACAAAAAAAAACAAGAAAAAGGAAGAAATAAATTGTATTGTATAGTAGAGCATGTAAAGTAAAAACTTAAAAACAATGATACACACACACACACACACACACACACATATATATATATATATATATATATTCTTGATGAATGCATGATAAATATATTGGAATTGGGCATTGGCTATAGAATTATTGAAAAGGGAAAATAATAGAATGCGTAAAAAAACAACGAAATAATAGAAAATGAAAGAAAATATACAAAAACAAAATTTATATTAGCAAAGAATAAGTACAACAAAATAAACGAATTAAAAGGGAAAAGAAAAGTTAAGAATTAGAGCAATAGCAAGAGCTGAGATTTAAACCATTTCATAGAAAAAATAATAACCCAAAATACTTTTTATCGGAAAGTTGGCGGCTAACCCTAAAAAATTCGTAAGAATATGAATACAAATTAGGATATTAAAAAGGATATCAATGAGAAAGAGATTAAAAAGGAAATTTTCTTTTTTGTAATAACATTTTTTTTATTGGTACATATTAATAACATTTTTCTCTCTCTCTCTCTATATATAAATGAGGGATACGATCTTTGATTAACAATTTTAAATGACATTAGCATTTTTTTTTTTGGGTCAAAGATACATTACCATATTCTTTCTTTTTTGTCAACTATGAAGATTCAAGCAAATGGAAAGAATATTCATAAAAAAACCTGTATGAATTTGCACATTGCCGATCATATTTTCAATTTATGTTGATTAATTAAATTAGTTGAATTTGCTATTGTAAAAAAAGAGTGTGTGAATTTATTTTACTTGGTAAAAATAATATTTTTACATTGATCAAACTTTAAAAATATATTTTATTGTAAAAAGTGTATTTATTTGGTAAATTTTTTATTGAAGATTAAATAAAAAGTTTGACTTTTACATTGATTGAAAGAGTTAATGATATCCGAAATTGGTAATGTGATAAATGGGAAATAATGTGATATCCAAATTTGTTTTGTGGAAATTCATAAGAAATAAGAAAGAACTCTTAAGCATTTGCCACATAGGAAATGTACAACTATAAGAGTGACACCTATTACATAGAATAAGGGGAGATTGCCACATAAGAAAAAGACCATGAAAGAGAAACTTATAAACATATAAATAATAGATATATAGACTCCCTCTGCCCCTAATTATAAGCTCATCTTCAAAGAAAAAGTTTGTCCCTAAATATAAGCCTCTTTTCGAATCCATAGACACATTTATTAATACTTTTACAAACATAATCCTTCTTTACATTGAAATCTGAAAAGTCAAATACAAATACATATTTTCACTAAGGATAATTTAGTAATTGTAACATCCAAAAAGTACATATTAATTACACTACCAAATTTTCTTAATATGCGTGAAAGATGTCAAGGGGGACTTATAATAAGGGATGGAGGGAGTATATATCTAAACATTACCGTTTTTTTTTTCACCACCAGTTTAATCTGGTTCGGGGGTCAGTTCTGGCATCAAGTGGTTTCAGCCCCCTCCCGATCACAACATTACCGTTTGATATTAAATGTTCTTTTGATCTTCTTTTTTTACTAAAATTTCATCATTTTTATATTATTCTATATATTACACAATTTCTATTTGTTTTAAATAAAATTTTATTCTATATATTACAATTTTATTATACGTATTTATTAAATTAAATAAAATTTTAATTTTATTTAGACATAGTTAAAAAAAAAAATATAGAAGGGGTCACTTGTTAATAATGTATAATACTAAAAATGATATCACCATTGGAACCAAATACGTATGAAATATTACATGGTATTATAGGACCACTTGTTAGAGCATCCACAATAGAGCTCCCCAAATTTGAGTTTTTAACTGGGTCCCACGTGTACACATCACTTATTTATTATTATTTAATAATAGTTCTTAATAAGCACTTAATCCCTCCAACTCAGCACCTCTTCAAAAGTTCTAAATGAGTCTCATCAATAACTCTACGTAACAATATATTTTAACTATTAACAATATAAAAGTAAGCGGGTCCCATAAAAAATATATTTTAATGAAAACTAAGGTGTATCCTAGAGGAGAGAGAGAATTCTTATTTAAGAATCGATTCCTATTAAGAATTCAAAAGTGTATTGCTCCAATGGTAGTTTCTATTAAGAATTGATTCTTAATAATATAAAAACCACTGAATATGGTCTTAGTAATTTATTATACCTAAAATGGTATCACCATTGGAGATATTCTTATGTCTCAATGGTGTTGATGTATCTAAATACATCAATTATTCAATAAATCTTAAAAATATTTTATCTTTTATAATAAAGAATAAAAAATAAAACTTTTTTATAATAAAAATAATAAAAATTTGCTCTCGATACTCAAAATCTAACTAAAAATGTTGATAAAATAACTTAAGATGAAAATTGTATACTAAATTTAACATCAAACACGATTTGAGTAAAATCGCTTTTCTCAGACTTAATTTTAACCAAAACAATTTTACAAATTAAATTCAAATTACATTTGACAAATAATCATACAAAAACTAAAATACTTATATACCCGAAAATCTACGGTTTAGGTGGTTATTTATGCTCGGATGTCTGCTACTGTGTCTATTCATGTAAAATAATGGTTAAATAAACCACCCCTGACCCCAAAAAATTAACACTTGTAAACTTGTTACTTTATTTTCATACTCCCTCCGTCCCATTTTCATTGTCACATTTGACTATTTCACACATATTAAGAAAAATGGATAAATGAATAAGAGATAATATTAATTTTACTAAATTACCCTTGTTATATGGTGAGAAAGTGAAGAGGCAAAATGTGGTGAGAAAGTGAAGAAGCAAAAATATAGATTCTACAAAAGCATTTATAAAGGGTAGAAATAGAAAAATAACATAAAAAATTGAAATGGGTCAAGTATTATGGGACAATTTTTTTTTTTTTTTTTGCAAATGTATCAATGAAAATGGGACAAAGGGAGTACCACTAGGGCTGGAAATGAGTCGAGTCGAACTCGCTTAAGCTCGACTCGACTCGTTTATTTAATGAGCTTAATTTTCAACTCAAATTCGACTCATTTAGTTCATGAACCAAGTTCAACGAGTTAATTATCGAATCGAATCGAGTCTCGAACTATTTTCGAGTTGGTTCAGTTCATTGTCAACCGTATTTGGAAGTATTATCACACTTAGGAAAATGTGAAACAATAACAAACTCACCATAAACATTTTGTTGTGCTTCCAAGACATGTGCTCTTAATGCTAGATAACTTAACCGATGTGAGACTTAGTGTTAGTTCTTAAATTGTGAAGTATCAATGAAACAAAGTATCACTTATATTTCCAAAGAGAAATAATGTGTCTTTTATTTTGTAAAATTTATTTTTGAAGTGTTATTTAAAAATATATTATAAAGTGTTATTTATATATATAATTGAGTCAGCTCGTGAACCAAACGAGCCTAACTATATATAGCTCAAGTTCAGCTCATTTAATTAACAAACTTAATATTTAACTCAAGTTCGGCTCATTTGGTTCATGAACCAAGTTCAACGAATCAATTGTCGAATCGAGTCTCGAACTTTGTTCGAGTTGGTTCGGTTCATTTCCACCCCTAAATACCACCTATTCAACTAGTGTTTTCACAATTTCAACAAGGTTAACTTTGCAAGTTAAGAAATTACTAGTATAATCAAATTTTTAAATCAAAACAAAAACAAATATTAACCAATAATATAAATTCAAGCCTAAAAATTTCCAAAGTTTGAATTATTATTATTATAGAACCAAACCAGATGCACTATATATGTAATAATGTATATATACCAACAGGCATCCCAAAACATTTTTTTTCACAGAACAAGTCCATTAAAACCTTAGGCATTTATTTATGCTAGTTCATCGCATATTTCTGGGTCCAAGACCGGGCAGTACTCTCATACTTGGCTTTGTCAGTCTTGTACATGTGGGCAATATCAGGCACCAAAGGATCATCTGGGTTTGGATCGGTCAGCAGGGAGCAAATTGACAGCAGAACCTGCAATAATATAAGATAAATCGAAGATTCATAACTGTCTACTGCAATAATCCAACTGAGATAATTAAAACATTCCGGCTCTTCCTACTTTACTCTTCTCATGTAATTTATAAATTTCTTTCTACCATTATCGTTCATAAAATATTGTGCAAGTTAGGCAAGGAGATCAGCATTAACATACAACAAGGCTTAAGTAACAAGCCAGCAACTAAATAGAAAAAACATTGATAGAAATATAATAAACCAAGTATAGATAAAGAAATTTTACAGCAAGTCAATAACTAGAGAATTTTAAGCAATTGGCTTCTCAATTTTCTCAAAATCATTATCATTTAACTTCTCCTTAAACATCAATAAACCTATAGATTTTTTCATAATTAATAAACCAAAAAACCTTTATAACATATTTAGATTGAAAATCACACATCAATCAGAAGCTAATCTCAATTGGACCATAGTCTCCTACCTTGGAAACCGTAAGAGCAGGGCTCCACTGTTCTTTCAGAATGTCAAGACAGATACTTCCGTTGCTGTTAATGTTAGGGTGAAACACTTTTGTTCGGAAGGAAACCTACAAAAGCCACGTTGTAAATAATTCAACTAAAACCACAGACAATATTTTCAATACAATCAAAGAAAACAAGCATAAGTCGTACTGAAGAAAAGGGAGAAAAGATTAAAGGTCAAGAGCCAAACATTCCGACAAAATTCTTCATCACTTGATTGCAAATACAGATTCAATTCAAGTATCTGGTGTGCCAATGTAAATGACATGACCATAAAGGTTCTGGTATGATATTTGTTTGGCAACAATAACATTCAATAAAGACCATGCCTCTATTAAAATGGCTGAACGCAATGGCATGGCAAGCCCAACTACACAAGAATATGTGGCAAAAGAAAACAAGCAATTTAAATAAAAGAATCAAATATATCAGCCCAAGTACATATTGATTTCTATAAAATCCCTATAACCAGGCCTCAATTATTCACAGCCACCATTAAGGCCACATTTGACCTTCGCAGTGCATCCATGAGACAAACCACAATTTAAAACCATGAATCTCTTAGATGCTTATATACAAACATAGATTGTGAATAAGTAGTTGAAACATGACATTACTAGTTAGTTACCTTTGGTGGCTTAAATGGATAATCAGGTGGGAAGTGGATGGTAACTAGGAATACGCCACCAGCATATGGACTGTCTGCTGGTCCCATGATTGTAGCTTGCCAATGAAACAAGTCTTCACCAACAGGGCCTGCATGAGAATATAATATATGAAATATGAAAGCATGATAACATTCCTATAGATAGCAATATGTTATGCACAGGTACACAGTGGTACCCTGCTTGTCAACAGAATCCAGGGGTAACTACCACCTGCAATTCTATTCCTTTGTACAAGGTTGTTACTACGGTGAACCACAGTGCACTACTCACCTTGTACAAAGGAATATGATTGCATCTCTTCCACAAGTACTAACTCACCAATAAATAAGCTTATTTAAAACAACTGAGACTTGGGGAATTTAAACTGTATGGCATGTTTATTGATAGCAAGCCATATTAAAAAATGGCAAATAAATGAGTAGAGAGATACCACGTAAAATAAATGAGGAATTAACAAAGAAAATATGACAAAAGCATTGTAAACACAAGAAACTAATAAGCCAGAATGTGATCCGAACATAATAGCATTTTTTACTAGCACATGTACATTGTTCTGAAATATTGAAACAACAGGAATGGATGGAAAAGAGAGATAGAGAATGCCAAGGAAAACATACCAGCGCTGCACGACACAGGAGGGTCTTTCTGCAGGTCCTTCAACTCCTTAGTAATGCGTTTTGAGGCCATTGCAATCAAAACCTAATGCCTAATTTAAGACAAATTTCAGGTTTCTCACTTCAAAAATTGAACTAAACAAATATTGCAAATCAATCATAAATGCATGTTAAATTTAAAATTGACAAAATGTAAATGTTACTTTATTATTTAATATGACAAGCAATTCAAAATAAACTAAAACTTCTAGGACAGGTCACAGTTCACTTGTTAAATTCATTAAATAACGACAGATAATAATGAATCTAAAAAATTAATTCTCTTGTAAAAGGACACTCATAATTTCAATGTATAGAAACAGAGTATCTATTATCACATGTACAAGTACACCCGTAATTTCACAAGTACACATAATATTCATCTATGATTTTGGATTCAAAACCACAAGAATATTTTACAAGGACTAAAACCATACATGAATGATTCTAACCTAACACCAGCAGCTTATCAACATACACAAAATAAAACATAACCTAAAAAATGAAGCATGAACACAACGGACACACGGACACCAACGCATCGACATCAATAACAATCTATAATTCAATGTAATTATATGTGTCAGTATCCCACACCAGGACACCCCTTATGTCAGGAGTGTATGTGCTTCATAGCCTAAAATGTTTTCAAGTATTTTTACCAAAAAAACAATGAAAATATAGCTAAAATCATGTCGGACACCGACGCCTATCCGACACAGGCGCATGTCGGATATCGGAACACGTCTAATCCGAGGAGTATCTCCATAGCCTAGAATTTTTACCAAAACATAAATTCAAATCTAGCTAAAATCATGATTAAAACCATACATGTCATGATCGAAAAACAAAAAACTAAAAAAAGAAGAACAAATAAAACTATTTGCGCGGTTGTGAAAACGCATGAAAGGGAAGGGATAAAAACCCTAAAAAGCCAAAAATAAAATTGCTCCTACGATAAAACAGAGTAAAGATTACACAAGGAAGAAGAAAAGGATCAAAATCGAGTGATGATCGAAAAAAGGAAGAAGAAATCGATGAAAACCTTAGAAGATTAGGGTTTGAAGTTTGATCAGCGAGAGACGGGGGAGCAATGCGTTGGGAGTAAGTGAAAGAATGACTCAATGAGACTGTTCCTTTATATAACACCTTTAGGTCACGTGAGCCGAACAATTTTACATTTTTTATTATTTTTTTTCTTGATTGTTTTGAGATTTCTTTTTATTTTTAGGTTTTTTTTTATAATTATTATTTTTAGGTTTTTTTATTTATTTACAACATAACAGAGGATCAACCCAGAACATCTTGCATACTACCGAAATCTCTCACCAGACCAAATTTAGTGGCTTATTTTTATTTTATTTTTAAAAAGGATATATTAATAAAACCAAAACAAATCAGTTAGTCCTTACATGGTTTTGGATAATAAGGGCTATCGGGGTACATCAGCGAACCATTCCTTATTTGGTTCAAAAGCATCTCATTTGGCCAAATTATGGGCAACCCTATTTCCAGCCCGCCCCACCCAAGAGACAGAGACATTAGGGTGTCTCAGCAGTAGGTTTCCTCCTTGTTTCGTGATCCTACCCCAATAAGTTCTAGGGTAGTTCTTCTTCTTCAACGCATCGACCACAAATTTTGCATCCATTTCCACGATGGTCTCTTGTTCTTGGTATCGGCCGATGTAGTTCATCACAGCGATAAAACCTTGTGCTTCAGCTTCAATGGCAGTCCGAGCTCGAGCAACCCCCGTCGCAGCTCCGAGGTAACTTCCATCCCTCTTTCGTACGATCCACCCTAAACCCCAATGGCCATCACTATGAAAGTGAGCATCCACATTGACTTTTAGTGTGTTCGTAGGAGGGGGACTCCAATTTTGTTCGTTACTGCGCCTAGGATTGTTCGAGCTAGTGGTAGTTGGATCCTTTTGCTGAAGTTGTTTGTACTCACGCAGATTCGAGTTTGCTTGGTTCAGAACCGCCACAACAGGTATATATGTTTTTTTGTTGGAAAACTAATAAATTTCGAACTTTCCATATATGGTAGCAAATAGAGCTAATTTGCTCAATACTGTCCAAGTGGTTTCGTGAGAACATGTCTTGAAGCCAATCCATAAAATTGATCTGATGATCTTCAAAATTGATGTTTAGTTGGGAAGCGAACCACACTTGTTTTGCCCAGACACACCCTTTAAACACATGGTTGATATATTCTAATTTAGCATTGCATCTAGGACATAAAGGGTTGCAATTAATTCCCCTCTTTTGAAGGTTATTTGTTACCGGTAAAGCATTATGAAATATTCTCTATACCAGGTGAAAGTATTTTGGGGAAATTTTTTGCTTCCATAGAGTGTTCCAGATAGGATTTTCCTCCATCGGATTGCTAGTGGTAGGTTCCCTCTCATTTCTCATCCAACCTTGAATAGCCTGGTACCCTGACTTAACAGTGTATACACCATATTGTGTCCTTGGCCAACAGTACTCATCAGGGTAATTTGTATTAGTAATAGGAATATTTAAAATTTGATGGGCCTCAAAGGGGTAAAATAACCTATTAACAAGACCTTTGTTCCATGTTCTTGATAAGGGTATAATTAAATCCTTGACACATTCCTGACTGGTGTCATTATGTTTGACAGACCAATTTTTGTGTCATTCTTGATCTGGCAGCCAATTATCCTTCCAAATATTGATATTTTTGCCATCACCCACAGTCCACAAACCACCTTTCTTAAGGATCCATCCAACTTTTAGAATACTGCGCCAAGTGTAGCTCATATTCTGACTTTGTTTAGCTTGTAAGAACTCACATTTATGGTAGTACTTGGCTTTGAGGATTTGAGAGAGTAAAAAGTCCGGTAGAGTAATACATTTCCTCCCTTGTTTAGCAAGGAGAGCTTCATTGAAGGCCCTTAACCCTCTGAATCCAAGCCCACCTTCTTTTTTGTTCTTGCAAATGTGACTCCATTTTACCTAATGAACTTTCCTCATTTCCCCACCAGAACTTGCAAGTCATGTTTTCAATATGATGACACAAATTCTTTGGGAGCAGAAAGTAACATTATATTTGTTTTTTGTTACATATTTTTAGGTTTGTTTTAATCTTTTGATATGTATGTAGATATATATGTACTATTGTAGAAAATTTCATTGCAAGTATATTGAAAAGATTGATATTCGCCTTTTTTTTGGTAGGGAAATATTCTATTTTTTTACCCTAGAATATCAATGATGTAAATAAAAATTAACCGTAAAAATTTAATTTATCTACAAATTAAGTTTGGGAGACATAGGAATAGCATGTATATATGATAAAAAAAAATTACATAAAAATGCATATATAATGATTAAGCATAAGGGGTTATGCCCCTTTTGCCCACCAAAAAAAATTCAACCATACATTATTATTATATAAAGGATTTAAAGAAAATGTATTGACAGTATAAAATATGGTTACACTGACAACCAATAAAAATCCTCCATTTTACCATGTCATTATTTTGAATTAAAATACTTCCTTCATCCTTAATTATAAGTAAAAGTGTACTTTTTAGATTCATTTAAAAATTGATGTATCTGGTCTATAATATAGATCAGATACATTAATTATTTAATGAATCTAAAAAGTTGACTATTGTTTATAATTAAGGATCGATGGAGTATTATATAAAAAAAATTCTTCCACTTCCCCACTACCACTTCCCATTCCCCAGCCGTAACTCATCTTCTTCTTTCTTTATTCTCAAAACCTTCATCTCTCATTCTCTCCCGCCAATAAAGTGACATCTTCATATCCAATCTTCGTTTGTATTTTTTATCATGAATCTCTCACCCACTAATTTCATATACTTCCACCTCTTGATTTATGTTGGCATCCCATCAAATATCACGCATGATTCTATCCAGCCCCAGATTTCTATCATTCATGATTGACTGCATTTACCCTAAGCCTTGTTATTTGAGAGCATCAATCTTAACATTGCATGTGAATTTTGAGATTTCCTTCATGTCATGGCAGATCTCACACAATTGTAGCCCTTGTGTAGAACATAAAACGACAATAATTTACCATTATACTTTAATTTTGATCCAAAAAACATAGGGATGGATATGAGATTTGATTTACCGTTGCGCGACTACATTTCTAAACCAATGGCAATGGGCCAAACTCTGCGGCAAGCAAAGGGTTGGTGTTGCTCGATCAGCTCATGTCAAGTGGGTAAAATCATCGGTCGGCAAATTTAAGTGTAATGTTGATGTAGTATTCAGGGAAAATAAAGTGGGCATTGGTATATGTATGTTAAATCACATTGGTACACACAAGACATTTCTCAATTCAATAGTAATTTACATTTCCCAAAAAAAAAACTAAATATTTACTACCCCACAACGATTTAATTTCACTAAGTGAAAAATAAATCTTTAACTCTTAACACTGAAATGATTGAAAATCATTGCCAAGGATGATATATAATTATATTTCAAAATTCGATAACTTTTTACAATGTTATTGTTGTTATTCAAAAGTCTATGTTTAATCTTTAGATTTATGTTCTGGAGGTGTTCGTTTTTAGGCAGCAAACAAAGAAAGCTTCACTATTTAGAAAGTGAACTCTACAGAATTTCACTGGTTAATCAGCAAATCTATTACAGGTTATGCAGAATCAGAAACAACAAGGAGTGGAGCCATTCATGGGCAGGGTCATGGCCCGCACCAAGTCTCAATTTTTTATTTTTTATAGGTATATATATATATATATATATATTTGTTAAAAATGATATATGATATATATTAGTCGTTGCAATATTATACCAATAGTGTGATGTGGTGCAACGGTAGAAAAGCTTGCCAAATTGCAACACGCGGATTTCAACTATGGTCTTGCAAATAAAATTAAGATGACTAAACAACTATACTGCAAGTGATAAATGATGTATTTCATTCAAAACACATATATTCATATTATAAACAAGACCTTATATGAAATATAACAAAAATAAAATCTATGGCCCTCCCCAAACAATAATTTTATCTCTGCCACTCACCAAAGGAAAATTGTAGCAAAATTAAATATAGACAATTTTATTAAATGATATACAAAAAGATTACATTAAAAACATGTTTATTACAATGCAAACCTTCTCGAAACATAAAACATTAGACAGAAAAATTACATCAATTTTTTTTTATTAAAGAAAAATTACATCAAAATTAAATTGAAATGAGGATCAAACGGGAAGTTCCCACCAAGGGATGAAATGGGTGCAAGTTCCTCTTGTAAATTTGTGTCCCCTTAATGGAGATGAACCGGGCCAAATTTTTCATTGTCCTCTACAGGTTTGCACTTAGAAGGCCTAGGTTTCATTTTCGCCAGTCGTTCAAGCAGTCACTTAGCTACCACCTACCGGTTTAGTAGCATGAGATAGTCCCATTTGTGTATAGAGCTGTCAAATAGGCCCCATATTAAAAGGCCCAATTTTTTTGCCCCCTTATAAACCCCAAAATATTAGGCCCCTTTAGTAGATTTGCTTCTATTTTTTTCTAAGCCCAGCCCCATATTATTTAGTGAAAATTGCTTTTCTGACCCCCCCCCCCCCCCCCCCCCCATTTCTTCTATACCCCCAAACTGACGTTTTTGCCCTTGGGGGTTCATAAAATTTTGCCAGGATTTCTCGGTTCGTAAAAACCGAGACCCCCCTTTGAATTAGCTCGGTTAATATTAACCGAGAAACCCCCTAGAGTTACTTCGGTTAATATTAACCGAGACCCCCCCTCGGTTAATATTAACCGAGCCAGCGTTATATAAAAACAGAAGCTGTAGCTTCTGTTTTCATTTACGAAATTTTTTCAAAAAAACCCTAAGTTCCTCTCTTCTTCTCCAAAACGCCACTTTCAACCCTACATCAACATCCAACTTCAAATCATACTTAATCAAGTAAGTTTCATACATCTTTGATCATTCTATATGTTCATCCTCAACATTTTCAATTATATGCATATTTTGTTCCTCTCTCCATAAATATCAAATTATGACTTTGTGTTTCAAACGTGATTATGTTGTTTGATTTGTTGATTATTGGTTAATTGTTAGTATGGTTAGATAATAGCATGAATGCATGTTTCATATTATGTTAAATGTGAGTATGAGGTTGAGTTTCTATATTGTACTCCAAGTGTTTGACAAAATGTCTGAGTGAAATGAATTACTTTTTTCCATATTAATTATGTTTCCATTTGTTTATGGATTAAATGTTTGGTTGAATTAAAAGTTTGAATTTTTCATAGATTAAAAGTTTGTATTGATTTTGAATATTTTTCTATGTTTAGATATGGAAGACAATGTTGGCCGAACTAGACAAGGAAGGGCGAGCAGAGCACATTCGTCTGCTCGTAAAGAGCTTGCTGCAAATGCTCCTCCACCGAAAAGAGGGCGTCGCGGTAAGCAAGGACCGCCGGTGCGAGGAACACACGATGCCGAAGCGGGTGGTTCGGGTGGTTTTCGTTCACGCGCACGTCGACCGGTGCGTGATGATGAGGACTTTGATGCCGGTCAATATTTAAATGAACCGGTTGATTATCAAGAGGATGAGCAACCAACTGTTGAAGAACCACAACCTAATAATGAGGATGAGGAACCAAATGTACAAGAAGGGTCTTATCCAGGAGGACCGAGTGATTTGTCGTTGCTAAAGAATTACCATAAGCATCGGGCAAATCCAATTTGGGATGCACAACATAACGACCCGGTAAAAATCTATGAAATATGTCGATTATTTTATGAATGATTTAACTTTGTTCAATATTGTAATTTCGTTAAGGTACATATTTTAATAATGTATTGCGTTGTTGGAATTTGCAGATTTTACACAGGTCATTACGTTGCATTGCCAGTGCCAATAAGGTTATAAAAATCCAGAAACCTACACAAGATTGGTTTTGGCAATATATTATAGCATCGGGGTTGGAGCCGCTGGTAAGGACCAATTTTAACGTACTTGACTATGGGCTTCTATGGGCTTTTGCTGAGCGATGACATCCGGAAACAAGTACATTCCACCTTCCAATAGGTGAGATGGGCATCACATTGGACGATGTCCAATGTTTGTTGCATATTTCTATCCAGGGGAAATTTCTTAACCATTTCAAGATTTCAAGACCAGACGGAGCTCAAATGCTTAGCACATATCTTGGAATTGACGAAGGCGATGCCCTTGATATGTTTGCCGCCTTAAAAGGGCCATATTTGATGCATTCCTACGTTCAGGGCCTTTTTATGGATTATTTAGATGCTGCTGAAACTGCTTTCGCGAAAAATGCGCCGATGCACGAGGTTAGGATGTATAGGGAGAGATGCGTACGGGCTTTTTTGCTATTTGTTGTTGGTTGTACCATATTCAGCAACAAAACTTCGTACTACCTCGACGTTGTTTATATACAGTACTTCACGGACTTGTCAAGTGTCCATGAATGGAATTGGGGTTCTGCTGCCCTTGTTCATTTACAAAATTATTTGGACTTCGCATCTCAAGCGTCCCAGTTGGCTGGCTACATGTCATTTTTCGAGGTAAAAATATACGATCCTTCAATTATATATTATGTTATATGTGTAGAACTTATTTTTTACATGGATATATTTTACATAAGTATGTTTGCATATAATGAAGCTTGTATGTGAATCTTTCAGGGGTGGATAATTACACACTTTCCGACACTTAGCATGTGGCAGTTAGAGACAAATTTTACTGAAAATATGCCACTAAATGCGAAGTTTGCTCTTGGACAAGGTCATAAGGATTCACGTGGCTATAGGCAGAGCATCGATAATATTCAAGTGTCGGACGTTGTGTTCAGTCCTTATGATAACTGCCGACATATCCGCCCTTTGATTGATGTATGTTGGTTTTCTGGATGGTTAAGGTGTGGGAGTTTGAAAGCTAAGCATTTGCCTGAACGTGTGCTGAGACAATTTAAGTACGTTCAGGGCATTCCAAGAGACCCCGATGTAAGTACGCCAAATATGAATATATTTGAGATTGATCGTGTGTGGGCTGAAGAGATGGATATGCGGTTGATTGATGAAAACATGAGGGGTCAACCTGTGGTTGATGCTTGGGACTGCGAACCTGGATATGTTTTGTGGTTTTACAAAGTGTCGCATCCCAAAATGCGTCCATTAGAAGCTCCAGAGGATCAACCAAGACCACCTGAGTTAGAGGTGCTGCTCGAGGAGTCTCAACAAAGACATGACCCTAATCCATTGGGTATATGCCGAAGGGTCAGGGATGAGGTTGAGAGGGCACTTGATGCTGGTGAGGCTGAGCCAGGAACTCCAGTTCATGGTACTTTGCGTAAGATTCTCAACATGCTTAACCCGTGTTTAACGTATAAACGAATAAGTCGGGGGAGAAGAGGTGGACGGCATGGATAGTTATTTGTTACTAGTTTAGTGTCTTTAATTATGTTTTAATATGTACTTTGGAACTTATGTATTTTGGCGTTGTAATATGTACTTTGGAATTTTTTGGAACTTAATTAGTAATATGTACTTTTGCAATTAGTATTATGGATTTTATGTTTTACAATTAATTGTTGATTTTGTGTTGAATGAAACTTAATGAATTTTGTGTTGGATGAAACTTAATGTATTTTGTGTTGGATGAAACTTAATGAATGTTGTGCAAAAAACAGGTTTGGACCTCAAAATATATTGAGGTGGTAACAGACCCAGAAACTGAAGCTTCTGGTTTTTACCAGTTCTGGCTCGGTTTCTAAAAACCGAACTATACCAGTTATGCCTCGGTTTTTAAAAACCGAACTTGGTCACGCCCAGAAACACCAAAAACCATACTTATGAACATGAACAATCTTGCATTATTAACTAAACTTATTCTAACAATCTTGCATTAGTATGAATCATAAAAAAAGTTCAATTAATCCATACAAATAATAAAACATAATAAACTGGATATTTCATAAATTAAAAACATAGAGTTCAACAACTTCCACGGAACATTGAAAATTAAACACATTACAATGAAATTAAAGACATAACATAAATTAAAGACATAAAATTAGGTTAATTTAACATAGCATACAAACATCCCCCTTTTGGATCAATTAGAATTTGATTAAACATGGAGCGCACATCATCATCATCTTTCAATTGTTTCCACCCGTATTTCTTTGGTGCATCTTCAAATGAATTGCTTGAACAGTCAGCTGCCAGATCGACCCACATTTCTGCATACCCAAGTTTCGCAATTTTGATTTGTTTGCCTTGTGCATAATGATACATGATTTCAATTCTATTTTTGATTGATTCAACGGTTGTTAAACTGGTATCCAATGCAAGGGTGAACAACTCTTTGTTACCCTGAAACTGGACAGAAAACTGATATGTTTCTACCGGATTGCGAACTGCAGAACCACGAGAACCACGTGAGAATGACATAGTTAAGAATTGAAAAAACTAGTAAATAAATTGAAACTGAGTTGTGATTTATCTGAATACGCATCCATATATTTATATAATTTGTTGTCTGATTACATCCACAAAAATTGTCGGTTACATTTCAATATTTTTATTAAAAAAATGGATTTAGTTATATATTAACAGTGCATCTTTCTTTAGCCCCCTTGATCTCTTTTGTACCCCCCATACAATTTACCTGCGTATAGGCAGAGTTCGGTTCGTAAAAACCGAGGGGCAGTTCGGTTAATAAAAACCGTGAAATTATAGGCATTCTCGGTTAATAAAAACCGAACCACACCAGGAAAAATACCAGAAGAGCGTGCTTCTGTTTACCATTACCACCTCAATACAAATGAGGTCCGAACCTGTTTTTTACACATCATAACATCATTATTTCAAACCAAACAGTTTTACTAAATCAAAATACTATTTTAATTACTTCAAAATACATCAAAGTTCATCAAAGTTCATTACATATCAAAATACATCACATGAGTTCATCAAAGTTCATTATATGCTACCCTATGTGATTACATCAAAGTTCAATCAATTGTCATTGGATTGTCTTCACTACCAACACCAACAGTTGAAACGTCTCCTCTCTCGATGCTCATGAGTTCCTCAAACTCCTTCTGCCTATCCATAAAATAAGTTTGCCAATCCTTAGTGTGTTCAGCAGCATGTCGCTTCCACTGATCATTTGTTTTTGGTATCAGACAACCTTCTTTTAACTTCACTAAAACGAAGTGATTAGGTAATGCGCCAAGGCAAATAACCTTTGAAGACGGGCTTGGTGGTGGATAGCCACGCAATGGGAAAAATGTTTCACATGCTCCCACTCCATGTTTTGAGAGATGCACTACTACTCTCTCAAAGATAGTAGCTACGATATGTCCCATATCCGGGAATGTGAACCATTTATCTTGTGGTGCAACTGTCTTCCTAAGAGAGGTTCTCTGTCTCGGAGCTCGGAATAGTGCCTCATAAATATATTTCCAACGGTCCTCACCATCAAACATGCTAACATACATACTCTTATGCAAAGTCATCGCCCTTTGCATGCTAAGCCGTACCAACTCAAAATCCGCTTCATTGTTTTTTGTAGCCAATGCAATCGCGCGGAATCCACAATAACCATCACCTTCCACATCAACTATATCTTCAATAAAAGGATGCATACACTTCGGCATGTGGTCAAGCTCAACAATTTGAGATAGAGTCGGAGTGAAGTTACCAATGACCGGAGCTTTGGACATAGTAGATGATGAAGCTTGTGATAATGACGCATTCGACTCAGATGACTTTGACGGATTTGATTGAGATGATTGTGTCTCCACAAAGTATGCATTAACATGCTCCCACCGGGACTTATCTCTAGTTGTGGTATTTTTTTTGCCACGAACCGCCGCCTTTTTCTTTTTAGCCCCTTTTGATTTGGCATCTTGAACCGGAGGCTTGAGAGAGGTAGATTCAGGATATGCAATTAGACGGAGTTGATTTCGGATTTCCTTTTTCATACCTTCATCTGATGTTTTCAACCTTTCCTACAAATATTCATATAAATATGTCATTAAGCAAACAAATAATTATATCGTTACGCAAACAAATATGTACAATTATGATATGCGAACCTTAATTGCTTCCCACTCTGCCGTGCATGAATAATCTTCCTGGACGTCTCCACCACCTTCTTCAACATTGAAACACATCCTCTTCCAGTGAATGTATACTTCATCGAGTCTAATAGGTTGGTTGTGCCTTAACTTCTTAGCAATCAAACATGCACATGGCAACCCATAATTAACTCTCATCAAGCATCCACACTTTTTGCTATCCATACCAACATTGTCGACCCTTTTTGCCTCTTGGTAGATGTAATCCAATGCCGCTCTAGAGACTTTGAAAGGTAACAAAGAGTACAGTCTAACATCTCGGTATATGTGTTCCTCTACAGACATACTCTGACCAAATTGAGTTTGAACTTCGGTGAATTGAAGTCCCAACATGTGATGTATCGCTTCCCATCCCTTCACCAAATCACCACAACTGTCCTCCAACGATTTTTTCAAGACACCATGGGCACTTTCAACTCTATTTGTGGAATAGTTGCCCATGTGCATATGCTTGTCTACCCAAGCACATACAACCTTCTCTTTGTCCGTGTCCAAAACGGTTTCTTCAATATAGCGCAACAATCTTGGCCACTTCTTACATAGTTCCCTAAACTCCATTAAGCGATCACCATACACGTCGACTGTATCCGAGTATAACAAATGCATGAAGGCTTTTTCCAAATTCGCCCACACAATTTCCTTCTCGACCTCTTCTCCTTCTCTTACTTTCAGTAGCTCCTTTATCTTGGACCCCACATTTTTCTGAACATGAACCCGACAAACCATGGCAGCCGATGTAGGAAATACTTGACCAACAGCATTCATCAATGCGGTATCTCTGTCAGTCAAAATCACCTTAGGCAAACTACCTTCATTCCTTACAAGTGACCGCAATTGTTGTAGAGCCCAAATGAAATTATCTTCTTTCTCGTTTGTAAGCCAAACAAAACCAACATTATACGTCCTCTCGGTTGAAGTGAACCCGACTATCTCAAATAAAGGCATGTTGTACTTGTTGGTTTTGTACGTCGAGTCCATCACCAATACAGTGGGAAAAGAGTTGAACAAGCTCAAGGATCTTGGATGTGCAAAGAAAATATCTTTAAGATATTCACATCCTTCATCAACATGCGACCGATACTTGAAAAAATATTTGTTGTCGCTCAGATCTTTGAACATGTGTTGCATTTCACTCATGGACGCCCTCATTTTAGCTTTATACTTATACCGGGCGTTGTAACATTGCTTTGATGACATCGTGTTCTCGGGATCTCTTTCTTTCAACGTCAAGAGGATATTTCTTGGTTGAACCAAATTCTTGGTCATTTCATTCACCAATAGCGTCTCTTCCGGCTTCAACCGACCCGCCACAAGATGCCCCTCAAGCTCCGTGTCCAACTCGTGGTTGTGTATGCCATTCACCACTGTCATATGCCATAACTTTGTTTCTTTTGCATAATAACCACGAAGTCGGAATGGACATCCGCACTTCCTAGTTCCCGTAGAATCGGCTTTCAACTTCTTTTTAGGTGGCACGTACTTGCCGCTTCGTTCGCACTCCAACACAAAAAACGGCTTCCTACTCTTATCCCCGCCGTTGTCCGATCTCCTAACTATAATGGTAAACTTCAATTTCTATGCAACTTTTTTAGCCCATGTGATCAAATCATCTTTGGAATTCTCTTTAGCCGCAGTCGCAAAATGATGTCCGGTGTCAATTGATATTGGTGGCGGTTGAACTGGAACCGGAACAATGTCAAGTGGTTGTGGCGGTTGATCTTCCATGACTACAAACCAAGCAAATGCAAATAATTTAATTAGCAACCTTTATTGTTACAATCCTAATAGAATACTAAGTACACACCTACAATACTAATAAGCAATTTGTACTACAATTTATAAGTCATTAGTAACCAATTATATAAAAAAAAAATTATAAGTCAGAAGCTGCCAGCTTTGTCCAAAAACGCAGCCTAGCTCGGTTCGTAGAAACCGAACCACTTCGGTTAATAGAAACCGAGCGATTCCTGACACATACCCTACGAAACTAGACCTATGACAGCCACATTTAAACAAAATTTAAATCGGTGATTACCTTAATTTCACACTTTAATGAGTGTTTGATGTTGAATCCAAGCCTTGAATGAGCACCAATTAGGATTTGATTTGGGGAGGGGAATTTGAAAAATTTTGCAGAAAATAAGAAGTGACTGCTGGTTGTTCTATATATAGCAGTAGCTCGGTTTTTAAAAACCGAGAGATGAGTTCGGTTTCTACGAACCGAGACATCCTGGCAAAAAATTTGGTACCTCCCAAGGGCAAAAACGTCAGTTTGCGGGGTATAGAAGAAATGGGGGGGGTCAGAAAAGTAATTTTCTTATTTAGTTTGAATCTTGGCCCCCTTATGGGGCTCATTATTAGCCCACAAAAATTTAAAAACAAAGTAAAAATATATAAGTGTTCTTCAAAAACTTAAGAACTTTTTTCTCTCAAGATAACTCAAGAATTTTTTTCTCGAAAAAATTTCGATGATTTTTTTCCGAAAACTTTCCGAAATATTTTTCTCAAGATAACTAAGAACTTTTTTCTCGAAATTTTTTTGATGAATTTTCCCGAAACTTTTTTTTTTCGAAAAAAATTCGAAGATTTTTTTCCGAAAACTTTCAGAAACATTTTTCTCGAGATAACTAAGAACTTTTTTCTCGAAAAAATTTCGACGATTTTTTCCCGAAAACTTTCCGAAACTTTTTTTTCTCGAAAAAAATTCGAAGATTTTTTTCCGAAACATTTTTCTCGAGATAACTCAAAAACTTTTTTCTTGACCTGAAAACTTTCCGAATCATTTTTTCTAGAAAACGTTTCGAGAATTTTTTCCCGGAAACTTTCCGAAATTTTTTTCTTGAGATCACTCCAGAAATTTTCCTCGAAAAAATTTCGAGGATTTTTTCCCGAAAACTTTCTGAAACTTTTTTCTCGACAAAATTTCGAGGTTTTTTTCGCGAAAATTTTCCGGAGCTTTTTTTCTTGAGATAAGTCTAGAACATTATTCTCGAAAAAATGTCGATGATTTTTTCTCGAAAACTTTCTGAAATATTTTCTCAAGATTTTTTCTTGAAAACTTTCCGAAACATTTTTCTCGAAATAACTCAAGAACTTTTTTCTCGACCTGAAAACTTTCCGAATCATTTTTTCTTGAAAACATTTCGAGGATTTTTTCCCGAAAACTTTCCGAAACATTTTTCTCGAGATAACTCCAGAAATTTTTCTCGAAAAAATTTCGAGGTTTTTTCCTGAAAACTTTCCGGAGCTTTTTTCTTGAGATAAATCTAGGACTTTTTTCTCGAAAAATTTTCGAGGATTTTTCTCAAAAGGTTTCCGAGACATATTTCGAGAAAACTCCAGTGCTTTTTTGCCATAAGAATTTTTTTCGAAAAAAATTCCGGAACTTTATTGCAAAAAAAATTTAGAAATTTGGTTCCAGAAAAAATTCTGAACTATTTCATTTCCGAAGAAAAATTGAGAACTTGGGGCTCATTTTAGACCTTAGGGCCTACTTTTTATTTAGGGGGCTTAACATATTTTGGGCCCTTATAAAAGGGGGTCTATTTATACTTATCATATTTGGGCCCACTTCATATTGGGGTAGGGCTCAAATGTGTTTGGCCCCCTAATTTGACGGCTCTATTTGTGTATGGGAAAGCCCCATTTGAGTGGCTCTGTTTTGGTTCGTCATATATTTCCTAATTTGGACACAAAAGTCCATCGTGGATTACTATATCGCTCCCAAGTCCCAACCATGGTGACTAAACAACACCAATGAGATCAATGTGATTGACCGACAACAAACTATGCGGTCTCTTACACGAAAGAAGAAAAATTAAAACAACAAAAAATGAAGAAAAAAATATGAGAGAATGGGCGAATGAGTGTGAAAAAAAATTCACGTAAATAGTGTCAATTTATAAAATTATCCATGAATTTCAATTGGCTGAAGCTATGTCAACACCCACACATGTGATCAATCTCATTTGGTCACGTGTCACCACAATTTGATTGCATGGGAGACTGTTATTCTATTGTCGACAACTTCATTATCTAAAATGCGAATTTCGTTTGCAGTGTACACAACAAACACTTTTTTCCTTAATTTTTGCAATTTTACACGCCCATTATCTAACCAGCAAAAGGGTTAAAATTGAAAACTCAAAGGGCACTTGAGAAGCTCAAAAATAGCTCATAAAGTATTGGTATGAACTTGTTGCAATGAAATGTCGCAAAATAAGAGCACTTTCTAACATTATATGTGCTTAAATGCGAAGTATGCAAGTATACATGTTTGAATTATTTGTTAAGTGTTAGTACATTGTGAAGTGACTTGACTTGTGTGTTTACTTGCAATAATATTAGTCTTACATGTGATTATTAATATCTATGCATTTGATTGTATCTAGAGTTACATATGTGAGATCAAAGCATGTTGTTGAAAAACCATATTTTATCTCAATGCATCTCTTTAACTTGGAGTTGAAATATTCTGTCTACCTTTTATTTAAAAATGTCTCTATCCCTGTTTTTTCTATTAAAGAAAGGTATGCCAGCTAAATATGTCCAAAAATTTGCCATATAATCACATCATTACGCCCTATAGCAGGCATCCAATCGGGTACTAGCTATGGTGTTTGTCAAAATATACGCCACACCATTTTGCCGTAGCCACCATTTAACAACATTGATGCCAGCAGACACGTTTATCATCTAGCCAATACCCCCAAAACCGGGGAAAAAACCAAAATGGAAAAAGGGACTATGGTAAATGTACATTTGTACATGACTCTAAATCAAACACCCTAACAATTTATGAGGAAAGGAAAAAGCAACAGATATTGAGCTGACAAAAACTGTTCCACCAAGCAGACGCTATTTGGCACAAAAATCAGACTTAAATCTGGTCAGGTTCTGGGAGAATTTGTCCCTGTTCTTTGCATCCAAGGTAAGTGTCACATTTTGCATAAGCCTGTCGAAGCACAGAGAAAGTGTCTGGTGTCTGTCTGGTGGCTGCACATTAATTTAAAGAAAATTAAGATATTAAAACTTGAAATTATTGAGACTTGAATTACAAGTAGAATAACTAAAGAAGTAGACATAGTACTAGGAAATTTTATTTGCTTTGGTTTGGTTTGAAATCTTAACTTCAGATAACAATGGTAAGGATGTAGCCATAGTACAAAGATTGTTGAGGCTAATACATAGTAATTTGAGAAAAACGGAACAAATATATAAAATAATTAGAACAGCATTCTCGCTTAACTAACACACCTTGGATTATGCTCAAAATTGATAGACACGAGGTATTATGTTTGTGATTTTGACATCGAGTTTCTGATTATTCTTTCATACAATTGTGTTTTGTGGACATCTAAAGCATATGCAAATGTAGGTGGAATAATTGGGTTCTGAACACCCCTTTCACACCTATGACTGAATGTCTAGAGTGTGGACAAACACTGGCAGAATAATAGGGATAATAGCCCGATAATAGGTTTAGGATAGGCTCTAATACAATTTTAGAAATTGAGCTTAGGACACAACTCAAGCTGTATCTGTAGTTGATATACAACTCTCAATAGATAAGAGCAATGTTTATAAATGAATTTTGACCAACATATGAAGCAAATTGTGATAGTATCAATTTCTTTTAAATCAAAAATTGGGTTGCAGAGGCATCACGAAAGAGCAAGATACATTAACTATACGAAGCCTATTTTTTGTATATTACAGTTGATTTTGTTTAATGTTATAAGAAATAGATCAATTACTGATCAATTTATCTGGCAAGAGGTTCTTTTGTATTTATGATGGTATTATTATAGTTTATAGAAACTCATAATAGGGTTAATTTATGTGATAAGATATGCCGGAGAAAGGAAATTGCACATAAAGCTCTGGACTTACATATGATGCCAAAATTTGAGCCTTCGTATTTGCAAACATCTGCAAGAAAAATAGAAAATCAACGAGTTAATATATACTGTAGAAATCATAGCAGGGGGGAGTAAGAAAGGATTCTCTAAATAATGTTAGATTAGACGGATACGTATGCATCAAGTACTATTATTAACCCATGCCCATCAATACAATCAAGACTACTAACCAAGATCAAATAAGGAAAATAACTCAAAATTAGACATCCAGAGCATGGTCCAAGTGGCCCGATAACAGATGGCCTACCTGATTTAGGATAGACTCCGATATCTTATAATTTAAGCAAAACTCAACTCTACAAAATCAACCTATAAGGTGATAATTGTGTCCCACTTTCAGGTCACATCACATCAGATGTGCTCTTCTTAACAAATACATCATATTAATATGGAACCTAGTCACAACAGGATAGTCATACCTCTTCACTAATTAGTATCATACTTAGAATTGCTCTGCCAAGATCCCACTGTTTGCCACGGTCCTCCAATAAAACAACCTCAAATAAGGTTCTCAATATCTGAGGAAAATATATTATGAGACAAATAATGATTAGGATATGCTGAATAACATGAGAAGGTAAGAGAAGATTTTGGAGAAACATTTTTTTTTTAACCGGGAAATAGATATTAATAATTTTTGGCTTGCCAACATTTGGACACCGTGGGACGTGGGATGCTTGCATTCAAGCCTCCACCACCTTCAATGTGTTGTGTGTGAGGTTGTGTCATGAAAAAACATTCCTTACAATGCTTAAGTAATCCTTACATGTTTGTATCATTAAAAGCAGTATTACAATTATGAAAAAAATCTAAAAATAGGTATTTTAGAATATAAAACATCGTATAATATCTTGATATTATCCTAGAATATCTTAGTTTATGTCATAGTATTAATTTGTATCTAAGCAGCAAGCAAACCACAAACTTACTCTAGAGAATAGCTCGCGGAACTCAGAGATGAGTCCAACTGTTCTAAGAGCAGCAGGTGAAGTAACCGACTCTCCAACAGTGACATGGTTGAAATAAAATGTAGCCAAGTTGTCAATAGCAGAGGCGCACTACATAAAAGAAAGGAATTTAATGTATCAAAGGAATCAAATGGCATTATATCATTAAATAAGTTGTGCTTAGTTTCTTTGTGCACGAGCATAACAAATTGACATGCACTTCATGAATTAAAAGTTGTATAGATATTGTCATGACATTAGATTTGAATTATCATAACTGAAATAGGAGCAAATTTTTACAAACCTGAGATGATATTTTTTCACTCAAGTCTTTAATGCCTGATTCGAGTGATCCAAAAATTAGCATCAATCCAGTTTTATCTAAATTAAGCACAAATGACAAATGGCCATTGAACAGAGCCTCCAAAAATGCAAAGTAAGACACTGCAACCTGCAAAATACACCAGAAGAGAAAATGTTTGTAACCAAAATTTATCCAAATGATCAAACATTATGACAGTATGATTATGACTATGCAAAGGCTATGATCAAGTTAACCCTGCTGTTTTCCTCGTATACCCTAAAATCAGTTGCTATAACTTCCAGATCTTTCATTTTAAGGAAAATTATATTTTGAAACATTACTTCAGGAACAAATAAAAAAATTCAGGAGAGATCCAAACATTGTTAACAAGATAAGTGAAAAAGGCACAAGAAAAATTAGGGTGGGGCCCTTTTCAAGTGACGGGTAGTGTTGAAATATTTCCCTAGTTTTCTTTTCTTTACCTTATGCATATATATTTCAGATTGTAAATTAAATTGGATTCATTAGGCTCTTATTCTTATCCCTATAATTAACAGATCTTAATTATTAATCCTATTAAATAATATAAATAGACCATCCGGAGGGCTAATCACTCAAGCAATTCTTCTCCATTCAAGTTGAGGGAATAAATATTTAATCTCAATATTAAATACATAATAACTATGATATCATGTTTATCCTAATTACTTAATATTCCTATAAACAAAATATATTTCCAAAAATAGCAACCCATAGTTTTCTAAGATAGCATGGACTGATTGTTTTGATCCAAGATTGTGCTATAATGTTTTTATTTGTTCCCTGGACTTGTAAATTCTTTGATAAAACTAGTGAAATATTTCTGATTCAACTATTACATGTAGCGTTTGATATCAAAATGTTGTCGTAATTATAGTTATATCTCTCAATTTACAACAAACAAACGAGAAATCAAAGGAGAAAAGCAAGTCGTTTTTTTTTTGGTACAAAAAGCAAGTCTTTGTTAACCAACAGAATAAGGAACATAACATAAAAGTAAAGTAATACCTTCCGAAATGCAAATATATCTCCAAGAGGAATTGACAACATCAACTTTATAATGATATCAAGAGCGTCAACAAGTGCTCTGTCACCATAAAGTTCAAATATTCCAAAGTTGACAAAATTCCCAGATAGTGCTGCAAACAAAAAAAAAATATTAAATAAATAATACTCATTGGTAATGAAAATATAAGCTCCACCTGTATTGTCCACTCCATTGCATTTTACTTCTAGTACAAAAAAATAGAGTACATAACTTTATAAATAAGACTGCAAATGTGAAAGAAGAAATCAAGAATTATGAACCCATGTTTTATAATATATATATATATATATATAAAACAGATTGAGAATTTATGGTGCTCTCTAGCATTTTTTACAATTCAGGCATTAATCTAACTAAATTTCAGTTGTTGGCATGTTGAAACAAGATTACATGTATATCATGACAAAAACTACACAAGGATCAGGTGAAAAATATTACCCAAGTAAAACTTGCAAAAGATATTTAAATTATAATAGAGTAAGATGTTTGTGAAAAGTGGTAGATGTCACTGAAAAAATGAATTTAGCATTTGGTGTTTAGGTTTAACAGCTAAAATTACATATATATCAGAACCTAAATCACTTCATGTGTCTGATGGAACGGTTCATCCACTTCATCACATCCTTGATGTCAAAAAAGAAAAAGCTATAGAACTATAATAATATATTATAGTAAATACAAACCTCGTGCAAGAATTATCAAACAAATTGATATCCCCTTGTATTTGGATGTATACATGTCTGCTTTATTAGAAAGAGGCAAAATTCTTGATCCATATGCAACAATCAGTCTACTGACTTCTCGGAAAAGTAGTATTCCATTAGGGGAAGAAGAATCAAAAGTCAAACGCTGGGATTTGTTCAGGACCAGTTCAGCAACAAATTTCAACAATGGAGTTGTTACCTGCATTAAGTTATTGAAATCAAGCATCCCTCCAAAATTAAAATTGTAATATTGAATGATTGGAAGATTTATAAGATTAGCTAATTTGATATGAACTATTCAACACGCACTCAATATTGAAAAGAATTATCTATTTAGGGACAAATGCACTATAAGGGAAGATAAGTGATCTAAGCTTCCCAAGTCAATAGGGTTATGCAATTCTAGTAGCAGTCATCAGATGTCGCAAATATGTTCATTTTATTGCCAGTAAACACTTTATGCAGCACGATCTTTGGTAGATGTTTTTACTGGGAAGGTGGTCTGGCTTCATCGCATCCTCATTTTCATCTTGAGTGACATGGACCTTACCATTTTTAGTGAACCCCACAATTTTTTGTAGCAGGGCATTGTACTAAAGATGGGCACAACTTATCATTCAGAAAAAGATGGACAAACAAAAGTGTTGAACCTTATCCCAAAAATAAGCTAATGCTGCTTCATTTCATAGAAGCCAAAAACCAGGTATGAGTTTTTGCTTTGGGCTGCATACTAGTTTTCACGGTGTAGCAGACTTCTCTCCATTGCATGCTACAAGCTATTACCTTAACCCTACTTTTCATTATAATCCTAATATTAAACTTGATTATGAAGTGAACACATGATTGTCTACAAAGGATGATGGGAGATATTAGGGAAGTAAATAAGATTGACGGCCACCAGGCGGATATCAAAAGTAGATCAAAGTTTCTTGGTAATCCAACCTAGATAGCAATTAGTTGTAGTCATATTTTAAATGCAAAAAATTGTTCATGATTGATAACGCAAGACTGTTTGTTAAGGGAAAATTAAATAATAGACTCACTCCAAAAAAAAAAGTATAATGATGCAATGATAAATTTTAGGCTTAATTACATATTTGATCCCTTATCTTTATTTTAGGTTTCAAGCTGGTCCTCTATGTTTTAAAAATTTCAATTTGGTCTCTTATGTTACTGATGTCAACTTAAGTTTGTGCTTTTTACTAAATTTTGAGTTAATTTCGTCTAGTTTTTTGTTAAATTTTGAGTTAATTTCGTCTAAAACGTTCACGTGACACCCTCCTAAGTTGTCCACGCATGCAAATTTGTTAGCTACATGGACGATTTAAACCGAAATTTGACTAAAAGGACTAAATTGAACATTTTTAAACTTAAGAGAACAAATTGAAACCTAAAATAAACATAAGGGACCAAATATGTAATTAAGCCTAAATTTTACAAAATAAAGGAAAATTAAGATGATGATATTATTCCTTGAATTGCATCATTTACTTTGTGATCACCCAAAAAACATCATCGAATGAAAAAGAAAATATAGCATACCTCTGGAACATCCGCATAATGTACAAGGCCTTTCAAAAGAATTGGCATGTGTGCAGGATAAAGCCAATCAAAAAGGAATCCATATGCTCTACGACTGTTAAAATGCAATCCAAAGAAACCAAAGCAAACTAATACTTTAAGTACAGAGAGAAAGGGAACAAACAAGGTCATAGAAAAGGAAACAAAATTTCTACCAACCTATTAGCTGACATTGCTATTCCACGAAGGTCACGCATCAACCCAATGAACGCATATTTCACAGCATCTGATTGGAACAAGGCATCAGGTGTTGAATTCAACCTACCAAAAACCTAACATTGAAAAAACATCAATCAGAATGCTTAAAAAAATAATAAGGATAAATCAATCAATAATAAACTGACAATGCTAAACTATATACATTTTGCTGAACATATTTCACATGCATAAAAAAGTTAGGTATATGATGGTGGCAAAACATGTGATAGGATCCATGATTAGAAAGCCCAATTGGGGAGGGAAATGCTGAGTTGGCAAGTTAGAGAGTGGGCGGGAAAATTACTCGTGAAAGGGTTATATCATTATATGGGGTGTGAGAGGGAAATGGAGTTATTCATGGTTTTTTGGGTTTACTTCCGGCTTTGAGTTTGGGCAGAGGGAATTCTTAATTCCTCTGAGGCGCATTGCTTTGTGGTTACAGGAGAGGTCCTCTTGTAATACATTTTCTTATCTTTCAATCAATAATATAGTATTTCCTTTCATTTGTAAGACCCATAGTTGAAGGGGTGTACTAGCACAAGTGTCTGAAATGTTTAACTGATTAGTTGTCCAAAGGCATCAACAATGTCTTGCGTAAGGTAATAAAAAAATTACATGCACGGAAATAAGATGAACATCTTTTTAGAAGATTTTATAATCAACTTAACTTCATAAAAAGGATTAGAAAAAGTAAAACTACATCTTCTAAAATTCAACATTGCACTTTCTATTGAATTGTAATGGTAAACAAAAACTACCAACCTGTAGGAAAGGTTCCATTGAAGATTTGAATTTCAATTGACTATCTTCCATGAACACCAAGATGCCAATAGTATAATACAGTGTTGTTCTGCTGCGAAAACATTCCCAATTTTCTAAAAAAGGGAACTGTTCCCTCTGATAAGGAGAGAGAAAAAATTTCCTTAGAACTTTGTTGATATAAACAAGCATGCAAGTATAAACAAATCAAGAAATCAATTTCTCTTAAATCAGAACTGTACTATTTTTATCACATCATATGCACAAAATCTATTATTGTGTAGTATTGAATCTCTCATTTTCTCATTCCCTAATACCATATAACTTTAGTATGTATGTAGTACAAACGACATCAAAAGTATATCTCATATTTAATTGTTAGAAGTAGCTCACATTCTGATTCAAAATTATGTGCTTAACAGTATCCAACTTAAGAAGCAGCTTTGCCGTCATGTATCTACAAAAACAAAATACGTATCAAATTAAATAGACAAGACCCAAAAATGTAAATAATAAATGATAATATTCCAATGAAGTTGAGACATCCAGACTAACCCCGATGCCATTTCAAGGAAGAGAGATAATGAATGATCAATAACCACTTTACACTGCAAATAGAACTTTCATGTTATGAACTCAAAAGCAATAGTAATGGAAAGGATTATGAAATCTAAAATCCACCACCTTTGTGTAATACTTGAGATTAGTAGCAATCTTTCCAACAATAACATTCATCAGTAGTAGATGATCATGGAGTCCAAGAAGTTCAGATAGCCTGGTATATAACTGCTGCAATTGCCATCCAAAATAGCAAGAAAAAACAATGGCTGAACTTTCTAAAGAATATTAGAAAATTGAAAGGAAAATATCTCCCAAAGCATTACCTTTGATGAAAAAACAGCCTGGTCGCCAATATAACACTTTCTAAGATGTTGTAAAAAGATTAGTATAGCTCGATCAAGTCTTTGCTTGCTCACTTCTCCATACCTCTAAATTTGTCCAACATTATCAAGAAATATCAAAACCCAAAGCTAAGGAATAGGGATAGAATTTAAATTTAAAAGCAGTTATAACTTCATGATATATCAGCAATAAAAGAATTAAAGAAAAAAATCATAAAATGCACAATTAAGAAGCATGTGAATGGTTTATTATTCCAATTCTTGACCAACATCATGAAATGATTCACATTAGGGGCAAAAATATAATACAAAATCGTCAAATGTATCAAACGGACATGGACATGGACATACATCGTATCAAAGAGATACTTTAAAAACAATATATTAATTTCCAACCATTGCAAGTGTTCCCATAGGTCAATTTGATAAGTGGATAAAGCTGCTTGCAAGTAACTTCATAAAAAAGATGCAAAAATGGGATTATGCATGCCTAAATATAGAATAGGACTTGATGAAAGAAAAGCTCATCAGTAGGTTAGTAAATGGGGAGAAAATCATTTCAAACACAAGCGTTGTAAATGAGTTGAGCTATGAGGTTAACTAGTTAAGAACTCGTTGTAAATGGTTTGGTTCACCAAACAAATTAGCTAGAGTTCAAAGTTAGGCTCAATTATTTAAATGAGGCGAGCTCAAACTTCGTAGGCTTGACATTAATAAATCAGAAATAGCTTTTTATATAACTATCATCTAAAGAATTAATTGTTATTTTGTTTAATTACATTAACATGAGGAATTATTATTTTACATGACTGCTTACCTATAAAGAGAGACATCCTAACTATGTTGGCACCTCAAACTCTAACAGTCATTTTTAGCTACCTAAGTATTATTAAGAAAAGAAATGATTGCAACGTAGAAACGCCATGGGGAACAAGAGCCAAAATCCAAGCAAAGGCTATCCAAACCTCTTTATGTAGCTTGAAATGGATTGCACTATATACCTTCTATTAGAATTTGAGAGGCCTATACTCAACCACAAAAGCTAGCTTGAGAGTTGAGGTTTGCACTACTTTATAAAGGCTATCTTTGCCACATCTCTAGCCAATGTGGGACTTCTAACACACCCCCTCACGCCCAGCACTATTGGGCTTGGTGCGTGGAATCAACAACAATGGGTGGCCCAAATATGGAAGGTCTCCACAACAAAACACAAATGGATCTAGGATAGGTTCTGATACCATATTAGAATTTGAGAGGCCTATACTCAACCACAAAAAAGCTAGCTTTTGTGGTTGAGTATAGGCCTCTCAAATTCTAATACCTTCCATTGGTATACAAAGCCTCATAACTTTGTAACCCTCCATTGTGTATACTTGGAGTCTCTCACTCCAGAAATCCTGCTCTATGGGTTAGCCATCTAATCACTATCATGACATCATGCCTGCAAATTCTGATCCTATACACCACAACCAAAATTTTCCAATGAACTTTTCTTCTAAAACCATATAGCTTTCACACAACCTTACAGTAAGGAAGACCCTGAATCTATGCAAGTTTATGAGTCTACCCGAGTTTATACAGATGATTATATAAGCTAGACTTTAATACCCGAATGATTCTGAGTCAACTTGAAGGGTTGACAACCGTGGTTGCTACAAGGATACTCAAGCATATAAGCGAAATATAACATGAAAGAAAAACCCAATACTGTGTGTGTATAAATTAGGAATGTTATGATTTTATGGGTTTAAACAAATTGGGAATCCTGGAATTAACGTAAGGACCATTCTTTCCCTTTTATCCTTTTTATTTTTTGGGATTCTAATTACCTTTGATTAAGCAATTTTTCTCCCTGTGTTATTTCAATTTAAGTTGTATAACTCAGCTATTATCAACTGAATCGGCAAAGCAAATATTTCTACGATATTAATATGCACATTAATTCCTGAACCGGAGCCCGCTGGTTACCAAGACCAAAAACATATACCACAGGAAAGATCATGCAGCTTTTCAAATATTTTAAGAAACACTAATTTTTTCCTTGAATCTTTCATATATACCTTATTGTGAATTCCACTGTCAGAAATATTTATCAATTGCAAAACACATGCTGAAATCTCCGCATCAAGTACTTCATGTGATTCTCCACTGTAATATAGAAATCATAGATAACTCAACACTTAATTGCCCGAAAGTGCTTAGTTTTCACAAACTGTTTAAGCAATTACCTAAAACCAGACATCTCCTTTGTCCTGAGTATCGCAGCAACTATGTGTGTGAACCAAGCTAGTTTGGTTTCTGTTACAGAAAGTTCATAACTATCTACTGGAATTGGAAGATTCGCTTCCTTCTACACATAAATAAAATAAATATAACAAATAAGTCAATGTACAATAAAACTAGAAACACATTATTAAGAACCAGAAACACTTTATTAAGGGCAACCACAGAAAGAATACCATATAGCTTTGTATGATAGGCTCCACTGTCTTCATTAAATAAGAACTGCAACTTTCATACTGAAATTCAATGAATCAATAAAGAACTCAAAAGATAGTTATTCAAAGAATAAACTCCATGGTATTCAAAGAATTTAATTTTGTACATACAATAACATGAAACTCGGGAATAGAATAAAAAAAACATGAACCTGAAATCTACAGAGGTAAGGAAAAAATTCGAGCTGATCTTGAAGCACTTCGACATTGTCAAGTGGGTCTTCACCAAGTTCAGATAGTTCAGACTGTAATAAATTGATGATTAAGGTCAAAGTGACAAAAAAAAAATTTACTCAGAAGCTTATTGTAAAAGAGTATAAAAACAGCTGACCTGCACTGAATTAAATCTCGATGATACAAAACATTCAATAACTTTAGGGACATATTCTTCTAGCAGGTTAGGTTTGTCACTCTTGAGATACCGCACAGACGTCGCTGATTTAGACCATAAATTTAGAAGGTAGTAAACACTGCTTCCAGCCCACTGAAAGAAAGGAAAAAAATAATTAAGTAAACTATTAATTGCAACTATAAAAGCAATACAACAGGTGTCCTAAAGCTGAGAAAATGAAAATGAAAAAATAAATTATATCCGTTTATGACCCTTCAATCAGTCAGAAGAATGTCTGACATACAACTCCTCTTTTTCATCAAACAAAATGAATATTCAGTGGCCTAGGGAACATATTAAATAGTCATAAGAACATACCTTCCAAGACTGTAAAGATTGTAATGTAAACTCCGCTACTAGGCGAATCCAATCACTATAGCTGTCAGCATTCACAAGTTCTGATAACTACAGCATAAATAAATAAATAAACAAATATATAAATAAATAAATAAATACGGAAGAAGTAAGAGAATGTCTTCGTTAAAATCTTAACCTATAGATTATAGTTTGCCCATATTTGAAGGATATTATAGGGATCAATTCCAACATTAACAATTTCATGGACTAGGAAAACAAGGACCAAAATCAAAAGGTGATATATTGGCAACGACTAAAAACAAAAACTAAATAACAAGAAATAAGAACAAAAGCTAGTATATTTGCAGAGACCAAAAACATTTAAACCTAAGATATTGTTAATATTGTTAGTGTCCTTCCTTGAGATATCATCCGAGTTGTATTTTACAGGATTCTTTCCATATTTCCTTTTTTAGTTCATTCTATTCCAAAATCTGGAGGAATTGGTTAGTCCCCAGCCTCATGTGAATGTATTGCACTTTACACTCATTCTAATATACAGAATATACAATATATTTTCAGTATCAAGTGTGATATTTACTACTATAAGTCCTAAAAGGTGCATATTGTTAACTCAAAATCTTAGAAAGAAAAAATCATGTCTACAATTGTAGGAAACAGGTATAAAGATTATCCGAGATACAGAAAGAACCAGTAAGAGCATTCGACTCACCTGATAATTTACTTTAAAACGACCAAGAAGCCGACAAAATGCATGATAGTTATCATGATCAGCAAGACCTGTATTACAAAGAATTAAAGCATCGGCTATGTACTATAAAATGTGTATATACACAATTAGTCCAAAAGTTAGTAACAGAGTAACAGTCCAAGTCTTTTGTTTGGAATGTAAAACTTAAATTCGGTTTAAATATGTTTTTAGCGCTTAGAAAATGTGTTTGTTTTTAGTCCCTACAATAAAATTAAAACTTTGCATCCCAAGTTTAATCACCAGTAGCACCTTTTATTCCAAATGGACTATGGTGATGTGGCAAACAGATTGCCACATGACATCTGGAGTCCTAGACACTTACCTTAATGAAGAAACTTAAGTTTCCGTTAACTAAAACATAATTAAGCAATAAATCAATGCTAATGATGACATTTATATGACTATTTTCACTTGTATAATGAATGTGTGGTAATCAATTCCACATACGTTCTAACACTATATGCTGCCGTTTCTAGATGGAATTGTTTATTTAGCCTTTCTGGAGCATAATGAGTGTTTCCTCCTAGATCCCTAGACCAATTTAGACAACTTTTTTGCGACAACTTTTAAAGTGATTAATGCAGTTTAAATAGGTGTGTAATTACACTCAGTGGATGGTTAGTGGATATGCCAGGTGTCGAAATTCATTAAAATTGTTGTCAATCACATCCAAATTAAAGCACCTGATATATTCACATCCAAATTGTGGTTAATCATGTCAAAACTCATTATGCGGATTTGAGCACCTTAAAGTGGTGTTTAACCACATCCAAATTTGTGGTTTATGAAGTTAAGTTGATGGTCAACGAGTTTTGACACCTGAAGTATTCATTGGCCATCTACTAAACATAATTAAATTAACCACCAATTTTAACTATGTTAACCACTTAGACTGTTGTCAAAACTTTAAATTATATAAACTGTATAAAAATTTCATAATAGCATGCACTCCACTATCCCCTATTGTGTTTCGGCTCTATATTCTTCTATCAGAGATTGATAATACTATATTACACAACTAGCGAAGAAACATATGTGCACACGCACAATAAGCAAGAAGAAGAAAATATGTTTTACCTATTCCAGTTTGTAAAATTTCTTTGGTGCCCAGCATTAACTGTGACAAAAACTTCAATCGGGTAGTATCATCGGAAAACAAAGATCGTCTAGAAGAAGCAAGGCGCAACAAGCACTCCAATGCCTACATGTTATAAAAAACTAATGTCAAAAAAGCATAATAGTAATACACAGAAGTTTCTTTATATACTGATAAATAAAGCAGAATACCATACTTAAATTTAGAATTTTTCCTATCATGGTAGAAATCAAGATACAAAGGACCATGTTAGAGTTCTTTAGAAAAACACTAGTATAAAGGGAGTTTATTCATCCCTGCAGTTTATTGATTAAAAAACGTAAAAGGTACACAATAGGGAATACTCTCCTTCACTAGAATTTCCAGTCAAAAATACAATTTACAAAAAGATCCCTGAAAGAGATAAAGGAAGTCTTATATATAGATGTTCCTGTACAATAAGACCCAGGTATCCGAAACAGAAAATGTCCTAACAACTAAACTTACTAACTAACTGCAAAGCAAACTAACAGAATCCCTAATTATCCTTATAACTTATTCCTAATATTCCTCCTCTGGTAGACATGCGGGGGTCTTGTAGTTGACTCATTATTATTCCTCACAGACCCAGTGCAAATAAACTTCACAGATGTAGACACATTTAGGCTAAAAATAAGTACATGCGACATAAAATAAAAGGCCAACACTCAAATACTGTATTCATTGTTCAAATAGTATCATACCTCACAAGTTCAGTAAGTCAAAACAATGAAAAACATATGATAGCATAGATCCAAGACATTCTTACCATCAACAAATTCAGAAACATAAAACAAAAATGGGTAAAGAGGATAACAAACTATCTCACACTATTGAAAGAAGCAAAAATTTCATGCATAAGAAGTAAAATTAACAAAAACACCATGCAACAATTTTAACAGAAAAATTAAGACCGTTGTAAGGTAGCTGAGGGTAAATTACTTAGGTGGAATGAATAGACCAAAATAAAGAGAAAATTTAATTTTGCCACAAAGTAGAGAATTCTTGTTAAATGTAAATTTATGGAAATCAAACAAAAGTAAGAATAAAAATTAATCTACACAGGTGTTTCAGACGGCATTTACAAGATAATGTATTCAATAAAATTTCTTAGAAGGCATTGACTATCCTATCATAGTAAACTAACAGAAACAAACCTCTTTTGAAAATGGTTGATTCATTGTATAATAATCAAAAAATATCTGCAATGTTGAGGAATCCTCAAGGACAGGTTTCCAAGTTGTTGGAATCTATACAAACAATGAGTTCCAAATCAAAAACTGCAAATTAGGGGAAAGCAAAAAAAAAAAAAACCATCTATTAATTAATATATATACCTGATTAGTACCAATCTCATCTGAGCTTTCATCATATGATGTCCCCATAAAATCAAATGACAAGCAACTGAGGGAAAGCATAAGAGACAGTTCCTGCAACTTGCTCCCAACTAAAAGTTTTACATAAAGCAAAATTACAAAATTCAGACCATGGCTCTGTTATACTCCAAAAATGAATATATACATGTATGACCATCATATAAAATATTCAATATACCATCGGCTTTTAACTTGAAAAGAGAAGTTAATGATATCTGGAATATCAGAAAAAGGGATTGATCCCTAAAAGAGCTCGCAATCCTACGGTGACGAGTAGCATGTAATCCAACAGTGTGCTGGAAATGAAGAACACAGAAACAAATAAGTAACAACAACAAAATCATCAGCTAATCAGATAAATAAGGTACACACGCGTTCAAAACAAATAAAACATATGGTAGGCCCCCAAAGTAACATTAAAAACAAATATAATGTGGTTATCATTCTCTAGTAGATCATATCAATAATCATAAATCATCACTAATCAATAGAACCCTTCATAAGAACAGATTTTACGGCTATTTTTCCTTTCCGTAGCTAAGCCAATAAAATCCAAATTACCTATATACAGACTAATTATGTGACTATTATTCAGAAACATGTTCTTTACAACTAGATATATAGCAAGTGCATCGTATCTTTGTATAGCCTGGCTATTACTGATAACTTTTTGTTGAAACATTAAATATTAACACAGACCTGATTTATCTCGCAAACAAGCTGATTCAATATCTTCAAACCTATAACATAATGATGTTGTGCCTGCCAAAAGCATTGACTTTATAAGATTAAAATTCAATGCAATTAGAAGTGTAATAATACAAATAGAGAAGAATCAATAAAGAGGGGGGAAACCAATCAAAAGAAAGAGAGAGAAAAAAACAGAACAAAACAAAACAATTTAGAATAAAAGAAATCCCTAAATCCTAAACCAACATATGTCAAACACAGAAGAAACTAGGAAATATATGTCCAAGACTCAACAAATATTCCAAATTGACAACCATTAGTAGAACTTCCTTCTGTCAACATTGAACTCTCAACATTGCCAGAAAACAAAATCACACATCCAAAATAAACTACAGAACATCTTGGCCCAATACATATATGAAGTAAATGAGTATCAAAAGTATGTAGATGAAGTTTGACTGTATGAAATTCAATGTTTGGCTTCATGGGAAAATATCAATGGCAGATGGGAGATTACGATGGCAAGCCAGCAATCCTTCAAATAAACATGGTGTTGGGGCCTCTAGCAGAAGGCAGAAGTATGGAGGATATAATAGGTGTTGCGACCTATGGTGACTGGCACAAAATCCACCATGGCACCGCCATAGCAAAAATTTGACAACAATGGAAAATATTGGGTGTGACCCGATTCTTCTAATCAGTTCAACATATATTTGAAGGAGTAAAGAAGGCAAACTAAAGTTTTGTGGCAAAGTGAAAAAGAATTTAAACGTTTGCATTTGGGTGGACTACATGGCATCTAAAATCAAAAGTCAGACTTAGAGAGACTTTCAGAAAAAAGAGAAACAATAAACCAAAAGCATTTGTTAAGAAATAATATAATGTTAGCCATTAATGTATGAAATATGGTATAAATGTCATTTATACATCAAGTAAATGCAATGTACTAAAACAAATTAGCTGTAACATATAGAAAGTGGCGTATTCATATAGATGTAGCTATCTTATTTAAATATATCATGTCACCTGACTCAAGAAGTTCGTTGCCTCTTTAACAACCTCCCAGAATCTTTCATCATCTAGCCACCCAAGCTTTGTAATACGACATAAAAGTTGGATCAACGATCCAAGCACAAAGGGCTCCAATTCAGGTCCTCTGCTGGCCAGATAGTTTATGAGATAGTTTCCTTCAAAAAAATTGCAATTTGATCAATATGGGGAAAAAGAAAATAGCAACTATTAGTTTAAAAAAGGACAGCAATACAATAAAAAATTAATAATACAAATTTCCCAAAAGAACCTGAAAAGAAAATAGGAGAAAATCTCCCCAAGAGGTTAATTCAAGAACTGAGGTTAATATATGCAAAAGTATGTGACATCTAATAGACTTCTATTATTGACTGTATCTAATTATGCCGAAACCACACTCAGTAAAACCGGGTTAGGAAAATGGACAAATAAAACCCCTAAAATACTCCTAACTATAATCATCAGCAAAAAAGCAAGAATATTACCAATATCAATCCGCAGTTGTAAAGGAAGGTTTTGCTCTGTGACTTGCTTCAACAAGCTTGAACTAGCCAACATCAATGCATATGGAGAGGATGCATTATCGAGAACATATTGGCACTGCGAAATGTAGTCAGTATTTGAGGAAAAGCATTTCAGGGTACTTTCAGCATGTGCTCGCTCAACAGAATCCTGCGAGTTATAAAGCCTCTCACATAATGCTTCCAGTTGAGCTAAAGTCTCCATTCTTCACTGCTTACGAAGTGTATCCAAGAATTCAGACGAAGTCAGTTCTTCTCCGTTTTCCACGAATAAACAATATAAATCTACAAGGTTTCATGTGAATTCAAGAATATATTTAGAGAGAGGTGGAAACACAAAAGTAATATAGTTAGTCAAAACAAAAAACAAAAGCAATATATTGAAAGTGTCAGTTCAATGCAAATCATCAGACACCATTGAAGTTGATCAAATTGGATATATAAAATATCAAATGTTTACAGGTGTACAACATAATATTTCAATTCTAAAACTGTTTGAATTACAAGAATACTCTAAAATACAAAGATAGCTCAGCATAAAAGGATCATGGAACAAATCATCAGCAAATCCAGCCACAATAGCATTGGTTCAAGAAACTGAGCAGTATAATCCTGACAGAAGAAAGAATAGGTCAAAATTATTTCAAAATTTGATTCATAATATAGAATCATAAACTAAATAAAACAGGTATTGTTCACCACACGCAAAATACGCACATAAAACAATTGTCATTCTAATAGCGATATCCTCACCTCCCTTGTTATAATTAATTTTGTACAAGATAAAGTAGAAAGAAAAAGAATAATAATCAATCATTGAACTTTGATAACATCTTAAGCTTTTAAAAATGTTCATTTATTTACATGATATATGATTGCTTTACATTAATTACATTCATAATTGAAGAAATCTAACTATAAGAACAGCATATTCCAGTCACTATACACACATTAAATAATGAATATATCCACGAGGAATGAGCGATTTCTAAGTAATGAGACCCAAGCACTAAATGTACCTAGAGATGCAATTTGTAGCCGTTGTGAGTGACTAAGGGTTGGCACATTAAATGAAATATATATTAAATTATCAATTGATGAGAAAATATGTATTGAGGATATTAGCAATCAATATTGACTTGAAAATTTAAGTTGAATTTGATAGAGCCTAAGTAAATTGGGATTTGGATCCTCTCCAATTTTTTCTCTCATGTTGGTCATGTGGTAGTGATCTTAACCATTGAATCACTTTTCTTCTCTCTCTTCTTAAATGTTTTTTACTTTTTTATGATTTCCCAACCATTAGATGAACAATTGGAGAGAAAACATGAGAAGAAAAATTGGAGAGGATCCAAATCCAGTAAATTGTACATATAGTGCTTTGAAGTTCTTGACAGCAAGCAAACATCTTAGGGTTTAGTAAATTGAATTCTTATTTTATCTATGAGCGTCACGCATTAAGTAGTCAATTATAGGGTACATACATCGATGCAAATTAGTCAAATACATTACTGCTTTCTTCTTTTCCCATGTAACACGTTTCTCAAGTCCACATTAACTGCTCTAACAACTCTTAACTACCTGAACTGCCATTTATTCTATATCCTAATAGTGTCCTTGCTTGGCATTATAACTTATAACCACCTTTTGCCATTGATTACGTTGGACACATTAACTCTGGAGTACCAACAGGTAATTGGAAACAATATACCAAATATATTATCTAATTTTAACAAGTTGTCAATTTTGATCCTCCACATCTACTATTAATGCATGGTAGCAAATAGATTCAATGCCTGTTATAGATTCACTGATTGAAACATGGCAAAGCAATCGCACACAAAATATTTCATGCCTTACTTCTCAATGCTCCATATGCCAAGCCTCCCCATTTGTAGAGTAGGGGATAACAATTGCAACGTGCAAAAAAAAAAAAAAAACTAGAAATTGTAAACATGAAACCTTCCCTTGTATTCAGACCACGGACAATAAACAATAATAACAAGAAAAAACCCAATTTGGATCGAACTTTAACCTTAATGGAGTTTTTCAAGTAAAATAAGCTTATGGTTTTTCACTACAAAAAACCCTTATTATTACTTTATAAGCTTATAGGGATTTATATTTTATAGACAAGTTAAATAACAGGGTTTCTGATACATAAATTAATTTCAAAATCAATCTACTCTAGAAGCGGCTATTATTTAAAAATGTTGAGCTACAAGGTCAGCATGTAAGATGGCAACAAAATGAAATATTTACTCAAATAAAGCTCTTCCATGATCTTAACACAATTCTAGCGCACACTCATCATGAAGATACAGCAAAGCTACTCAAAAAACAAAGCGAAACAAAGTTTATCAAAGGCAACAACATATAAGAAACGAGTAAACCATCAAATTAGTTTCTGACTCTGTAAAACAATTCTCAAATAGGGCCCTAACTTTATGAATATTTCAAAAAGGTCCCTGACTTTGTTAAATTGTCAATTCGGTCCCTATATTTAACCACTCACTATCAATTAAGTCTCTATACTTTACGACTTACTAGCAATTTGGACTCTAAGTTTATCCGCTTATTCTCAATTTAATTCCTAACATATTCTTTAAAGGACTAATCTGAGTAAAATTTAACAAAAGTCAGGGGCTTTTTTGAAATACTCATAACATCAGATACTAGTTTGGAGGTTTACTCCATAAGAAACAGCACAAAATTTCATTACCAGGAAGGTATCAAAACAGGGGGAAAACGAAAAACAAGTAAAGATTAATGTCAATCATCAATTACAGCGATTAATACACAGCAAAATCGGCAATAAAATTTTTAAAAAAAAATTATAAAAAAAAAACTACTGATAAGTCATTGATTCATAAACAATACAATCATGAAGCGTTATTGGAGATAAAGAAGATGAGTTAGTGAGATTGAGATGGAGTTCTTACGGATAGCAACAATGGCGAAAGTTTCAGAAGAATCTGAGGTTTAGCGGTGAGTGTTGTGTGAGAAGAGAAGATGAGAGAATTTGAGAATGAATGAGAGAAGAAAAGTGAAGCAAGCAAGACTGGTAAGGCGTTTTTTATTTGAGAAAAAATGAATATGCAAAAACCAATAATAATTGTGTATTCCGCCACATCATTCAGCTAAACTACTCTTTCTTAATATGTTGTAAAAGAATGCTTCATTCTTAATTATTGTAAGTGTAAAATGAATTTACACTTACAGCGCATAGTCTTTAAAGTTAAACTCTTTTTATTTTGTTATTTTTTAACCCAAAGTTATCTTCTGTGCGCAACTGCAAAGCTAATCCCTAGAGTAAGTAAGATGGGTTGTTAACATCTCCCAACAAATTGCAATTCACTAAATGGATTTATTTTATCATTCAGTGAATTAAAATTATTTTTTTTGAAGGAAAAACAAATTTTATTCCTATAAAATTATTAAATTTTATTTTTTATTTTAGTAATAATTTATATTTTTTTATTTTTGATAAAATTAGTCTTTGTTGTTGAATTAATGTATAATTTCTTACCAAAAAAATTTTTAATGTATAATTTTACATATTTTGTATGCAAACATTTATTTTATGTTAACAAAAATATTCTATAAGTCTTTTTTTCTTCTTTTTGGTCAAGATTCTATAATCTTTTTTTTATCGATATTCAATGTATTTAACATATTTATGTAACCAAAAAAATGTATTTAACATATTTAATCTTTATTTTTTGCAATAATATTTAATCTTTTTATCAATATTCAATGTATCTTTTTTATTACTCCGTTACTTTTCAAGTATCTTTTGACGTCAGATTTAGTGTTCTTATATAACTTTAGTTTTGATATTTCAATGGTACGATTTGTCAATTGTACCATTTATCAATTACTCTTATATTTTTCGATAAAAATAATTAATGTTATATATTTGGAAAACTAAAACTTTTTTTAAAAAAAAAAAGACTTAAATGACGCTTTCATCCCTATATGCACGCGTTTTTCTGGTTTTAGTCCATGTATCGTTTTTGTTTTAAAAAAGTCCCTGAATGTGCAAAACATGTTGATTTTCATCCCTTCCATCAACGTTTGTAGCTAATTAGCTACAAACGCCGTCATTTTTTAACAATAGGGACGAAAATCAACAAGATTTGTACATTTAGGGACCTTTTTAAAACAAAAAACGATACAGGGACTAAAACAAAAAAAGCGCATACATACATGGACGGAAATGTCATTTAAGCCAAAAAAAATAATTGGTACATAACAAATTCAATTTATTGAAAAAAGAAAGTGTTTGCAAAAAAAATAAAATTGGTGCATTAAAATAAGGATATAATAGGAAGATAAGGTGCAAAAATACACTGTGTTAATTTGGTATTACTATTCTAAAAAAGACTCTTAAAAATAAATGGAGGGAGTATTTAATAAGTAACATATTCAATCTTTTTGTCAATATTCAGGGTCCGTTTGGTCCAGCTTATTTAGCTCTTAGAAGCTGATTGAAAACTAAAAGTGAAAATAAGAACTTTCAAAAAAAGAGCAAAAGTTGTTTGGTAATTATTGTTTTTTTTAACTTCAAAGTTATCTTTAATCTAAAATTTTTTTAGTAAAATATATTTTTTTTTAAAAAGATTTGTACCAAAAATAAAAACTTTTAAAAAAGATAATAACAATTAATAATATTTAAATGAAAACAACCTAAAAAATGAAAAAAAATAATAAAAAGAGCCTTAAGTGGGATTCGAAGCGGGATCATTACAAAAAAAACTCCGGATTTTTTTTTTCAACCTCTTTTTCTAGAAGCTCATTTAATCCAATTTTGCACATTGAAAAAAATCTGCTTTTTACGGTTAAGAACTTTGTTAAAAATGTGTTTGACCTAACTTTTGATTAAAAAGAGAATTTAAAGCAAAAAAAAGCCGGGCCAAACGGAGCCTCAATATTCTTCTTCTTCTTTTTTTTGATAATTATTCAATGTATTCTTTTTATATAATTTTTAGGTCAGTTTGTATCTTTATCGTTAAGTTTTATATGGAAATATTGTAAAATAATATATTTCCAATTCAATTTATATATTTTACTTGTAAACAAAAAATAAATAAAAAATTATATGTTTTACTTTTTTTGGTAAGTTTATATGGACTAGTAAAATATAATTCAATGTATATGGAAATACCGTTATAATTTCCACGGCATTGACATTTACCGGTATTCAATTGAGATTTCTCATGACTTATAATATGTCACTTAGTATTTAAAAATCTATAGACTTTAATTTTGTGAGACTTGATTTTTTTTTTTTTATAATTGTGAGACTTTTTTTGTTGAAAATACAAAGAAAACACTGTTTCAATAATCTCAACAAAATTCATGAGATTTGAATATATTTTATTCTCATTGATTGATGAGTAAATACCCTCAAATTATGAATTGGTAGATTAAAAAAAACCTAATTAATATTGTTCGATTAGTGTTACATACACACACCTTATGCTTCGTGTAGTTTTAAACTTGTTTTTTGAAATTTTCAAAACTAAAAAAAAAATTCCAAAATAAATAAAAAATAGTTTCAAATTTTAGTTTCAGTTCTTAATAGTTTTTTTTTAGTTAAATAATTTTTTTAAATAAATTAAGAGCATCTAGATATCAAGGTAGAGATAGACGTATCAATTTAGTCGGCACCCCTATTATTCTCCATCGTTCACCTATAACTCATATTATTATTAAAAAAATAAGAAAACTAAGATAATTACAAGCGGAAATAGGCCCTACCCAAAGAAAAAAGATTAAAAAAAAGTCCAAGTACTATGGTATCTCTTTACCTTTCTTATGAGAAAAAACAAATATTTCTCAAAGCTATTCTAATTCTAGTGTTTGGATTACCAAATGTTCATAATGACATGCGAGAGGGAGAGCACCCATTGAACAGGTTGCGCTAACAATTCACTCAATTAATTGTATAAATAATGTTTAAAATTGTGGAAGAATTTGCAAAAAAAAAATATTAATTTTGTATGGAAATGATAAATTATGAATTATTTTGTAAAATTATTTTTTATTAATGATACGAAAAAGGTAAATTAAATAGGATAAAACTTACATGCATTTTTATATATGCATTTCTTACTTTTCCACTCACAAAGAGGTGGTTATTTAAAAGAAAATTATTTTCTAATAAGAAATTACCTCTTTGTGAGAGGAAAAATAAGAAATGTATGTATAGAAATGAATGTAAGTTTTGTCCAATTAAATAATTAAAAATAAAATAATAAATAGTTAAAAATATAATAGAAAAACAACCTTAAATGTTTAACACCTTATGTCTCTATCTGGTGCCTAATACATAACAAGTGAGAATATACAAACAATCTTATCTTATATCTTATCTTATATGTTAACAAAGCAAAATCCAACATACATATACATATGTACCTCCAATAGTGAACTCTACACATCTTACCAAAATGAGCCATTTCTCAATCCTCCTTCCACGTTGCCCTCAACGGATTCGTTTCCCTTCCAAATCAAATTTGATTTTCAAATTTCTTGCTGCCACATTGACTAGATTGCGTTTATTAGAGCACCTCCAATGGTGAGCTCTACACAAAGGTATTTTGTGGACCCATTAAAACCACATCATTTTGAAACAACTTACTTATTTTTTGCTCCAATAGTGCAATTCTAAAAAACCTATATTAGACCCCACAATTTTACCTCACATATTATTATTTTATTTCAAAACTGTTATAAAAATAATAAAAAAAACAGCAACAAAGCTTGCTGTCAAAAAACCAAAATTTAACAAATATTATTATTTTAATTGAAGGACAGCCAAAGTACCATTGCTTACTGACATAACGTTATTTACACGTGGCGGACTCCAAAGTCAAACTTTGTCAAAATACTTACTTTTTCCTATGCCGGCTGGAGGACTCACACGAAAAACCATCCGCCGGAGCTGCTCTTAATGGGTAAGAATATTTGTATATTCCTTTTTCGACTTTTTGTTAGGTGAAGAATATTTCAAATGCGTAAATGACATTTTCGTCTTTGTATGTACGTACTTTTTTTGTTTTAGTTCATGTATCGCTTTTGTTTTAAAAAGGTCCCTAAATGTGAAAATCTTGTTGATTTTTGTCCCTACTGTTAAAAAACGACGGCGTTTGTAACTAATTGGTAGCTAATTAGCTACAAACGCTGACGGGAGGGACGAAAATCAACACATTTTGCACATTCAAGGACCTTTTTAAAACAAAAATGATACAGGGACTAAACCCAAAAAAGCGCGTACATACAGATACAAAAATGTCATTTAAGCCTATTTGAAATAGCGATTTGAGTCTCAATCATTCACACACCCCTCTTTGGCTTTCTATTACCAACTCATGGTTTTCCGGTGTCGATTGCATTTGAGTCTCAATCATTTACACGCCCCTCTTTGGCTTTCTAATACCAAAATGGAAACTCCATACGATATGCATGTTGTGCGACGTCTCCTGGCAGTCATTCATGAAAATTCAAAGTTCGTGTTCTTCGTTTATGGCTAGTTTATGCATTTCTGAAGTTTGATAAAATTAATGCTTTGGAAATGGTTCTAATTGATGAGAAGATATTGTTATTTTAGATTTGTTAAGTTTGTAGATGTGAATATACAGCCCTATATAGTTATTGTTAGTTAGGTATGCACAAACATATGTTTCAGTTCATTTAAGCATTCTTATTGAATATATTATGAATGGTATATTCCACATACAAATTATTTCACATACATATGAATGGTATATACTAGATGTGAATATACAGCCCTATACAGTTGCTATTATGCGTGAACTCAACAAGTGTGAGAGGTATACCTATTCATCTATAAGAATGTTTCCCATACAAGGAAAACACCTAAAATGTATTCCCTCAATTCCATTTTAAGTGTCACTTACACTTCATACATGTGAATGCACAACTTTAACTACTAATTTATTTAATTATCTATTATAAAAGTATAAAAAAATGTATATTTTAAAAATATTTAGTGAGATTAATTAAACAACCTCTTATATAATATGAGATTTATTTATACATCCTCTCATGTTGAGAATTATTTAAATCGTTTGAATATCAATCAATTTTTTAATTAATTTAATTGATAAATTTTTAATTGACAATAGCTGCAAAAAGATTGGCATAATGATGAAATTGTTGAACAAATTTCATGTTATGAGATGAAATAGTAAGGTTTGTTACTTGGTGTTAGAAATAATATAAAACCATTGATGTAACCTTTCCTAACAGCTTAAGCTTTTGGGATAATCGGTATCTGACATGGTATCAGAGCCTATGACTAAGAGGTCTAGAGTTCGATCCCCGCTCCCCTCACTTTCTAATTAAAAGTGGAATTTAAGCATATGGTAGGTGAACCAATGCATGCTTAAGCTTTTGGGATAATCGGTTATTTGACACTTGGTTTTAAGGCTCCCTCTTCATGTAAAAATCGTTGAATCTTTCCTTTTAATTTTCCCGTTGAATAAAAATTATTGAATCTTTACTTTTTTTCGGTTGAATAAATGTTGTTTGTGTTGATATGATTATGGAAATCTGGTACATATTAATGGAAATCATAATCCTAAATACTATGTGTAATGTGGTTTATATCTTTCTTTTTTTAGATAGACAAATGACAAAGTCATTAAAAACTCACACACAAAATAGAGGGATTGGGGTTCGAACCCCAATCATGAAGTCCGACAATAACAATTTCAGTATTTATATCAGTTGAGCTATAGAATTTATGGACTAATGCGGTTTATATCTCAATGTGTCTGCGTTGACACTTAAAATATTGCGTTTCAATGCATGTTGAACTTGAATATCACAAAATGTTAAGCTTTTTAGCGTAACCGTGCTATTTCACCGCAATTGCATACAAATGTGACGCTGATCTAAGCATATGCTAAATATATATAAATTCTATATTCTTAAGTTGGCTCCTTCACCATTCAAGGTTTGTCCTTGAGTCCTTTCCATCGCAACAAAAACTATTCCGATCCAACTTCAAATTCAACACATGTTGTATAAACTATACATAGACTCGATCACGAAGCGATGTGAGGTTATTTTGATGTATCCGTTGTTAGATAATAAGTTTATTGGGCTTTATGTTATTGAGCCTTTAAGGTTTCTAAGTCCCGGTCTAGTCTAAGTCTTCTATATATACTTAAAATGTCTCTTTGTATTCAAGCTTGGTTCATTCTAATTAATGAAACTCTAGCCTCCTTTCTTTATCTTTTTGTTTGATTGTATCTAACATCCGTAACAGTAGTCTCCCAGTCGAGGCTAAGAGACTAAAGGGTGTCGATCCACGAGCATGCGTAGGTTCGTTTCCCACAGACGACGTCAATGTTTCGATCCGACCTCAACTCCACATCTTTAAAAAATTGTCCGCTTTGGGGTTAACCCGTCACAATTTTGTCCTTTGTAGAAAAGACACCTCAATGGTTTGAAAGGTGTGAGTGTTATATATAAGCTGCCCCTAACCTCGATTACCAAACGATGTAGAACTATTTTAGTGTATCCAGAACAAAAACCATCTTCAACTTAGCTTATACGAGTTTGAGTAGAAAAACATAAATGCAAAGCTTTACTTATCATATTGTCCTCTTTGTCCACTTCACTACCAATATGTCACTCACCAATTGCCTCACCATTCTACTAACGTACTCCTTTCATTTTAATTCTCTCATTTACTCACAAAATACGATTTTATTGTCTAATTGAAGTTTCTAATTAACACCATCTTATTGGGTTGTTATAATAGATCACCATTTTAAAAATCTTAGCATGAAATTTACATTGTTCTGGAGCAAGTTTTTTCAATCCCTGATTTTAGAAGGCAATCATTTCTACACTTCAATCTTGATTAATTAGCTTGCACCTTCTTTAGTTTTTCTTTCTTCCACACATGATTTTTTTTTTGTCAATTACAAAAAGGGAAGAAAATATAAGATAGTTTTAATTTCAATAGTATTTGTGTGCATGAACTTGCATTCATTAAACATTATTCAACCATACATGCAACAATATTATTATTAATAAAAGTTCATAGGCATTCTCATTCCTCACAACCATATTTTATTCTTGTTACTATATATGGTTAGAATGAGAACTATATATTCTATATAGCTTAATGATGACTATCAGTTTTACTAGCATAGCCGCCACCACCACCTCCACCACCGCCACCACCATATCCACCTTCACCATATCCTCCACCACCTCCACCAATGCCTGGTCCACTAGGCTCTCCTCCGTATCCACCTGAAACATTGCCTCCTCCACCAGGAATATTTCCATCATCTCCTTGGCCAGGTTCACCAGGATAATCAATGTCTCCTCCACCTGGTCCGCCAGGAATATTTCCACCACCCCCTTCGCCGGGTTCACTTGGTTCACTAGGAACATATCCACTACCTCCTTTGACTCCACCACCAGGAATTAATCCACCACTTCCTTCACCTGGTCCACCATGCCCTCCATATCCACCATCGCCCCTGCTACCACCGCCACCACCTCCATATCCTCCACTAGGGCCCTCACCTCCACCAGGTCTCACTCCGATGCCTATTACACCCCCATATTGTGTGCCCAAATCCCCAACGTCACGCTTGTCATATAGTTTTCTCGTGGCAGAACATATGCTTAAACCAAACAACACAAAGAGAACAATGGTGAAAACTTTTAAAATTGCCATATGAAATTTTGTTCAAATCTACAATGTGAGGTTTAAGAATTCATGAGAGGAGTATTTATAGGAATTTAACTTAGCCACGAAGTAGTGCAAATGTGCATATGCATATTGTGTTGTGATGTCCCACATAGTGGATGTGATAATTAATACACGATAGAATAATAAAGATTGAGTGATAGTAAAATAGAAAAACTTGTTGCTATAGAATATTGAAGAATTTGTACCGATAGTAGCAAACTATATTAAATATTAGGAATTTGCTATCTATAATAGATTGATTTGATTCACGTTGAGATGAATGAGCTAGAACTTGTTATTAATGTAAATCTAATTAATTTTATTTATATGATAAATCTCTTATTTTCGTGTACTCGTGGATTTTCGAATAAGGAAGTCCACACGCTTAGTAAACATTAATTTGCCATTGTATCTAGTAAGCTAGAAATATCATCTTTCTTGTGTCATGGTGAAATTGTTGGTTACCGTTAATGTATAATAATAATATACTAATAAATAATATTTCTTTGGTGGTAAGCTTATATAGGTTTGTAGGGACATATCACATTCCTAAATTATTTATCTATATGAGTGGATTTTTAGTTACTAGATTATTTGACAAAAAAATAAATAATATTTCTTTGTGTCATGCTTAATATCTATCTATATATACAAATGTTTCAGAGATAGAATGCAAACAGTTAGGGCGCGCAGACCCCAACATTTTGAAGGCTTTGTGGAACTAGTAAAAATGGTAAAACTATATTAAAAAAAGTGGAAAGTAAAATAAAAATAATTATATTTGAATTGCTAATAACATCAATAACATTAAAAATGTAACCATCCTTGTCAATAATATAAAAATGTTTGATAAACAAGTCAATTTCTATCACACATATCTCCATTTGATAAAACTATAGTATACCATTTGTATCAACAAAACAAAAAAAAAAAATTATAGTATATCAATTAGTTATAAAGCTGTCAAGAAAATTTATCTTTAGGACCCTTCACAACACAACAATCTCTTTTAGAATTTTTTGTAACTAATAAATCTCTTCACTAATATGGATAAGGACATCACATTATATATGTAGGAGTCGGGATTCAAACCCTGTGCCCCCACTTATTCACGTGGAATTTCTAGTCACTAGACAACTTTGACAACAAAAAAAAAAACCCAAATTTTTTATAAATAAATCTACAAACTAATTGAATCCTACAATCCCTCATTTTATACCATCTATTTACTAATATATTACTACCTTGTAATTGTTTCTAGGATCCCATTTTTTATGAGGACTTAAGTCATGACACATGTGACACATGTATAAAGGCGGGGTTTGCAAACGGTTATATATACAAAAAGAAAAATTAATTAATTTGTTACCACTAAAATATATTAAAATTAATAAATAAATTTTATAGAAACATTCTTAATTTATAAGTAACTTATTATATAAAAAAAATATATATATAAGTAACTTTGTTACATAATGCAGAAAAGGAGTAACATTTCTAAAAAAATATCAATAACAATATTTTGTATTTGAAGGCAAACATAGATCTGAGGGTAAAAGCTTCTCATTTAACTCAAATTCTTGAAAATCAACAAAGCAACCATATTATTCTGACATAAAATTTGAAAATAAATATTCAAATCATTTAAAAATAAATTAATTAATAGATGTACATGTATAATAGGACGGTCCGATAATTAGAAGTTCAGGAAATTTTTTTTTCTACCCCTACAATATATCTCTACCCCTACAAAATAATTTTTTTCAATTTTACCTTTTGTTTTTTTACAATAATTTTAATTTTTCTTATTTGAGGATAAAAGAAATTTGACTTATAGTGACAGACAAAACTGTCACTAAAAGTCACAAATCTATAGAAAAAACTCATTTCAATGGTACCGGTGCTCTTTTTCAAAGTATACCGGCACAATATTGTTTATCGGAACACTTTCTTTCGGCAATACCGTTACTAATGTGAATAAAAGAATTTTACTTACGGTGACAGAAAAAATTTATTATTATTTTCCAAATAAATCCTTAGCCAAACCAAAATTTAGTAATTTTTTAGGAAAGAAATTTGAAAAAACACATTTTATTATTTTTTTTGTTTTTATTTTGAGAAAGGGGCAAAACTCAAAAGGCAAAGCCCAATCTGAAGAGGAAACAGTAGTACTCAGCCTTAACGAAAGAGAAAAACTTTGTCCCCGCCGGGCACCGTAACTCTCTCCCCTCTCTCGCTTTTGCAATTTTCACCCGCGGTGACGCCTTTCTTGGACGCAAGGTGGTTTCTGGTTTCGATTGATGCAATTAAGCTATGGAGAATTCCCCCAAAGATCAGCAGCAACCACTTCCTCCCGGTGTTCATTTCATGACTTCAAACTCTTCTCCTCATTCTCAAACCCTTACAACTTCAAACCATTTTGTTAATCCTACTCAATTCAACAACAACATTAATGCCGCTGTTCAAGATGCTGTTTTGCGTGAACAAGTAATTTTCCTTTTTATTATTTATTTATTTATTCATTGTTTCTTTTTGTTAAATCATTAATTCTCATTGTTTTCTTACTCATAGGAACTTGCTACACAAAATATCATAAGGAATCAAAGGTTGTTATGTGTTTGTTATTATATTTGAGAAAATTAAGAATTATTATTACTACTACCAACTTAGAGATGTTTTTGTTTTGTTGTATCAATTTAATAATGTAGAGAGGTGAGAAATGTGGCATCACCTACAAAGGATAATTTAGATATATTCTACGAACGGCATGACCCTAATGCTTTGAAGGTGCGTACATGCATGTGTTTCATACTCATATCACCTATATCATGATTGATGATGGTTGCATTTAGTTTTATTTCTATCTTTTATTTATTTTTATATGTAAAACAATAGGAACATCTGTTGAATATGGCCACCGAGCATAGGGCTGAAATGGTTGTTAAGCGTGGAAAAGCTGCACATCCAGAACAAGGTCTGTATTTTCAATTGTCTATCATTTGTTTTGTGGTAGCTTGATGTTATTGCTGGAGTGAATATCTTATATTATCTCTTAGGACTAGTTTTCATATTTCTAAATCGAAGTCATGGTAGGTTTCCCTATTTGAATAGGATGAAGAGTCTAGTGGTCTAAGTATACTTAAGTGTCAATGCTTGGTCTCAGTATACTTAAGAGTCTATTTGAATAAATTCTGTCCAGAAGTTGGAATGAACCATAATCCAGGAGCTAGTTTCTCGTTTCGGCTAAGGACATTACCCTATATAGTATATGGCTGTATCTATAGGTATACTCAAACAATATCCTGCATGCAAGTATATTTCTCTGTATTGCTTGTCTGGTTGATGTTTAGTGTGGTGATGTGCGCATAGTAAATTACTCTCCACTTCATGTAAGATATCCCCCGTTTCATCTGTCAACAAGTAAACCACTTCTAATTTGGATGGAAATGTCCTGGCTTGAATAATTGGTGGATGTTCTCTTTCATACACCGTGTTAAATGCTAACATTAAGTTGGATTGAAGAGTTTGTTTAGCCTATGCCAATCATCAGGGTCACTGTCTCGTCAAAATAACATAAATAGTCCTCCAAGCATCTATTTACAACCTCAATCTTCCACTCCTTGTGCAGATATGCAATGTCCCAAGTATTTTACTTCTGTTTCAGTTTAATTACATTTCTTCTAGTTCACTACAAAAATGTTCTTCCTTAGCAACTGCGTGGACCTTTCTAAGAGGCCCATGTTCCTCCATAGATTGGTGCAGATTAAAAACTAGTAGTACATGCTTATAAAAAAAAAAAAAAACTAGTAGTACATATTTCTGGAATAAGGACACATCTTATTTCATAGATTGGAACCTATGACTCTCTCAACTGATTTTACATAAAAAAGATCAAAAAGAGGAGGCGAAAGGTGGTGATGCACTTGAAGTATCTGTCAACTGGAAGAGAACATAAACGATGCAATAATAAACCTAGGACTGAAATGTTGGTTTTAAACGTTAACAAATATAATGTGAAAAAACCAGGGGAGAAAACATCTCAAACAAATGAATAAAAGAAAGGAAACTATGTGTAGAGGATGCTCATGAATTCAACATAATTGAAAGAAAATCTCTCCTCAAAGTGAACCTTTCTTTGACCCCATGTTGGGTTTATATGTTTAAAAAGATAGAGCAAGAAACATGACTAACATGTCTTGACTTGCAAGTGCTACAGATATTATTCTATGGCTTTAAGACTAAGATCAAACTTTGTTTTATATTGTTTCCAATAAACATTACTAGTTCACTGTTATTGGTTAATTTCGTCTATAATTGTACCACACTTATAAAGAATCCATGTGATTTATATGCCTTTATTTCTATATCAGGTAACACAGAAATAGGTAATGGATATGGTGTACCCGGTGGAGGTGCCTATAATGATGTTGCCAAGCTTAACACTGATGCTGGTAAATGTAGTTCCAAAATTATTTAGTCATGCCACACATCCTTTTGACATCGCAATAACTGAGCTAGTGAGTATACATTAAATTTGTTGCTTCCAAAAATGTGGAGTAGGTAACAATGCATTTGGTTCAGAGCAGAAACCTGCAGCTAAAGAATTGCCCGAGTATCTCAAGCAGAAGTTAAAAGCTCGGGGTATTCTTAAAGATGATAGACATGCTGAAGATCTTGTAAGAATATTGGTTTTAGCTTACCTTTGTTACCGTGATTCTTTACCCCTATTCTTTTCCACCAACTTTTGGATTTATTTATTTTTTGCCTTCCTTTGGTGGCTGGGTTGGTGTTTGAACTTCTGAAAATATTTTGCTGCGTTTTTAGAATTTGATTTCCAGTTCTCATTTTTCTTAGATGTTTTGCTGTGTATTACTTTCAACCTGATAATTTAACTTACAAATTATCCGTTATTGAATTTCAGAAAGGTCCTTCAGCTGAACTTAGGGGAAATGAAAAGTTGCCTCCAGGATGGGTATGTATCACTTATTATAAACATTTTCCTTAGATGTAAAATTTCTCTGGACATGTGTTAGGTTTCTGAATGTGAATATGGGCTCAAATGGGTTGATACCATATCAGCTGCCCAAGCCCATATAGCGCGGTGAATTTATGTTAGGAGAAATAAGAAGAGAAAAGGAGAGAATATTGACGTGGCAGAGAGAAAGGTGGATTAGTTGTGTGATGAATCCTGTTATATTGAGACTGAGGGAGAGTAAAAGTGTATCTTAAAAATCATTGGCGTCTTCAGGAGCATAGCTCTGGCCAACATGAATGTTATTCCACTGATAGTATTTTCCATTTCCATCATATATAATACAGATACATTCCCAATTATTTCCTTTTATTCACTGTTTGATCCATTCATTGCTTAATTTTCTGCTCTGGCTCTCATCATTATGTCTTGTAAACAGCTATCCTAAATCTAATTAATATGGACTTTTATAAATGATTTGGGTATCATCGCAGCCCCCATGTTTAGTAATCACTGCAATCTTGTATAGAACTGTTCGAAAAACCAAAAAGGTAAATAAATTCTTAATTGTTATGAAAAGTTGGTATTTATACAGATTAAGAAGAATATATCCCATCTTAGAATTGAAAGAGGATGAGTCAGATGTTGGTTTCCAATCTGATAATGAAATTCTGCATTTTCAGTTTGAAGTTCATTGATTAGGTCTAAAGGTATATAATTGCTGACAAGTCATCTCCCATTCTGAGCTCAAATTACGAAACTTCTATCATTTCCTAATTCTTAAGGATTTTTTATTTTATTAGTACCCTACTGTTTACTATCACATATTAATTACCAATTTGTCATGTAGGTGGAAGCAAAAGATCCGGGAAGTGGTGCATTTTATTATTATAATGAAAGTACCGGGAAAAGTCAATGGGAAAAACCTCGTGATGCATCTTTAATTGAGCAATCAACACCATCTTCGCTTCTTCCTGAAAATTGGGTGGTGGCATTGGATGAAACATCAGGTTCATCACATAAATATCCTGCTGCTGTATTTGGTCATTTTATAAATTTCATTTGCTATATATTTCTCACATAAAATAAGTGTAACAAGTATCAGTAATTTTGTACTCCATAGTCTTTATTAATACCACAACTCCAACAGTTAATCAATAAAATCTGTTCCACTCAAGCAAGACAGAACAGAAGCAAGAGCCACTGCAAATTCTAAAGTCTCTTCATGCAGTTGGGGACTGTAAAATCAAAATGACTAGTTTCTATCAGATCAGCTGTATTGGCAGTTTGCAAGTAGCATTGGGTACCAGTAGGGGCCCACAGAAAAGGAGGCATAAATTATGCTTAAAAAATACCATACTATAAGACAAGAAACTTTTTGATCTCTTAATGCCAAATTACTTGTCCAAACAAGTGTCTGTGAAGTTTAATTAAAAGGTATACCTCATTTTCAAAAGGTTTAAGGAAAAAAATGACAGCCAAACTAATCTTAAATGTTCTGTTGTTTAACTTTTTGTTTGTTTGGCCTTTTTGCATGTATTATGGTTATGCAATTAGTAAATATACTTTATTCCTCATGCAAATTCACCTTGTGAAAACATTACAATTGTCATGACCATATATTATTTTGCAATCAGGTAGTATATATCACAGTTTGTACTTAAAATAAAATAAAATATTTGAACACGTGACATTGGTCTTTGCCTCTTTGGAGTGGTTGGGTCAGTTTACCCGTGGCTTGAGCGCAGTTGTTAACAAATATTAGAAGCATAATACATTGTCAAATTCTCGTATCTCCCTTTATCCCCCATTTTATGAATTTTGCAAGTTATCTTATTTACTTTTTATTTTTGCTTAAGGTCATAAGTATTACTACAATACAAAAACTCAAGTATCACAATGGGTGCATCCTAATTCTGCTCAGAAAGTGGTGTCAGATCAATTGACTCATGTGGACGACCAATCATCTAATTTACCGAGGTGCATGGGTTGTGGTGGTTGGGGTGTAGGCCTTGTGCAATCATGGGGTTACTGCAATCACTGCACGAGGTAGAGAGTTGTGAGTCTTGCTTACCTAGGACTAGTTTTGAATAATTCCTCTTCTTACACTGTTTTTGCCTTTGATATGCATATATTGTTTGGCTGCGTGTTTATACTGAACTTAACTTGATTATACGTTGATTAATATCCTTCATAGATAATAATAATAATAGAGAATGACGGGTGTTGGTTGATTGATGAATATAGTTTATTTATATTATGCAGCGTCTACCCATGTTAGTTTGATCCAATTTTGTATAGAAGAATTATGCTAGCAAAATACTAGTTAACACACTCTTCTCAACACACCCTTTCTAATTAGTTGAAATTCAAATGGGTCGCACTTAATTTTTGCGGGGTTACTTGATTTTGTAGGACCCAGTTGAATTTCAACCAATTAAAGAGTGTGTCGATAGCACACCTCTTTTATAGAAGAGAGAGTTTTTGTCGTTCCCTGATGCAGTCCTCTTGTTTTAATATCTTGAGAATATATCATGGAATCAATGGTCATGTAGACTTGTTTAGTTGATTGTATGCTTCATTCTGGATTCAGTTTTCTCAGTTAACTCCAAACGTTTATCTCTAATATTTCTGTTGGTTTTTTTCTTATAAAAAAATGAACAAATGCAGACTTCTCAATCTTCCACAATGTCAGTATTTGTCCTCAAGCTTGAATAATCAGCAAAGCAGTGCGGCACATCCCATGGAAAGTTCTGATAAAACGGCTAGCAAACCGAGGTATGGTTTTTGTATGAAGATATGCAGTGCTGTTAAATTGTTTCAGAAAAACTATTGTTGTTCTGCTGACTGATTCTAACTAATTTAGTTGATGCCATCCTTGGAGCAAGAAATCTATAACATAAATTTCAACTGTAACTTTCCATCCTTTAGAATATCTCCTTTTTATACATTCTACTCTCTTGAAAATTATATCATCTGTTTGTGATTAAAGATCTTGTATTACAAGTATATTTCTTTTAGGGTTGTGTTAGGATCCTTTCTTTGAGCTAGGAAGAATTCCTCTAACTATGTTGAGAAACAAATTCAAAAGATAGAACTGCAAACTACTGAAGGATTTTCTTTATTTCTGAAGTAATCATAAAAACGCTAGGAACCCAATGAATTGAATTCGAAAGAAATAACAATTTTATTAAGAAATAGGATAGAATAGGAAAGAATCTCTCCTCCAAGGGTTTCCCCTTCACAATAGAGAATACTCTATTCACAATTACAATATTCAAAGATGTCTCTCTAACTTCACGATTCTATACGATTCCTCCACATGCTCTCTCTCTCTCTCTCTCTCTCTCTCTCTCAAACTACCTCTCTCCATTCTCCACGTGACCATTCTGTTCTATATCCCCACCCCACATTAATAATGGGCCTAACATTATTCTTTGAAAGCCATAGAAAACATACTGATCTTCATTTGTCTATCCAGGTCCAGTTGGAAACCTCCAATTGATAAGGGAAGTAAAAAATTGGGCAAGAAGCGCGCTCCTGAAGAGGATGATGAGTTGGATCCTATGGACCCCAGTTCCTATTCAGATGCTCCGCGTGGTGGCTGGTATGGATGTATTCACACACATGCACATGAATTTATTATACTGAATTGCGTACAGTGATAAATTCTGTTTTGATAGAAAACCTGATTAGTAAACACAAATTTCCGATTTATTTTAGGGTGGTGGGTCTGAAAGGCGTGCAGCCACGAGCAGCTGACACAACAGCAACTGTATGTACATTCTTTCGTTTTCTTTTCAGAAGCTCTAATCCATGTTCTTATCTTCTTGTTAGTTTGTTTCTTAATAGTGCATTTCTTATCTCTATTTTCTTTATGTATTTTCAACTAGATTCTTCAATATTCTCAAAAGAATTTTATAGTTTGCTTTAGTTATAAAAACGTAAAGGTCATTATAAATTATCACGAAGTTGGCGAAAATTTTGTGTAAACGAAAGTTTACGGGTAGAATTGGTGGACATTTAGCTTCCATTTGACTACCTGTTATGACTGCTATTCAGAAACATAGGAAATGAATGATGAAATATGCCTGTCACAGTTTTAGTTTCAGTTCGACCTTTTCTCGAGGCTCAACATGACATATAAACTCTCTTGATCAATTTCAGGGTCCTCTTTTTCAACAACGGCCATATCCATCACCTGGAGCCGTTTTACGAAAGAATGCTGAAATTGCCTCTAAGAAAAAGAAACCAAATTCAAATTTTACAGCCATATCCAAGAGGGGTGATGGTAGTGACGGACTTGGTGATGCAGACTAGAACCATCGTATCAACATAAACATGTTCACCTTTGTCATGCTATTTTTGCTAAGCTGAGGAAATGTATCAAATACATTTTACTCTAAATATTTGTAAGTTAGCTAAGGACGTATTTCGTTGGCAAAAGTAGTGCTGCTGTTGTGCAATAATATTCTGTCGCTTTTATTGCAAATACTGGGGAAAGGCGGAAAGCATCATTTCAATGCTGTAACCAAGCGACTGGACAGAAGTTATCTTTATACCACATAACTGGTGTTGATAAACTCGGAGCATTCTGACAAGTGATGGTAACTTGCACATATCTTGGTACGACCTGAGAACCGTACGTTTTTTCATGAATTGAAAGTTCAACTGGACCTAAAGATTGGGAAAGAAAGTAAATTCCGCACCTATCAAAATTTTCTCAATGCTCTTTTTTATTTTTTTTACGTCTTTGGTCCTGTTAATCACATTATGCAAGAAATATATTTTTCATGAGTTTTATGATGTAGATGTAGTCCTGAACTTTTTTGCCTTCTGGAGAAACTTGTATAACACCTTATTTCCTCTCTGGGAATTTCCTGAGATTTCATATTTTGTTTTATTTAGATGTGACATATATCTTATTTCAAGGAATGTAGATTTTTTATTTAAAGGAATTCAAGGAATATAGATGTTTATATCTAATTAAGATCGTTTTGATGAGCATGTGCTTAGGAACTGTAAGCTTGGTCATTGGTGTCGTGAGACTTCATTCCAACTTTCTCTATGACTTTGTTCGCAACAAAAATGGTCTTCCTTTTTCCGTCTTTGTTGAGACATATTTTTGGGTTTTCTTTTGGTACATTTCTTATTTTTGGTATTGTTATTATAGTGTACTTTAACATTGTTTTCTCTTTAATTGTTATTTTGCTCCACTCTTTTTTCTTTCTTTGGATTTTATTTCTTTGGAGTTTTACAGTTAAGTTTTTTAATGAGGCAGATGTTATCAGTTTTTTTTTTTTTTTAATTTCGTACTCTTGAGTATTGACTTAGTCTTCCAAATTTGTTAAAAAGAAAACCAAAATCAGCTAATTTTATAAAGACAAAAGACATTTAACTCAAAAATCAAATATAGAAATATTATTATTTTCTAATTTGTGTTTAAAATTTCAAATTTTTTCTTCTTTTCAAATTTCAAAAATAATTTTTTTATCTTGGATTCCTTAAAATGTATCCTAAGAGTATCTTAATATAGAACTCCATTTATAATTTTTTTAATAATAGTGTTTATCTGTTCCTAAAAAAGTTTATAAATTTGTTATATCTTTTATTTTAATGGCTAGTTTCACACGTTAAATGTGAAGAAGTGGTGAATCCGCAGATTCGGCATAAAATATCCCTAGTAGGTATCAATTGAGCTATATACTTGTGATTATGAATTTATAAATCAGCTCTCTTTTTTTTTTTTTTTTTTGTGATTAAAGAGGGCTAACACCCAAAAAGAACAAGACTTACAAAGTTACATAAATTTTTCTAGACATGCAAGCCTCGAAAAAGTCATCAAAGATGAGACTTGAGATTTCACTTGGAGGGGTCTCCATAACATGAGTATTAAAAGAATCCAAAGAGAAACTAAAATTAGCCAGTCAATCAGCACTTCTATTTCATTTCTGCCAAGTGTGATTAAAATGCACTTGTCAGTTCAATTTTAAAAGCTCTTGTACACGACGAATCAAGGTGGGTGGATTTCCATTGATTTTTACTTTCTCAGTGATCATGCCAATTAGAGTTTTTGAGTCACTCTGCACTTGAAGATGGTGGAAATTATGTCTCCAAGCTAGTTGCATTCCCAAGTACATTCCCTCATGAGGTCTTTTCCAACCAATAAAAATAGTGTCGTGTTGGCGAGGATTAAAAGGATGATGAGTGTAGCTGTCTATGTCTTTAGCCAGCTTGAGAATAATATAAGTTGCATCTGCCGGGACGCTCGAAATCCTCCTCAAAAATTGTTTTGTTCCTCCACATCCACATGTGCCAACATGCCACCAAAAAAATTGTTCTCCATTTTTTACTCCGAGTGTCACACAGTTGATGATTGATGTTTTTGAAGATCCAATCCCTGCAATTAAGAGGAGGAAAAAAAATTAGTTATTTGATTTGAAGGGACAAGCCTTATCATGTTTGTGTTGCTATGGGGCAATCTCGCAAAACATGAATAATAGTTTCAATGTCTCTATCGCATCCAGAGCACGTGGAAGAAGCTCCAACACCCCATTTGCTCCTATGATAATTAGTGAGCAGTCTCTCATGAGCCGCCATTCACATAAAAGTTTGAATTCTATGAGGGCATTTCCAACTCCACAAGGCTTTCCAATCTCCCTCGATGGGTTGAGCTCTATCAACAACTCTATCTAATAACTATTTATCATATAAATAAGTCAAATTATCCTGATAATGTTGCACCGCTTAATAATATTTTAAAAATAAAATTTTTAAAAATTCACTATTGAATTGCAAGTTTATATCATCCATATAAATTTTACTTAAATTTCGAGACCCATTAAAATATGAGTTTTATGTCCACAAATTCTAGGTCAAATGATAGAAATACCGAAATTATTAGTGTCGGACGTCATGACCGGAGTTCGATCCTTGATCACTCCATTTGTGTGTGTGAGTTTCTGATGACTTTGTCATTTCTCGTGTCCTTAAAAATGTACGGAATCCAACATTTCAACATATGCGAAATTGATCAATAGAGTAGTATTACTATTGGAGATTGCTGGTACAACTAAGGGCAAAAAAAAAATTCCAATGGCAGCAAAACAGCTAGAGCCATGGCACAAGCTGGACGACAAAGTGGTGTTGGTAACCGGCGCTTCCTCAGGTCTTGGATGCGACTTCTGCCTTGATCTCGCTAAAGCCGGTTGCAGGATCGTCGCCGCTGCTCGTCGCCTCGACCGCCTCCACTCCCTCTGTAATCAAATCAATAATCTATACGGAAATGGAACCATCCGTGCGGTTGCTGTTGAAATCGACGTCTCCTCCGATGCTGCTACCATTGACAAGTCTGTACAGAAGGCATGGGATGCCTTTGGACATATTGATACCTTGATTAACAATGCTGGTGTCAGAGGTATAATAATTTTCACAAACCACCAAATTTCTATTGATACCTTGTTTGGATAAATAACTTATTTGCAATTTATAGCACAAATGCTTATCATGATAAGCGCTTATGTATAAGCTTGCATAATCTATTTCTGTAGCAAAATATAAAATTAAGTTAGATAGTTTTTGGGCCTGTTTGGATTGGTTTATTTGTGAGCTTATGCAAAATAACTTATGTGAGTAAAGAAAGTTCTATGTATTATTCATAAGCTTGTCAAGGTAGTTTATGAAAAAACAGCTTATGAATTACAATTTGTGTTAGTGAGAATTTATGAATTAACATAAAAACATATTTATTTTCGTAAGCTCAAAGTAAGCCAATCCAAATGGGCCCTTTGTATATGCTATAAGCTGTTTTCATAAGCTATATTAGAGAACTTGTGAAAATAAGCTGCCAAAAGCTTATGAAAATTGTCATAAGCTGTTTTCATAAGTTCTTCCAAACAATCTCACAAACTCATACCAACCGATAAACTCAAATAAGCCAATCCAAATAGGCCCTTTATCCAATTGGAGTTGAATTTATATTTCAAGAAATTTGTCAATTTATATAAAGGTTTAAATATGATATTAGTCCCTGCAATTATAGTGTTTTTATTTATTTATTTTAGTCCCTGTAACTTTTTTTGGTTTGGATTCGGTCCTTGCAAATTAAAAGCAATTGCTTTTAGTCCCTAAAGTCACCTTATTGCTTCTGTAAGTTTTGATGTTTCCTATTTTCTGTTTTGTGTAGGAAGTGTTAAATCTCCCTTGGATTTGTCTGAGGAGGAATGGGATCATGTTTTCAAAACTAACTTAACTGGTTGTTGGTTGGTTTCAAAATACGTATGCAAACGCATGTGTGATGTCCAGCGAAAGGGATCAATTATTAATATTTCTTCAACTTCTGGTTTAAACCGGGGAAACCTGAGTGGAGCTGTTGCATATGCATCTTCAAAGGCAGGCGTCAACATGCTGACAAAGGTAAATATTATTTGGCGTGTGACTTTTCTTAAAATTTGACTATTTTCAATTCTCTCCCTGATTTTCTTTGAATTCATAATATTGATAATCTTTAAGTTATTAATGGATTGTGGCAAAAGGTGAATAAGTCTAGGTTAAGTAACTTTTTTGCTGTTTTGTGATATATACAGTTAGAGTTTGATCTATTATGTGATTAACTATTGTTTTTGTTTGAATGGAAAATTACCCTATATTCAGGGATTTGGACCCTCTCCAATTTTTTCTCTCCAATTTTTGTTATGTGTCTTTCTCTCTCATGTGAAGAGAGAGAAATTAATAATAAAAAATAAACAATTAATGATGAGAGAGAAGAAATGATGAGAGAGAAAGACACATAAAAAAATTGGAGAGGAAATTGGAGAGAAAAAATTGGAGAGGATCCAAAATCCCTATATTCAGTTATGCATAAGTAAAAACTGTTATGTTCTTGGTTAGGTTTATCTGTTTTATCTCAACAGATGTTGGTTAGATTAAGATCGCATATGATGTAATCATTTTTTGTATAAAATTTTGCAATCAACGATTGGTTTTGGTTTAGTGTTAATAATAATATTGTACACACAACCAAAATCTAGGCTCCACTTTAGCCGAGTGTTATGTCTAATAATGTCAAAAGAAGCACAACCTGTGTTCAAATTGAAAAATAGTGACGATGTTGTCATAGCAAGTGTAGAAGGATCTGTAATTTAAAATTTACCCACATATTTTTGGGAAACCAAGTTATGGACTTACTAAATAATACAAGGAATTAGACCTATATATTTAGTGTTTAGGATTTTGAGTGAAGATGCAAGAGTCTATTTTTGCTTTTAGGCACCCCCAAACCCCCAGCAAGTGGTATCCAAGGTGATGGTTTGGCTGCCGAGTAACTTTGTGACTATGGTTAGTGTAGGTTTTGCCACTAACCCAGGTTTGTGCAGCCATGTTGTTAGGCACTTCGGCTCTTTGTTAAGAAAGTGAAACAATTTGCCTATTTGTTAGTAATCTTTGTTGATACTTCAAGAGAGTTTCGCATAACGGGAAGCAAAATAACATAGTGACTACATTTTCAAGGACAAGAATGTTGGGAAATCAAACGTAAGTTTTCAATCCCATATTAGTTAAGAATGAGCTGAATAAAGATAATAGACGAGTACGTAACCATTTTCCTAATGTGTTAATATTTGGGGTGGAAATGTCGTAATCACTTTTTGTGGTTTGTGGCTCGGCCCATTGGTACAAGTCCTCCCCTGATCCCAACACCCATGGCATATGTTTGGCCGAAGGTAAATAAAGTTTGACAAGTGTCGTTCCAGCCAAGAGCTTTTCTATTAATTATTAGTTATTACACGGTTTAGAGTTCAGAAGTTCACATGTTAATTTAGAGACAAAAGTAAAAGACAAACTCGGCTCTGTAAGTTCAATATGTCTTTCATTGATTATATTCATAATGATTAAACAGAGGCATATTAATATCACTTTGTCTAATAATATTTGACAGGTCCTGGCTTTGGAATTGGGGGTAAACAAAATAAGAGTGAATTCAATTTCCCCTGGAATTTTCAAATCTGAAATCACTGAAAAATTAGTACAAAAAGCTTGGCTGAATAATGTGGTCACAAAAATATACCCTTTGAGAAGTTTGGTTGCTTCGGATCCTGCATTAACATCTTTGGTTCGTTACCTAATTCACGATTCTTCTGAATATGTCACTGGTAACAATTTTATTGTTGATAGCGGAGCAACTTTACCTGGTGTGCCCATTTATTCTTCTTTGTAAATCATGTATAAACGTTGTGCACTCTCCAAAAATAACTTTGCTCATCTTTTTCAATTACATGTATTTAGATTGTTGTGGGGATACATTGTTGTGTGTGAATAATGTGGTTTTGCATTCCCTGTTGTTGCTAAAGAGACGCAGTCACACTTTGACTGCACGATGAATGCGCAAAGTTAACAATACAACTGTCTCGTAAGTACAATTTTTTTATAGCTGCAAGAACATCTTCGTTTGAATCCATGATTTCTTACTTTTTCACGACTTAAAGTGACCGAGTATAGTCTCTAAGCTATTTTACAAAAATAAAAGGGGTTATTCATACAACATGTACTCATCTTCAGACACGAACCCAATAGTTGTTTTCTTATTGAACACATCTATGAAATCACACTTTATTTGACGTTTTCATTCTAAAATCTTTCCAATTGTATAAGATTAGGGGAGATTAAAATAAATATAATATATAGAAGGAGCGACTTAGTGAGAACATTTGATTATTATTCAAATGTTATACCGGTTTAATTTGATCTCGCCCCTCTCCCACCCCAACACACACACATATTGGAAATACTATCCTCCACAAAATCCAAAAGATTTCAAAGAAGAAAAGTAAATAAATAAAAAAGACAACCAAATAGAAATTTGAACAACTAAGTTAATATAAAATTATATATGCTCATTGAATCATCAGCTAGTAGCATTTTTTTATGAAATATACATTTGAGTTGGTTGAACCAAGACATATAGCTGATCTTGGACTGTGACCCCTTTTTGGCATTTGTAATAACTAAGACTTGACCATACCAATAAAATCCTTTATCTTATCCCCCACTTCTCAAGCTATTCTTTCACTACCTTTTTCAATGTCTCTCTCAAACACAACAAAAACACACTCCATCATTCACAATTTTCATAGCCATGACCACTATATATAGCTTTATCTAGCTAAAGTCTTGATCTTGGAAGCATGATTTAATCAAATAAGTCATATATTTGTGAATCTCAAGGTTTGACGAAGATTTTGGTTCATTGACACTCCATAAGTGTTTTAATTGATGGCATATGTGGCAAGTTTGAAAGAGAAGTACAATACATGCATGTTAAAGTACTCAGTGATGGTTTTGGTTCTTCTCATCACTTTATCCATTTTGGTGCTACCTGTGGTGTTGCCTCCTCTGCCACCACCACCTTTGATGCTTCTTCTTGTTCCTGTTTTCATCTTGGTGCTTCTCTTTTTCTTAGCCTTTTCCCCTTCCAAAATTCCAAGTTCCAACCGTGGCTATTGATGGTTTTGATGCTTAGTTTTATTTTTTATTTTTTTATGTATTAGCTACAAGCTTTGTAAGCATTTTCCAAATTTATTCAAATGAGATCCAATAGAATGAATAAGCAATGGATTGTGTTTATGATCTATCTTTGTTTCCTTGAATCAATCATGCTACACCATTCTATATATTGTTCCTTCTTGAATCAATCATGATCACAAATCACAACATATGATGGAGTTGTTTTTTCAAAAAATTAGTCACAGAATTGGTAGTTAAAATCAGTCACTAGACCCGTTTCTAAAATTTGTATATAAAATTAATCTCTAAATCGATCACCAAGAGTTTGGTCCTTAAATTTATCACCAACGCTAAAGTGTTTAACGACCGGAATTTTGGTATCTAAATTGTTGTAAATTCCATTAACTCACACCAATACCTTTGATGTGTGTGGAGCAATTCCATTAAAGCAATCAAACAAGCATGATTGGTAATAATAACAATAACAAAAGTAAACCGTGAAAACGTAAAGAACACAAGAGTATTGTTTACCCAGTTCGGTGTTAATGAACCTACTCTGGGGGAAGGACAGCCCTCTCCGTTCCACTATCAATGAAGTTCTTGATTACAATGAAATTCTCTCCACAAGAGTTACAAGAATTAGACAATTCCCTAAATCTACCCAAGTCCCGAATTTCTTCCCGTGACCAAGAAATTCAATCAATAAGTGTTTTCCAAGGTGATAGAATGTTTCTCCAACCCTAGAGTCTTCCCAAGATGTTACTCTATTAACCTTAGTCTTTTGTTGGCCTTATAAACCCTAAAACACACCTTAAAACATCAGAAAACGCACAACCTATATATAGGCTCGCGCGACGCGCAGGCGCAGGCGCGCGACGCGCCAAACACAGAAGCAACAGCAGCAACACGCATCAAGCACTGTGCGACGCACAGGCATACGGGCGCGACGCGCCACCACCAGGAGCAAGACCATGCAATGCTTCTTCATCCAATTTTCTAGGCAAACTCCAACATAAATGATGTTTTTTTGACAGTGAGTTTCATTTCATAAATTTAATCATTAAAGATACACACATCTAACAAGTTGATCAGGTGAATATTTAAAGTGAGATGAAAGATGACTATTGTATTTGTCACGATCCAACTCAAATCGTGACCGGCGCACAAACTAATACTAGTTTGGCAAGCCTAATGACCACAATTAGCAAATGATAAACATGAAATTTCCAATATAACCCTTTAATTCAAAATAATATTTATTGAAATTTCGACAGAGTATCTCGTGTATTTTCAGTTTTAATTATGTGCATCATGTCTACAAGTATGGACAATTTTTATTCATCCCAAAGATTCTTTTCATCATATGTTTCTCTCCATATATATATATATATATATGATCATGGTCATCACTAAACAAAGAGGATGATCATCACTATACAATATCATTTGATATATACAAAATGTATGTATATATATTCACCTTTTGATTACATTTGTGTTGTATGTACACTTTTTTGAATCAAGATCAATAAGCAACAGCAGGAAGATGGCTTTCAAATCCTACTACTCTAACCTTAGCTGCTGAATTAACTCCAAATTTCATTCTAACACAACCACCTTTCCGGAACGGCGAAGACGGAGAAGATGTTCCAGAAGGAGATGTTGATTGAAGAATTTGTTCCTCACATCCAAATTGTTCATCTTTCATCAAAGGATTAGAAGCTCTAACAGGAGGAGAACCAATCAAATAAGGTGGTGGTGATGATGAATCATACTCTTCATTTTGTTGGAAAAAATTCCATCTTAATTTCCTTGTTGAAATTGGTTTAGGACAAAAGAAGGTAGTAGTACCCTTCTGATCAAAATTAACATCTTCAAGGGTTGCATAAGAATTGTGTTGAGGAACAAAATGATTCATCATTAGAACAATTTAGGTTCCTTAGGTGATACAATAATTATAACACCTTGAATAAACATTAATAACTTTTTCTATGATGTCATGCAATGTTTGGTGTAGAGTAATCACCAAAACCAAACCTTATAGTTTCAGATTTTTTGTTATTATTGGACTTTATTTCAAATAGTTAGGTTAATTGCTTACAACTCAGAATAAAATTTTTTTTTTTGAGTAAATTAGATTAACAGAATGCGTATTATATGGTCTTGTGTGCAAAATTAGAAGATTACTTGTTGTTATAAGAAAAAATGTACGGATGAGCATATATATCTAGAAGGAAACTCTAGAAGGAAACTTGAGAATTTTCTCTAACATACACGCTTGTATATCTCTCATCATGTTTTAAATTGCGGTTGCAGTTATAGTTGCGACTATTACGACCTATTTTTTTGTTTTTACATTTACACAAACTATATAATCCTACATTTTATTTATTTTTTAAGATTATTCATGAGAATATCTTATGCAATCATTTTAACTTGGTTGTATTTTTATATATAAAGAAAATTATTAAACATTTTTTATAGTTGTACAATTACTAGTTTTAACATCCATACAATGCACGGGGAATATTTTGTTTATATGATTCGATTATACATAATGTATTTTAATAAAACAGTTAGACAAATGCTAATTGATATAATACAACCATATTATAAGTAAAATATAATACGAAAATTGTCCTTACATTAAAAACATAAGAGTATCACCGATCGTTAGTTGGTTCAATGGTGATTGACGCTGAACTTGGCAGGGAGGACCACGGTTCGATCCCCGGAACTGCGATCGAGAGGAGGCTGGAACCACTTGATGTCAGAACTGACCCCCGAACCAGATTAAACTGGTGGTAAAAATCAAAAAAATAAAATAAATAAGAGTATCACTTGGAGAATTATTCAAGATACACAACTAACTTCAAAACATAAAATTGGACAAACAATAACACATGAAATATCACAAGGGTTCTTCAAATAGAGGTTACATCTCATATATTTGGATTCAAAAATGAATTAAACACAAATATAAGAGACTTAATTTTGATTAAAAATGAATTAAACACAAATTAATTTATATTTGGATTCATTTGCTTAAAATTAATTATGAGCATCTTTAATGGTGATCGCTCTTTAAGATTTTTCGGAACGTCTCATTAATCCACATTATCACAAATCAACTCTTTCAATTTTTACTCCAACAGTGAAATCTACAAACAATTCAAATGAGTCCTCAAATAATCTCACATATCTATGTTTAATTTTAATTTAAAATATTAAAAAGGCTTAAGAATGTAAAATTTAATAATTTGCTACCATATATGCGGCCAAAAAATAAGGCTTAAATATGATTTTTGTTCCTGCAAATATATATGATTTTGATTTTATTCCCTGTAAGATATTTGAGTAGTATGCATGAGGTTATGGGATGGACCTCTGCTCCATTGTAAACGGGAAAAAAAAAAGGTATAAAATTATAACAAAAAAAATAAAAGTTATTAAGGTGTCCAATTTTTGCTGATATAAATGTTGATTTTAACACTTTTTGATTATTAAAAATGTAAATAAAAATAAAAAAGAGAAAGAAAAAAATTGAGCAAAAAAAAAAGTCTTAAAATTATTGAAACCCATAAATTCTTCTAAAAGAACTCATAAGACCCAGAGACCTGATATGAAATTTGTTTCTCTACCTTCACTGTGACCGCGTTTACATTCTTCTTCTCCCCCTTGGTTTGACCTAAACTTAGTGACCCCTTCTTCCCCAAATTTCATCTCCTCTCATCTCAGCACCAAATCTATCATTCTCCAGTGACTTTTTCATTCAGGTATATTATTTTCTTAAAATTTTCAGCTTCATCTGTAATGTTCTTCATTTCAACTAGTATTTATTGATACACATCATTTTGCTAGCTTCGTACTGACAAATAGTAAAAATAATAGGTTGATTCCGTCCACAAGTCCTAGCTCAACTGACAAAAAAAATTTGTCGAAATTGTTAGGCCGGACGCCATGACCGGTGTTCAAACCCCAACTCCCTCATTTGTGTGTGTGAGATTATGTTAGCTTTGCCATTTCGTCTATGTACTCAATTTACAGAGAATAATTGATTAAGACGGTCCACGTGCCATTTATAGAGTCTGGTTTTACAACTTAGGTTTGCAATTTACAATTATCTTTGAACTGAGATGAGTCCATATGCTTACCTTAATACTCAATCACTTTACAGATATCAGAAGTAATGGAAGATCCTAACTGTAGCAGCAACAATAAAAGTGGACATGATCTAGGTTACAATTTTTCAAGCTCCTTCTGTCGGTGAAAGTTGCTCTAAAAGTGAACATAATTTAGTTGCTAGAGAATTGAATTTAATATGCAGGAGTAGAGTTGAAACCATTACATATGAAGAAGCAAGTTTTGAGAAGTAGATTGACTTTCTGTTGAAATATTTCTTATTTAGTATTATTTATTTTCTTATTTAAGAGTTATTATATTACTCCTAAAATCATGGAGTTAACATTGTATTTTCTCTCCTATAAAAGGAGCCTTTTTTCTTCATAATATTATGACAGACAATTATCACCCATATGCTTTTCTACATGGTATCATGAGCTCTGTTAGGGCTAGGGTGATACTGTAAAGCTTTCCCTAACTAGTGGGGTTCAAGGTTTAAACAGTTTAAACATAAACGCGATTAAACAATTTAAACAGTGTTTAAACAATTTAAATGATTCATAGTGATGTTTGGGGGCCTAATCGAACAAGTACTTTATCCAACAAAAAATTGTTTATCACATTCACAGATGATCATACTAGACTTTGTTGGGTATACTTGTTGAAAGAAAAATCTGAGGTAGGTCAAATAATTCAAAACTTTTGTAAATTGGTGCAAACACAGTTTAACACCCAAATACAAGTGTTTAGAACTGACAATGGTACTGAATTCTTTAATAAAAGTGTTGGAAATTTTTTCCTTGAAAATGGAATTTTGCATCAAAGTTCATGTGTTAACTCACCCCAACAAAATGGAATTGCAGAGAGGAAAAACCGGCACCTTCTTGAAGTTGCACTTGCACTACTCTTCTCTACCAACGTCCCTAAATATTTATGGGGTGAAGCTGTCTTGACAGCTGCACATTTAATAAACCGTATGTCATCCCGTGTTTTGAAATTTCAAACTCTTATGCAAAGTTTCTTGAAATATTTTCCTATTGCTTCAGTTCTATCTGATTTACCGCTTAAAATATTTGGATGCACAAATTTTGTTCACGAACACAAGCATCTTGGTAAACTTGAACCCCGTGCAATCAAATGTGTTTTTATTGGGTATTCAGCTACTCAAAAAGGTTATAAATGTTTTGATCTTAATACAAAGAAAATATTTGTAACAATGGATGTTACTTTTTTTGAAAACAAACCTTTTTTTGGTAATTATCATCTTCAGGGGGGGGAAACAAATGAAGATTCTCCTGAATTGTTGAAAACTTAATTATCTCAAAAGATGTGTATATATCACATAATTTTGTTCCATGTACATCTGCACCTAAAGAAAATGCCTTAAAAAATTTAGATGAACCTACTCCTTCCATGAGTAAGGATCAATCAGAATCTGAGGCAACAAATCAAAACAAAGATCCAACAAATGTTTTTTCTGAAATTAATCAAAATGCCCCAAATAAAGATCCTTATGATGAAATAGAAAAAAGATTTGAGGAAGGAAATCCTATTTGGAAAGGAAAAGTTTATGCCAGAAGAAACAATGATCAAGTAGTAGAAGACCATATTCCTCAGCTCAGCCAAGAATCTGAACCGAGTGAAAGTCAACCGACTCAGACAGGTAAATCTCTCCTTGATCCTAATTCTCTATATACCGACCTTGATGCCCCCATAGAACTTAGGAAACAATATACTGATCTTAATGTTCCCATAGCCTTTAGGAAGCCAGGTAGGCCATGTACTAGGCACCCCTTGTCTAACTTTGTATCATATTCAAACTTGTCTCCCTCTTTTGCTGCATTTACTTCTAATTTATCTAGTGTCAAAATTCCTAAGAATGTACAGGAGGCCCTAGAAATTCCAAAGTGGAAGGAAGCGATTTTTGAGGAGATGAAAGCTCTTGAAAAGAATAAAACTTGGAATGCCACAACTCTGCCGGCAGATAAAAGAACTGTGGGATGTAAGTGAGTGTTCACAATAAAGTACAATTCTGATGGATCAATTGGAAGGTACAAAGCTCGATTAGTTGCAAAAGGATTCACTCAGAACTATGGCATAGATTACTCAGAGACCTTTGCTCATGTTGCAAAGCTTAACACAATCAGAATACTCTTATCCCTTGCTGCTAACTTAGATTGGCCTCTCCATCAGCTAGATGTCAAAAATGCCTTTCTCAATGGTGATTTAGAAGAAGTGGTATATATGGATTGTCCTCCAGGTTTTGAAGAAGCCTTTGGGTCACAGGTGTGTAAACTAAAGAAGTCCTTGTATGGGTTGAAACAATCTCCGAGAGCTTGGTTCGAAAAGTTTACCCAGTCTGTGAAGAACCAGGAATATACTCAAGGACAAGCAGATCATACTTTATTCACAAAGTCAGGTCAAAATGGAATGATAACTGTTTTGATAGTCTATGTTGATGATATTATTCTTACAGGTAATGATGAGATAGAAATGGAGAGATTAAAAAGAAACTTAGCAGCAGATTTTGAAATCAAAGACTTGGGTCCCCTCAAGTATTTCCTTGGCATGGAAGTAGCAAGGTCAAAGAAAGAAATTGTTGTTTCTCAGAGAAAATATGTTTTTGATCTCCTACAAGAGACAGGTATGAGTGGTTGTAAACCTGCTGACACCCCGATGGACCAAAGTGCTAAACTTTGGGAGAAAAGGGACACACCAGTTGACACTGAAGATATCAGAGGTTGGTTGGAAAATTAATATATTTGGCTCATACTCGTCCTGACATTGCCTTCTCGGTTAGTGTTGTGAGTCAATTCATGCATGCACCATATGAAGAACACCTTGAAGCTGTGTACAAAATCTTGAGATACTTAAAAGCAACTCCTGGAAAAGGGCTATTCTTCAAGAAGACCACTGATAAAAATGTGGCAATATTCACAGATGCAGATTGGGAAGGATCCATCATTGATAGAAAATCAACTTCAGGTTATTGCACATATGTGTGGGGGAACCTAGTGACTCGGAGAAGCAAAAAACAAGGAGTAGTTGCAAGTAGTGTCGAAGCTGAGTTTAGAGCAATGACCCAAGGAATTTGTGAAGGTATGTGGATTCTCAGAGTCCTAAAAGAACTGAAGATAGAGGTAGAACTCCCATTGAAATTGTATTGTGACAACAAGGCAACTATAAGCATAGCTCATAATCCAGTTCAACATGATCGTACAAAACATATCGAGATCAATCGTCATTTCATTAAAGAAAAGATAGACTCTGGTACTCTCTGCTTGCCATTTATCCCTTCCAATCAACAGACTGCTGATATATTAACCAAAAGCTTGGGAAGAACAACATTTGAATACTTGAATACTTGATCAGCAAGTTGGGCATGATTGACATCTATGCACCAAATTGAGGGGGGGGGGGGGGGGGGGTGTTGAAATATTTCTTATTTAGTACTCCCTCCGTCCCAAAATAACCGACCTATTTTTGACTTTGAGTACTATTCATATGATCTACTTTGACTATATTTTTCTATTAATATATATATATACAAATATTAGCATATGAGATGTTGTTTGATTTGTCTCAATGAATATTTTCAAAATATATAATTTTTATAATTTTTAATAAAATATAATTTAAAATATTAACAATTAAAGTTGAACATTGACAAACGTGACAGTGATCAACTATGTCAGTTATTTTGGGACGGAAAGAGTATTATTTATTTTCTTATTTAAGAGTTATTATATTACTCCTCAAATCATAGAGTTAACTTTGTATTTTGTCTTGAGGAGGCTTTTTTCTTCATAATATTATGACAGACAATTATCACCCATATGCTTTTCTACACTTTCCATCGTTCCCAAACATCGACTGCCTTTCATGCTGGCATTATTGCGTATCAGACGTATTATCATCACTTCAAACACACACACCAAACTTCACTCAACAACAACACTACAACAACCACATCAACAACCTCTCACAAAAACCCAACTCAAAACCCTTGTTCTAAAAAACTACACCAATGCCAACTTCACCAACCTCATCAAAAACGTCGTCGCTTCACCCTCCGTCCTTTTCACCGCCATCCATAACATCTCCACCCCCCAAAATGCACCGTTTCATCACCCCGACCGCTTTTTCAACATTGACACCCTTGTTCAAGAACTTGGTCAAAATCGGTTTGACGTAGCAGCAAACTGCGCCACACTCAAACCATCCTCAACCCAAAACGGTTCGTTTTTGGTTTTACCCAATTTGAAACTTAAGGTTGTTATTGAAGCCGTTAGGATGGTGTTGGAAGCTGTTTACGACGAACGGTTTGTGACATTTTGTTACGGTGGACGTTTTGGGATGGGAAGACATACTGCTATAAGGTATTTGAAAAACTATGTTCAAAATCCTACTTGGTGGTTTACAGTTAGGTTTAAGAATCAAAAATTTGAACATGCCCATGTTGAAAAATTGTGTTTTTTTATTGAAAGGAAAGTTAAAGATTGCGTTTTTATTGATTTTATTAAGAAGTTGTTTGAATGTAAGGTTTTGGTGATTGAATTGGGTGGGAATTGGTTAGGAAAAGGGTTTCCTCAAGAATGTGGGTTGTGTTCAATTTTGATGAATATTTATTTTGATGGATTTGATAAAGAGATTCAAGAGATGAGGCTTAGGGAAAATCGAGAGAATCATGAATTGGATCCGAAGGTGGTTGTTGATTCTAGTTTAGGAGGAGCTGATGTGTTTTATAAGCCGGTTAAGGTGTATGCGGTTAGGTATTTGGATGAGATACTTGTTGCTACTTCGGGGGGTTCAAAGTTGTTGGCTATGGACTTGAAGATGAAAGTTGTGAAAAGTTTGGAGCTTGGTTTGAGTTTGCGTGTTGATAAATTGAACACGGCCATTCATAGTGCGGTGTCGGAGAAGATTGAGTTTCTTGGGATGGAATTGCAGGCTGTTCCTCCATCGGTTTTACGTCCGCCTATGTCAGAGAAAGCGATCCGAGCACGTAAGAAGTACCTTAGACAGAAGGAAGTTAGAGCTCTTGAGTTCAGAAATGCTAGGGCGAGGAATAGGAGGATATTAGGGTTGAAGATATTTAATCATGTTTATAAGAAGATGAAGCAAAGTGATGGGTTTAAGTTTGACTACAGTATTGAAAATGAAGTCCGGGAGATTTTTAAGTCTTGGGGAGATGAAGTTGTGCAAGAGTTCTTGGGGAGCGTCGATGAGTGTCAAGAATGGCATCGGAGTTTAACGGCCGGTGATTTCCTTTCCTTGAGACACATTAGAAATCAGTTACCGCCTGAGCTCGTTGATGCTTATGATAACTTCCAAGAGCAGGTAGACAAACATTTGAATCCTGTAAAACTTAGGAAAGTAATCGAGGACAAAGAAAGAAAAGAAAAGCAAGAGGAGGAACAAAAATATTCAAAAGGAACAGTTGAGGATTTGACTAGGTTCTGTATGAAAGTCGATGCACCAGTATTACTCATAAGAAAAGCTGTGAGGTTGCTTGCGTTTACGAATCATATGGGCCGTCCAAGACCTATTGAATTCCTTTTTGCTCTTGAGGATGCCGATATTATCAAGTGGTATGCCGGCATAGCAAGAAGGTGGCTTGACTTCTTCTGCTGTTGTCACAACTTCAAGGTGGTCAAAACTATTGTAAGTTATCATTTGAGGTTCTCTTGTATCTTGACATTAGCAGAGAAGCACGAATCCACTAAGCGTGAAGCTATAAAGCATTTCAGCAAAGATTTGAAAGTCTATGATATGAATGGAAATGATGAAATGCATTTTCCCACAGAAAGGGAGGTTAAGATGATGGGAGATAGAAATCTTTCAGATCCGAAACCTGTAGATGGAGTTTTATCCTTGGCTATAGTAAGGCTGGCATCTGACGAGCCTCCCACACATTGTATTGCCCATTTCTGTGACAAGACAACTACAGTCTTTTATCGGGTCCGATTGCTACAAAACAGGTTGAATGTGAACCCTCTGGAGAAAGAAAAGTGGGTGCAAGGGATGGGAGTAATTCATGAAAGCCTGAACCAAAAGTGCCTCCCACTCTGTACCGATCATATACATGATTTTTACATGGGGAGAATCACTCTTCAAGACATTGACTGTACCTCTTGTGTGGATGTCGATTGACTGACAATTGTCGCTGCTAACTCATTTTTTACTTTGATACCATTGAAGTGAGTTATACTTTACCGATTTTTATCATTACTCAACCCTAGACAATTATCATATTCTTTTCTTTCTTATAGACTCCAATTTTGTCAATCATCACTAGCTGAGTAAAAGTCAGGCCGTCTCCATATATCCAACTTGTTTTTACTGTTTGAGCAACAAATGCTAAATTATTTCTTTTTTGCTTCGTCTATTATTTTTTAATTTAGGCCATTCCCGAAACCATAATGAGTGTAAGTTGGGTTGTATTTGATTTTTTTACTTACCATTTAACATATAATTTTAGATAGTTTATAAAGAAATTTCCCCCCTTTACCCCCCACACCAAACAAAAAAGAAGTCATAATTTAAACTTCAGAGTTCATTCGGTTTGGAATTGAAGCTTTAAAGTAGAATCAATTAAGAAACCAGAATGTATTTGCAGAATAAGAAATAACTAAGAAATGATAATGTATCAGAGAAGAGACTTCTTTTTCCTATGGCAATGGCTACACCCCAGATTTCCCAAAAGGAACAGACCCTTTCACTGCACTCCCTCGTTTTCGTATTCATGTTCCCTTGCATGATTCCAGCATTTGCAGCCCCAAACGAAGATACCCTTTCAAATAGCACTCTTAAACACCGTTACTGGTGCTAATGTTTTGATTTTTTTTTTTCCTTTCCTGACTTGTGGTTATTATTGTTGACCATTGTATCATTCATATTTTGCACTCATTTGATTATATACCAAATTTATGTCAAATGCAATTCTTTTATAAGGAGGGAACTATGTCTGATGTGTTTTTCTCTTTTACTTAATTATTATTTATCTTTTAAGTTAACAATTTTTTTTTTCCGTAATTACTTGTCTCTTGTCAAATAATACTTTCTTTCAATGTGGTGCACAATTTGCTTGTTGGAGGATCAGTGTTTAGTAGGTCTATTTAGATTTCTCTATTTTTCTTCTTCTGACTGTAATTGTTAACATGTATTGTGATGCCTTGTTGAGACATGAAAACACAAAACACAATGCATACTTGCTTCATTTTGCGCATGGGATGTAAGCAAACTGTTTTGCAACCTGACAACTCACAGGTTTGGGCCCTCTGCCTTCTCTTTGGGGTGAGGTAAATGTATTTCATTTGTGGCTCTGTAAGTCTTGAGACTTTTTCTACCGTTGAATGGTACACATCCCCTTTTCTATTCATGCTCTTTGGTTATTGTTCAATAGTGAACTATCAAATGAATATTATTTTTATCTGGCTGCACGTGGCTTATCCTGAAGCTTGCTTTTGTTTCTATCTGTTTGATTTTAGATCATAATGACAGTTTGATTTCCGAAACACAATATGTTCACTTTAATCTGCAATGTGATAGCCCGCATTAGTGTTGTTTTCATATCGTGCATCACTCTCATCAGATCCTTCACCCTAGCGTTTCACCATCTCCATCGAGCTTCTCTCTCATCTCCATCTCTCTTAGATCGTGCTCTGCTGGTTTTTCACCATTCATTGAAGCAAATTGATATAGGTAAATCTCTCATCTCTCAGTTTCATCTAGATTGGTGCTGTGTTGGTGTTTAATCTGCTTTTTAGTTTTTCATTTTACTTCATCTCAATTTTTCATTGTGTTATGTTGGTGGTCAATATGCTTCTGTGTTCATCTCACTTCTTTTCAGTTCAACTAGATTTTTGTTGCATGAGATTTCTTTTCAATCTCATTAAGTTGTTGCTGCATTAGTAGATTGTTTTTGTTTTTGCACAGATCGCAATTTGCTGTGTTTTCATGTCTATGCCTAATTAGATTGCAATTTGCTTCTGTTTTCATGTTGCATTAGATTGTTTTCCAATCTCATTCTATGTTTGGAGCTATTTGTCTTTGAATGATTGATGGAAAGAAATAACGAATGAAGCTATTAATTAAGGGGATAATGAAAAGGAAAGGTGGGAATGGCCGTTACATATTGAAATATTTTTGGGTGAGTGTAAGTAATTTGAAAAGGTAAATGGAGTTGAAGTTGAGAAAAAAGATAGCTGCATACTTTTTCAGTTCTTTGCCTCTCACTATGTGTATCCCTTTTTAGGGAAATGAAATAATCTGTTGAGATTTGATATGTACAAAATGATCATTAACATGTTTTACATATTTTGTGTAGATGTTTCAAGCTCTAACTAGAGATCAATCGGAGCAACTGAATGCATCTGCATCTGGCACACCATTGACATATTTTCATGTATATTCAACATTGTTTTTCATTTTCTTGGTTGATGTTCTCTGGTGCTGCTTACTCTTTCTTATTGCTTTTTTTCTTCAATACAATGCTTGTTTTAACATAAATGACAGCTAGGGTTCTGGAAGTCATGCTTTTTGTTTTTGAATTTATGGCATAATACATCTGCTCTGAACCTGTTTACATATAATTTTGCATAGATGTTTCAATCATGATCTTCTAACCGACATAAGTTACAACAAATGTATAAACCGAGTTATATAGTCTTAAGAATGCCAAAGGTAACAGTCCATTATTTGTCCCATATACAAGTAACATCATCTTGATGATGAGCTGATGAGGGAAATAGGATCTAAGGTTCTGCACTGCATTGAACTGGTATTGTAGTATTGTTGTTGGTTATTCTTATTGTGTTTGCTTGTGGTGTGTGTTTGATTGACTTCTTAATAGCCATGAAAACTTAAATTTGTGTGGACAATTATTGGTTTGTGTTTTGATTCTTATAAAGGAAGTACTTTTCATTTGTTGGGGCTTGAGCTTGTAGATTGCTTGCAGAAAGTATTTTTCATTTACCATTTATGCTTTTTACTTTTTTTCCATCAGTTAGTAGTATAATGTGTGAGCAGTGCTATGTTTCTTATAAAGATTGAACATTTTCTCTTCATGATTCTTTGTTTTGTTTTTACAAAGTTAAAGTTTTGATTATTGCAGACGAATAGATGATGATGATGAATGTAAGCATCCAAAAATCGAATTCTCTTCAACACATTTTGAGGAAAGCGGAAGAGTATCTAAGCACAATTGCTCTCCAAATACTTTACTTAAAAATTGTGTTCAAATTTCAAGAAATTTATTTGGAGTGTGGAGCGAAACCAACAAGTGTGTGCTCGAAATGATTCAACTTTGGGATTCAGCTTCTATCTGATTTTCTTGAGGCTCATGATCCATGCCCAATTAGTGTGTGTGTGTGTGCGCGCGCGTGTGCAAACATTTTCAATTTATCGATACATTGATTATAATTTTTATGTGGAAAAAAATGTAGAAATGTGGTTTATATTTGTATATAGTTACAATTTTAATTTTGCTATAATTCTTGTGTTTGTGTTGATAAACACTAATCTCCTGGTTCATCTCTAGCAATTGATGAATCTGTTGCAACAGTCTCTATCCACTAACACTATCCACTACTTTATGATTTTTTTTGGAAAAAGTTTTCAACCAACAATAGACGCGCCTCGGTTAGTACCTCATAAGCTGCGTCATTGCCCCAAGTGCAAAGATCACTACTTGACCATCACACAAAAGTCAACATGAAGCTTTATTCGTCTAAATCTTCGATCACAAGCCAACTTTAAACACTCTCCAAAACTCAGTTATATAAGCACTGCATGTATACTTAAGAAGTTCGAAAAAAACCACAACAGAATGAGAAGCTGCTGCAAAATTTCTACTAACCTCATTATAATGTTTCATTAAATTACTCTCCAATAAGGCTATGACAAGTAGTTGGTTTCTCATTAGACAAACCAGTCATGAACAACTCCATTACCCTTGTTCAACTCCATATTGAGCTTAATCCAATCCACAACATCACAATTAAAAAAATTACTGCTCTATGATCAAAATTTACCACATTTAACCAAATACAATTAGCAATGGGTAATCTCTCAACCAATATTAGAACTAAGGTAAATACAATCTTACACTAATGTTATTTTGACAATGGTCGACTTTATTTTTTTGTTTTGTTTTAATTGGGTATCTTTTGCGCTCAATTGTGAATATTAATTCTTAAAGCATTGTGATACCCAAATGAGCGGCAAATTCATTCTTCATAATTTCAATGTTACTACATATTAAAATTCATGCTCGAATCAGAGAGACATTGGTTAGTCTATAAGAGACTTGTGTCAATTTGTGTCCATAAGTGGAGGTACCCATGGGATCTGCTCTTTTTGGGACTCTAAAGGCGAATAATTTTTTCCGCATATATGGAGATGCCGGATGGGGGACAAGCTCCCCGAGCTGCGTTGCCTAGATGCGGGTACGGTATCGATATCCGATACGGGGTACCGGTACGGGGTACGTCACTTTTAAAAAAACTAATACATGTGTATGGACATAAATTAAGGTACGGATATGTACCGGTACTGGTACCAATACGTACCCGATACCGGTACTTTTCCTCAAACGGAGTACCCGTGCATCATAGCCCCCGAGCGAGTTTGTATGGGATGATTTTGGGACTCTCTTTTTTTCCTAAATAAGAGTAATATTTATGTAGATTACTTAAATATATAATTTATAATATACAATTAAATTAGTCAATACTCAATAGTAAACAATGAACCAACCGGCCAATCAATAATGAGTTTAATTGTTGTGCACCGTCGGTTTAAAGTTTTTTTGCACATACATCCAATGATGTGGCACATACATCCAATGATGTGTTACCACATCATTTAATGAATGTGACACATCATGTATTTTTAATTACCATACATGATGTGTCGATATATTATTAGACGCATGTGTAAAATAATTTTACACAGACGGTGCATATAAATTAAATTCATCAATAATTGGGAAGAAGAATAATAAACTTTTGAAAAAAAATTAAGTCTCTCTCAACAGTGGCCATATAACATCATCACAAACAAAATTATATTCAATATTTTTTTGGCGCAAAAAACTACTATATTATATTCAAATGGAACCTCTATTATTTGTACCAAAAAATAGAAAATAAAACCTATTATGAAATGAAATCTAGAAAATAAGTTATGTTCTTAATATTATCTGATAATAATTAAATAAAATTATGTAGCAATCAACAAATTGTGTATACGTTCAATAAATTAACACAGACTGCCCCATGCCCATAAAAAATCATCATAGTTGGATGAAATCAAAATTTCAACTATAAAATAATGAATTATAAGGTTTTGATTGGTCTTTCACATATATGGCCAAGACAGAAAGAGGCCAAGATTTCAACACATGATTTTGAAATGAAGCAAATTATCTCATAAAATAAAATAAAATAGCAATCAATAGATTGTAAAACAAAATCTTATTGCCATGACACTAATAGATTGCTATGAAACAAAGGATTTCATGCAAATGAATGACATAAAATAGAGTGGTCCTAAGGTAGGGGACCAAATTTGGCATCGGATATATGTTTATTTGGCATCAAATTTGGTATAGTTCATAAAAAAGAGAGACTACAATTACTTAAAAATTAAAAAGAGACACTACAATCACGTAATTTTCACATTTAAAGAGTCTGAAGAAGATTTAATTTTTTCAAATATATATGTAGTTCATAAAAATATATATAATCTGAAGATTATTTTTATTTCAATATTCTTACCAAAATATATACTATTGATATCGATGTTGGTGTATATATTTTATATATTATCAATCAATCATATTCTTCAAATTAATAAAACTATCTGAATTTAATTGAATTGTAATTAATTTGAAAATTAAAAGTAGCAGATTTATTAGTAGTATTTTCCAATGTAAAAATAATAAGTAATATGATTTATTATTATTTTTGAAAGTAAAAATCATTAAAAGAAAATTGATAATAATAATAATAATAAAAACAAAAATCATAAAATTTGTTTTTGTGAGCATAACTTTTTTTTGAATCAAACAAAACTACTGCATTTCATTAACAATTAAATGTTCAATACATAAGAGAATATTCTCAAATCTATGGAAGTTAGTCCAAGAATTGGCCGCCCTAGCAAGAGTATGAGCAACTAAATTCGCTTGCCTTCTAACAAACTTAACCTCAAAGTTTAGAAAAGACGACATAAAACTAAGAATATCATGAACAATTGAAAGAAATTCGGAATTGCCTCTACGCTTCATATGGATGGCCTCAATCAATACTTTCGAATCACTTTCAAATTGAACTCGATCTAATCCCCTATGTCTAGCTTTTTCCATTGCTAAAAGTAAATCTCATGCTTCTCCCTCTACAGATAAAATCACAGCTTGCTGCCATTGTGTCATACCAGCCATGAACTGACCATTATTATCGCGAAAACATAGTCCCACTGAGGTCTTTCCAGAGCCAGTCACGAACGCAACATCAACGTTGTATTTTACCCAACCTAGAGCTGGTTTTGTCCACCTTACCAAATCTGTTTCTGTAGACCCGTTCACACTATTACTCTTCGGTTTATGAACTGAGTACCAATCAGTCCATGCATCAAAAGCATATCGACCAATTTGGCGTGGCATCTGGACATTGTCATACCAAAGCTTATCATTACGATTGTGCCAAATGTACCAGAGTAGCATAACCACTCTACTAGCTGTATCACTACTCTCACTACTGCACACAGCGAAAATACGATCCATAGCATTAGACTGTTTGTACGCAGTATTATGTAAGACCGAAGACAAACCAGCTGCACACCAACTTTCCCGGGCTACTGCACACTTAAAGAATATGTGAAGCTCATCCTCAATCTCCTCATCACCACTGGACAATTGAGAGTACACTCCACTCGCCTTTCCAATAATCGATAACGAGTCGGGAGACATCCTCTACATACGCGCCAAAGTAAATGACGTGCCTTATGCGGGGCTTGAGCTTTCCAAATACTATTCCAGTTACCTGCTACATGATATTTGTCGCTACAAAGTATGTAACGCATAGCTAACTTATAACCAGATTTCACTGAATAACATCCATTTTTTTCCTCCTCCCAGATCACTTTATCCTCACGGACCGAACTAACAAGTGGTGTTTCAGAATCCTTTCCGCTACATCCCCTGAAAACAAATTCCGAACCTTAGCTATATCCCATGCTTTATAATTATCGTGTAATAAATCTCTGACAGATAACTGATATACACATGCTGGTTGAGGCGAGGGCACCCATCTACTAGCACTCCCACGCAGCCAAGGATCATGCATAACGCGAATATTATCCCCACTCCCAATCCACCACCTACACCCAAGAGAAAGAATTTGTCTAGCATGCCACATACTACGCCATGCAAAACTAGGGTTGTATCCCAATGGAGCCTCAAATAAAGAGGAGCATAACTTAGTTAGTAAAGACATTGCATTATATATACATGGATCGGGGTTCTAACTCAAAAAATTTCACTTATTTATCTTAATGGGTGAATTTTTAGTCACTAGACTGCTCGGAAAAAAAATCATACCGAGATTTATTTTTGTCAAATGTGAGGCCTACATGGTAATAATTAATCCCCTAAAGTACTATACATATTGTTCAAAAGCTAGAATAAAAAGTTATATATACAAATGAATTGAGCTCTTGATAGCTTATAGCAAAAAAATCAAGAACAAAATCTTTATTAGAAAGATTAGACTAAAAAAAAATCAAAGGATTATGAAATCTAAGACACAATCTCAGCTACCACTAATAGACTTAACTGATGAAAATCTAAAGCTTGGTAGTGATAAATGGCTTTCAAATTGTCAAGTTATGCGTAGTGCATTTGAGGATCATGGTGGTTTCATGGCACTATATGATAAGATTGATTCAAATACAAACAACTCTATATACTCTTCAATTCAACAATTTTTTGATCTCTCTATAGAAACAAAACAAAGGAAGACAACTGAAAAACCTATCTTTAGCTACTCTGGTCAACACCCTCAGATTCCTTTATTTGAATCTTTGGGTATTTGGAATCCACTTAGTATGGATGATTGTCAAAAATACACAAATATTATGTGGCCACAAGGAAATGATCATTTCTGGTAATTAGATATTTATCAACTTTTATTTTTAGAGTGTGTTTGGATGGAATAATTAATTTTATTTTAGGATTTAGTATTCTAAGCAATTTAAATTTTTTTGGGATAAATTTTTATGCTTAGAATCGTTTAGCTTTGTTTTTTGATTCTAAGCAATTTAAATGATACTATTTGAAATACCTTCATTTCTAGATATGTGTTTGTATAGAGAAATAGAAAGTTTTACCGTGAACTATTTTTTTATGACAATTTTTATAAATTTGAAAAGTTTTGGGTTAAATTTAAAAGTTGATAAAGAGTGACTAATTTGCAATTTTCAAAAAATTAAAGGAACAATTTGAAAAAATTTATGGGCCAATTTGAAATTTTTGAAAAAAAATATGGGTCAATTTTTAATTTTAAAAAGTTTATAGACATCAATTTGAAAATTTCGAAACATATTGAAGGAATGAATTTCAAAAATATAGTTTTTAGGTGTTATTTGAAATTTTTTAAATTTAACTTGACAAAATACTTCATAAATTTTATCATTTTTAAAATTCATCTAAATTAATTATCCAAATAAGAGAATTTAGATACCGAAGAATTAAAATGTAAAAAAATAATTACTTTAATGAATAATAAATTGACCTTATTCTTATTTTGTACATGTGATATTTGCTCTTTGTATGTATAGTGGTAGTGTTAATTCTTATGCAAAGGAGATAGTGGAATTGGATCATATTGTGAAGAGAATGATATTTGATAGCTATGGATTGGAGAGGAAGAAAATTGAGACATTACTTGAATCAACAGATTATGTGGTTAGAGGATTCAAATACAGAACACCTCAAGTGGGTGAGAGTAACTTGGGAGTGGCTCCTCATGCTGATGCATCTTTCATAACAATATTGAATCAGAAGGTAGAAGGATTGGAAGTCAAGTTGAAAAATGGGGAATGGTGTGTGGTTGGTGCCTCTCCTTCTTTGTTTTTGGTCATGGCTGGTGATGCATTGACTGTGAGTCACTTTTGTCCATTCTCATATTCAAATATTTATTATATACGACAAGAACACTGACATGTCGATATCAATAATAAATTTAAAAAATGACATAATTTAATGTAATTATAAGTGTCGATATGTCGGACATCAATGTGTATCTGACACCGTTGGTGTCTGATATCGGGACATGTCTAACTCGCAAAGTGTCAATGTTTTATAACATTCAACAATGAATACTAAATCGTCTAGAAAAACGCATATCGATTTTTCCAGGATTAAATAAATTTTTTGTCCATATAAAAAATGACATGTTTTCGTTTCTGCAAAATTTGTATGAGCGCAATTTTAGTTCTTATTATTTAGTCAATGTGTATTTTTGAATGATTATCTCAATTCTCACGGATTGATCCATTACTTAGATATAATTCCAATCAAACTCAAAAAATTTATGGTATAGGTTTGGAGTAATGATAGAATACCAGCTTGTGCACATAGAGTCTTCATTAATTCAAAGATTGAAAGGTATTCCACAGGATTACTTTCATATGCTGGTAAGGTAATGGAACCACAGGAGGAGCTAGTTGATGAGGAGGAACATCCTTTACGTTATAAACCATTTGATCATTATGGTTACTTAAGTTTCTTTCTCACAGAAGAAGCCTTAAAGTGTGATTCTCGAATCAAGACATATTGTGGTATTTGACTTGTACTACTACATTTTATTTCAGTTTGTGTCATGTTATGTATGATAATTTATAAGTTGTAAGTTGAATGTGATGATTGTGTATATAGACAACAACTTTATTCGGTTGATTTATGTTATCAAATACTCTCTTCGGCCGTTTTATAAGAGACATATGAATCAATATAAATTGATGTATTTAGTTTATATTATACACTAAATATATCGAATTTTATTGATTCATATTTCTTATAAAAATGAGCGGAGGTAGGTAGTATGTTATTAGTAAATAAAACAAACATAAAGTGGTTATGATAGAAAATAGGCTCTGATGATGATGCTTGTATTTTATCTATATATTGTACTACAAATATTAATTTTGTCCTGATAATTTGTTCAAAATTTATAATATGTCCCCTGGATTGAATTTGATGCATTTGTTTTAAATTTTTATGTCTCAAAATTAATCAAAATACTAAAAAAATGCATCCAATCAAAATTCAATCCAATTCATAAATATTTAACTCAAACAATAGAATTATACAAAAAATTGATCTGTTCATCAAAACAATGTACTGAATAGTTAAAAGTCATGAATGATTGCAACAACCTTATGAAGTAGGATTCAAAAGTAAAAATCATGTGGAAGCTGAAAAGTTTCACGACCAACTCCAAATCAGCAATGATTGTAACAACCAACAACTGAAAGATGAAATACGGACCGCATTGCTTAGCAAGTTCATGAATGTCCCTCACGACTTGAAATAGGGTATCTGGATTCGCTAATTTAAGCGCATTCTCTGACATTTTCCTCAGTTCATCAAGTTTTGGGCTGAACCATTATGTCACAATTTGCGCTGTTTCCTTAGAACTACGGGTAAAGATACCAGCTCCATTGTTTACCGCATAAGGCACGTTACCCTTTTCATGGAGTTACCATAGCATCTGAGAATTAATACAAGGATGGAATGAAAAAGACAGGAGAACAATTTAATAACTCGCCTGTCCCGCGAACATCAGAATCTTTCGATCCCAAACATATGAAGTAACACATACAAGCAAGGTTTCTATATCGCATTTTTTGATATTGCAAAGAAATCGCGGTCAAATACGACAGATTTAGTCTCGATCGCAACCTCCAGTCAGCGAAACTGCTGGCAAGTCAAGATCTGTCTCAAGTTCTTTTCTTAGTTCATCCTACAATAAACACAATGTCAGATCCACTGTTCCATCGATGAGATCAAAACACAACTTACTTACACCTTCAATATGCTTGATACCTTAACAAGAACTGCACGGCCCACTCAAAACGTCGGCACTTTGCGTCACCGCAAACTCAGATTGCTGCGAAGGCGAAACCACATAACTAATACTGTTCAAAATGGCATCGATAGGGCCAGTTTTGCCTCATTAATCTCTACTCAACTTGATTCAATCTCCATGACAATTCCCTGCAAGTAAGACAAAAAACAACAATAAAAAAAAAAATAGAGGACACAAACACCGCACCAAGCACAAACGCATAGATCAAGCACCGCATAAACAAAAATAATAATGAAGAACAGACATTAAAACAATAAATATTCAATGACATGATACCAAAAAAAAAAAACAAACATCTACCATAACCAGATGCCCAATAGTATATAGAAATGCTAGATTAAAGTCTTGGATAAGATTGTGACATCCAGTCTTACAATATAACAAAATTTAATACATTAAAAGCTAAAAGATGAAAAGACATTGATTCCATCTTAAGCCTAAGAAGTGAAACTCTCCAACCATGGACAAAGAAAAGATGACATCGGTCAATCTCCCTTCTTCCTAAAAGAGCAACCTTCTGTAATGATAAGAAACAAGAGAGAGCACATAAATAATACCATGAAGAAGAGTTTGGTGACTGAACAAGACGTTTGAGCTTGTTCTCTCTCTTGAAAGATAAATTTGTAAAAACAAAACTAATTGTCAACAAATTTAATACCACAATCAACTTTTTAATCTCCATAATTTTCTCAATGGGGTCTTATATTTAGGGACGGAGGTAGTGTTTTGAATATGAACAACAGAGTAACAATCATTATTCAGCATATCATATAGACTCTCTCATTGGTGCTTGGCCTGAGGATGGAATTTAGAAAAGTCCTTTTAATACCATAGAAGCAGTGGCCAAAACATATGTTAAAAGATATTATAAAAGTTTGAAACAATTAATGTAGTCACTAAAATCAGCTTAAGGTTTTCAAGATAGTAGTATTTGATTTAGGAACATCATCAACATTTATTTAAACTAAGTTTAAAAGAGAAGTTAAAGAAAGAAATGTAGAATGAAATGAACAAGCCAGTAAATTGTGGTGTGACAGTACCGAGAGTAAACCTGGAAAATTTGCCCCTTCGTGGGAGCCAACTCCTTGCTATCCTTCAACCTCCTATGGCAGTACCACATCTGCAGCTGCTAATCCGTGAACTTCAATTTTTCAGACAACTCTACCCTCACCGATTCCGAAGAGCAATTATCCACTAATCAAACCAAAAACATCACAATTCAGTTAGGGTCCTAGCTGTTGAAGATTCGTCATCTCCGTTTTCGGAAGCTGTGCTAGCAGTGTCATCCATCTCTTTCCCTGGACATTCAATTTGGACACACTCAGCAACATCATTGTTATAGCTACCATAATCATCACTCCTACTTGAAGGTGTCAAGTCTTCTTTCTTGACAACATTGAACACAACTCCATTAAGTATTCTTTCGGGCTGCAAAAGATCACCTTCAGGTACCGTTATGCTAGATCCATTCATGACAACCCTGTTGCCATTTTCTCTCTGATCAGATTCTGAGTTCTCAGAGCATCTATCCGATGTTGGGAATCTGGGACTGTGGTACTGAAAATCACGAGGGCTAAAATTAGTTCCTGTTCCTCTACTTAGTTCAGTACCAACTTCTAAGTTTTGGACAAAGTCGACGAATATATCTGCTGAAGTAGTTCTCATCAAAGGACCACCAGACCTGGTCCAAGTATTCAAGTCAGCACTTTCGGATTCACTGTCACTTACATCATGCATGCTGCGGTGGTACTTAGAGTTTTTACCAGTGGCTACACTGGAACTACTAATCCCATGATTAAATGAAGCAGCAGTGTCTGCCATAAAGTCTTCAAGAGATCCTGTAGAATTCTCTCGCGCAATGACATTCCATGATGGAATTCTTTTTGAAGCACTGAATTTGACAGTAGTACTGGGTAGACTATGAGAAACAGAAGCAGCTCTCTCGGCACTTCTTTTGAGTCTTCTCAAATGATTGAGATATGCAACACTCTCGTCGAGAGCAAGCTCAATTCCACAATTAGCTTTAATGGCTGAAAGCTTCTCCCAAGTGCATCTTCTCCCTTGGTTAGCTGCCTTTTGAAGCTCCACATATGAAGGGTTCTGGATAATTTTTGAGTACTGATACAGGATGCAGGCAACATACATACATAAGTTAACCATTATTTCAGTGAAACGTCCCTAATAAATGATACATAAAAAAATTCCTTAGTCTTTTCCAAAATGTAAGGGACTCTTTATGTTTGAGAGTATCTTTTCTGTTTTCATTTCTCATTTTATCATTTAATTGGAAATCTGCTAATTGTTTACAACTTTATCACCTGCTTCCAAAGATTTGTACGTGAAGCATAAAAACAAGAAAACCAAAAAAGTTGTTTTCACTATTTTCTATAAAATATTTGAAAACTGGAGGGAAAAAAAATTAAAACAGAGGGCAAGTTTGCAATTGATAGTGATAGCAAGAAATAAAAACAAAAAATCATCCTATTTTTCACAAGAGTATTAAAATTTAAAACGACCACTAACACTTTTTTCTTAAATTAATATCTAGTTGAAGTTATTTCTTTTATCTTCAAATAAATTGTTTGTTTAATTTGTTCTTAAGCATCATACCTGAGCAAGAGTAGCAGGCATAACAACTGTTACATCACCCTCCCAGTCTTGAGCAAACAGCTTGGCAAGCCCACCTAATGGAAAACCGAGTTCCAGTATTTGATTACATCGATGTTTCACTTCCATCTCTACCAGATGAGCAAGCTACACAATAAAAAATCACAAGTTTTTATTATAGTTGCATATTTAGAGTATTACAGCAGCAGCAGAATCAATGGCTAACATGTATGATGCCTTATTGATAAATGTTGAGAGATAGAAACCACTATTTTCGAAATCAAGTTGGGGAAAAGAGTATTTAAAAGTTGGACAACGAGGTTTAAACTTGAGAATTATTTATGCTTATTCAATATCTGCTCTAGATTGGAAGTCATGTGTGTAAGTTTAGGAACAAATGGTAACATATTCCTTAGAAACATTTACCAATACTTCAACAGATAGCTTCTGCTTAAGGGTCAACTTCTTACTTCATTCTTCAATTCTAATAAAAGCAATGGACTTTTTAATCTAATAAGAGCAATGGCACTAAGCAACTAATGAGCAACCCATTTATTGAATTTAAGAACCAACAAACATAAGTTAAACGACAGTACCAATGGTAATAATCTAGTCATCCAAATTCTGCGAGCATAATTTTCCCAAAAATTATGGAGAGTGGAATAGTAAAGGCAATAACTGCATAGGGGTTCATACTTCATCTAATAAAAGATAAATAAAACAATACACATTCTTTCAAGTAAACATATAAAACAAACCCAAACCACATTTAACAGTAAACCATAAAATCTAAAACCACAAGCAGATACATGGAAATGGAAAATAAAAGCTAACTGTCTCGGTAGTTGTTCAAATAGTGAGGAATCATTTTACACATCAAATTAGGGGACCAATGTTTTTCGTAAGGAAGGACAGTATATTAAATAGGAAATGTAGAAGCAAACATTAATTTAAGAAACAAATGTATGTAACATTAATTTAAGAAACAAATATATGCAACAATAACAGTAATTAGAAACATTCAATATGATGCATGTAATGTCGTCCTTTCATAGAGGTCAAAGTCATCAAACATACCTTGGCAGCAAAATTACCTCCATAAGCTCGTATGAATTCTTTCAATCTCAAAAATGGTGCAATATGAGGATTGGCCTGACTAACAATAAAATGATTGACATTGAACAACTCTTTCAACTGCATCATAGGTAGATCAATCTCCAAGCTACCATCCCTCCAACGGCGCACTTGTGAGGAACCCTCTTCAGGACCCAAATTAAATGGAGGATGGTAAGGAACAATATCTCCACTTCTATCCTTTGCCATCAATTCCTGAGCCTCAAAAAGGCCAGGAAAGGCACAAGAAGCAGTGACTGCACTCCATATAACAACATGAGGTGAAGTCAAGTAGTTAAGACATCTAGGCGGTTCATGCTTTCTCGGAGAGCAAACTGTAATCCCAAGAACTCGGCCTGTCATGTCGTAAGCTTCTTGAAATGTAAGATTGCTTGTTAAATGCCTCAACATCATCTGCAACTGTCTGATCTCATGAACTGCACCAAATGTTGTAACCCTCTTCACGATCGTAAAAATCCCACCCATTTGATCAAAAAACTGTAACGAGTGCAATGAATCCTCAAAAAAGCTTTGAAGCTCAGGCCAAGACCTAGTGGCAACAATAGAGCACATAATAGATCCTACACTTGAACCAGAAATTATCCTAGGCATAAGTCTATGTTCAACAAGTGTTTTAACCACACCCACATGAAAAGCTCCAAGAGAAGCACCCCCACTTAACAACAAAGCAGTCCGCCCAAACGCATGTCTAGTTTCATGCATAAAAGCAAGCTTTTCTTCCAAAGCAAGTTCCTCTGAATCAGAATGACAAACCATTTTCAACTGAGTCGACACCTCATCAATATACTCCTTAATTTGTCTAGGAACATGAAGCCTACCTTTATGAAGCTCAGGATTACACATATTACCTAAATTTCTAACAAGATCAGCTCTCATATAAAATATAATATCTCTAAGACACCCTTCTTGTCTACGATGTCGTAATTCTTCAACCTTATTCCTAACCAATTCTACATCATAAAAATCCGATTCATTCATCTTCGGTGTCATTTTATCAAGCATCTTAGCTGCATGAGCCCATTCCTCATATGTCAATGCAGTTGTCATCATATTTCTCCAAAATTTTCTCCGATATGCTAATTCAGCTCTTACCTTAACATTACTATAACGTTTCAATAAAAAAGCAAGAATTGTAATCATTGCTAATATCCCTTGAGGGTTTCTAGGATGCAATGATGATATAATGGGTCCCCAAAATTTTCTAAATTTATGAAACACATCAAATAAACGTATAAAAATTTGATACCTTAAATGTGACATAGATCTACAAAGAAGAACCCTGAAAGCAATTGTTCGACCAAGAATACCTGAAGGACCAATTGGAAAAAGATCAACGGTAGCTTCATTGCTTATATGATCCATTTCTATAAAGGGATTGAATTATATATGAAAGGGTGAATTAGAATGGAGAAAAAGAAAAATGAGATGAGATTTGTAATGAATGTGAGGTTGGATGAAAATGAAAAAGAGGATGGGATGATAAGAACAAGAAAAGGAAGAAAATGTTCCCGCTAAGCCACGGAATGAAGAGAAATAAAGTCTGAAGCAATCAAGGTATGGGGGACACGTGACGTTTACAGCGGGAAGATGATGAAATATATAAATATTTTTTATCCATAGAGAATGAGACAGGTAATGTAGAGTTCAATTCCACCTAAATTGAAATCGAATTTTTCTGAACAATCGTTTTAGAAGTAGTTTATTAAACCCTTAAACTGAATCACTTGAATGGTTAATAGAATAATATGTAAATATTTGTCCCGTGAGCTTAGCTCAATTGGCATGAACGTTGCATTATATATGTAGGACTGAAGTTCGAACTCCGATCATCCACTTATCTACCTTAAGGGTGAAATATTTAGACATTCAATGGCTTGAATCACTCACATAGCTAACCTATTATTCTGATTCCTCACTACAAGTATTTCTTTTGTGGCTTTCACCCTGCTAAAAGATTTTGAAAAATAAATAAATACGTTAACATGCGAATTTTCCCCAAATGTTTGGTAGTTAAGAAAAATTCAATGAGACCAAACAGACTCTAACTTCTGCAGGTATCTGCCCAACTCGTGAGGATACATGTATGATTGTGTCTAGTATGTGATTTCAATTGTCACAAAGATACAAACACATTGTTGTCCTGCTGACCGACAACAGGTTTTCTGAAACTTATTGTCCGTTAGAGGGTAAACCTCTAGAGAGAGACTGATGTGTCTTAGATGAGTGAACGACAACCATTTCATGATGATATATTTGAAGTCAATATTATTTTTTTTTGTACAATAAGGCCAACAAAAGGAAAAAGAGCAGAAAAAGAAAAACTATCTAGAGAACCAAGTCCCACTAGCATCAGCTAGTAGGGAAAGGTTCAGTCCAGTTGGCGGCATGTCAATGGAAGAGAAGACTTCATTGTTATTTGCACCATGTTTAGCTAAATATTATTTGCACCATGTTTAGCTAAATAGTCGGCACAGACGTTGCCCTCTCGAAAAGTATGAAGGATTAACACCTGTCAATCTCTTCGCAGAATGTCCTTGATGTTGTTGAGAATGGCTGCATAATGATGCCACTGGTCAACAGGCTCATATATGAGTTTAATCGCCATCTCGGAGTCGGAATAACACCACAAATCCTTGATGTTCAACTCCCAAGCTAAAAGGAGGCCTTTATAAATAGCCATAAGCTCCGCATGAAGGATGTTGTTGACTCCGAGGTTTCCAAAGAAGCCATGAACCCAAGCTCCATCTGCATTACGAATCAACCCACCGAAACTAGAAATACCAGGATTGCCAAGACTACTTCCATCAACATTCAAAATCATACCAGTACCTCCAAGAGCATTCCATTTTACGAGTTTCGAAGTCGAAGTATCATGATGATTAGTGTGGCAATTTTCAATCAAGAGAGTATAATCCATAATACGTAATTTAAGAGAATAAAACGGAATTGACTCACTATTCAAGAACAGAGCATTCCTTGCCCTCCAAATCCACCAGATGGTTGCTATAAAAAGAAACATTGGGGAGCAATGAAGGCCATTGCGAATCCAAACATAAGGGTCGTCGCCTTGGAAGAAATTTAGATTCGAAAAGCCAATCGATTTCCATATGCTTTGGGCGAAGTCGCAATCTCTTAAGCAGTGGAGCGTGGTTTCAGGATGAGTATTACATCTAGGACACAAATTCCCATGGAGGATACCTCGATGAGTTAGCATCTCTCTAGTCGGAAGCGAGTTGTGAATCGTAGTCCAGAGGAAAAATTTTAGTTTCTCCGGTGCCGGTAAATGCCATAGCCAGGACCAAGAGATTACATTTGAAGTGTTGATAGAGAAAGAATGTCTGTTAAGCCAATAATAGCCATCCCGCGCTGTATAGATCCCATTGAGGTTCCCTTTCCAAGTGTAACAATCATTCACCGAAGGATTCAGGCTAATAATAATAGAATTTAGCTTCTCCTTTATCTCCAGAGGTAAGGTCGTATACAACAAATTAAAATTCCAAGTACCCGCTATATGAACATCCCTCACTCTCATCTCGAGATCATGGATATCAACGAATGGAACCTGATTAGCAAGCATGCCGTTCCCAGACTAGTAAATAAACCAGAAGGAGCTATTACCATTACCCAAGCGATAGTGGAAACCATCTTTGAGAGCCGATAAAGCTTTCATGATAGCATTCCAAGTAACAGAACCTGACTTTTTATTTATATTGAGAAGAGGCTCCTCCTTGAGGTACTTTTGCTTGATGACCTGAACCCATAAGGCATCACTATTTTGATGGACATTCCAAACCAACTTACCCAAGAGAGAAGTATTGGCTTCACGAGCTTTTCTAATACCAAGACCACCTAATTTCTTAGGCTTAGTAATCTTGTCCCATCCAACTAAATGCATACCAATATCAGATGATCCTTTCCATAAAAAATTCCTCGCTATTCTGTCAATAAAATCGCAAGTAGATTAAGGCAGCCAAGCTATTTGCATGTAATAATTAGGAATTGAGTTCAACACAGATTTCACTAATGTCATCCTACCAGCTTTGTTACCTCAATATGTTTGTTACCTCAAACCAGTCCATTGTGGGAGAAACAACGTTTAAAAAATGCATTGACTTAGCCGCTTAGATATGTTCATCAGATAATTAACTACAATGTAGTCAAACATGCTCAAGGTGGTATTGTAATTTAAGATTCTGTCACACCTCAACACAATAAGAAGATTATATACCTAAAGGTAGACATCAGAGTGCAAAAGTTGAAGATTGTGAAAGATTGTTTGTTTTTTTAAGAAACACCGGTTAACATGACTTGTAATTCTATATCAAATAACAATTTTTTTTTTTTATATTTACAATTTATTTGAAAAAACATATTTTTTCATAATGAAAAAAAAACATATATTTTTTTATGGAAAAAAAACATATTTTTCAAGTCTTCATCTCTTATTGTTTTTAGTTTGTACCACAATTTTTATCATATGGTCTTTTCCTATCATAGTTATTAAAAGGAAAAATTTTAGGTCAAGTACCATACATCATTTTGGTCATATTCTTCGCTTAAAATTTGACACATCAACATCTTATTTAAATGGAGAACAATTTGTTAAAAGCTGACATCCCTTCGATATGCGATATCAGTATGTAAAATTTATTTCTTTCATAGGCCCACTTTTGAAACTTCTGGTTTAAGGGACTTTACCGCTAACGAGCATCGGTAAGCTGTCGCAAGCAATCAAAACGGTTCCCTTCCTTATTATAATAGAAAAGGTAATCCGAGCCCTCCCCCTGTCTACAGCTATGCTATCTCTATCACTACTAACTACTAAGGTCATGTTTTGTTGTTGGATCAGATATGAAAATTTCAGCCCTTTTCCAAAGAATTACTGCAGCTTTTCCACTCCCTTTTATTTATAACCACCAAATTTCTTGTTTTGGTTCTGACCTTTTTACTTTATTTATAATTTTTAACAGTGTAATGAATCAGGTACATCTCTACCACATGTTAATTAATTTGGTAAAGAAGGATAAAAGAAAAAATTGTTGATATATCAAATTTTAAGTGAAAAACAAAATCAAAAGAATATAAGTTACTTAACTAAGTTTTTTCCTTATTAAAAATGGTGCTAATGTTTGAAATTTGTCTCAAATTAAGGCTTTGTGCACTCTATTATCTTATATTCATTAATAATATGCTTAATTTTGTTCAAAATTTTCTATTCTTGCCTCAATTTCCTAATTTTGTATTGTATTCATGGGTTGTTTTTGTTCACCAAAAAAATAAAAAAATGTTATTAAATTTTTTTTTTAGACAGGGAATGCCTTGCTTGCCCCTTTCTTTCCACCCAAAAATAAAGGCAGAAAAGAATTATACCGACATTAGTTACCTAAAAAAAACCAAACAAAATTAAAAAAGAAAGGAAAATTTTCACCGATCTGAAAAACCTGTTTGCACAGTTCGAACCTCTCTTCTCCTTCTCTTTCTCGTTCGTCACCCATGCACTGATTCACCGTATTTTCTCTGTTCTTGTACTATAACAATAACAACAAGGTGGAACCAACACAGTTAAAGCAGTGAAGAAGAAGAAGAAGAAGAAGAATGGGAGGTTTTGCTATTGGTTCTGCCTTTGATTCGAAATCTGGCCAAATGATAATGGCTGCTTTGCTTTTGATGTTTGTTTCTTTTTATGCTGGTTACCTTTTTGGCAACAATGCTCCTCTTTACGTCTCTCATCTTCCCAACACTCTCTCTACTTCTAATGGTATCATAACATAACAACTTCAAACCTTACTGTTTCTGTTTCATATCTGTTCCATTCAATTATGTTTCTGTTTCTAGATTCTTAGCTTTAGTCTACTTATTTGATTATGTTTGGACACTGACACGTCAATAGAAATGACATAATTCAATATAATCATAAGTGTTGGTGTCGGACACTGACACATGTCCGACACTGGGACACAGCCTGATCTAAGGAGTGTTTGTGGTTCATAGTTTCAGGCCTACCTACATGATATAGGAATTTTGTTTCTATGTATTTAATCAAGAATTTTGAAATTGAATTGTTAGATTCAAGTAATTGAATGTTAAGTTGGAATTTAATCTATCTTGAATCATGTCAATGCTGTCAAATCTAAGTAGAGTAGCTTCTTATGAAACATGGCCACATTAACACTAACACGCCGACAACAATAATTTCTTGAAGGCTCGAGACCTTGGAGTGTGCTCCTCTCAAGTCTCATGTTTGAATCCTTCCGGTGCCACTTCTGTGTTGGGTCAGTCCATCTGGCTTTAAATGGGCGCCCTCGCAAGTGGACGGTGTGATTGGTGTCATTGGATTAGTTGGTCCTTGGACCGGATACTGAGTCTTCAAGAAAAAAAGGGTAAAAATAGAATTTAACTATATATGCTGGTGTGGTGTCGAGCACCAGGCAGGTCAACACACTTTTAATATGACCTGTCAGTGCTACTTAGATAGGTTGCTTGCAATTTTTATATCCTATGTAAAGGAAGTAAATGCTTTGTGCCTTGAGTCTACCTTGCTTGGGTGAGTTGTAAACAATTCTAAGGTAGGTATTGGTAATCAGTATCACTCAGTATCTTATCTACTTATCCAAATTTTTTTTGTGAAACCTTGAGTTTCAGATTGCTTCTTTGTGACTGATATGCAATTTTTTCTAAACCTTGTAGGTACTTCCAGATTTAGTAACAAAGTTGGTCTGACTTACCGCAAAACTCCATTGGTAATTCCTGAGACTGGGGTGAATGTATGCCCCTTGAGGTTTAATGAGTATATTCCTTGCCACGATGTTTCCTATGTGGCAACATTGATGTCTAATCTTGATGTTTCTAGAAAAGAAGAGTTGGAGAGACACTGTCCTCCACTTGAACAGCGATTATTTTGCTTGGTTCCACCACCAAAGGATTATAAAATACCAATCAAATGGCCTCTTAGCAGGGATTATGTTTGGCGGAGTAATGTGAATCATACACATCTTGCAGAGGTCAAAGGAGGCCAAAATTGGGTCCATGAAAAGGACCAGCTTTGGTGGTTTCCCGGTGGTGGTACACATTTCAAGAATGGAGCATCCGAGTACATAGAGAGGTACCTGGTGTTCTTTTATTTGTTTTTTTTCCTATGAGGATCTTGCTAACTACTACCTCTGTCCCTAAGTATAATACCCACTTTCTATGTTTGTCATCTTTCAATATAAGTCTCTTTCTAAATTTTCACATGCATTAATGGTTTCTTTACAAAAATAACCATATGAAATTTTCATTGAGAAAGGAAAATTTTATTTTCTAATTAGGTAAAAGTAACATTCTTTTTTACAAGTTTATTTATTGCTACAGTGAAATTTGGAAGAGGTCTTATATTAAGGGACAAAAGTAGTAATTGTAGAAATAGTTTTTCAATGATTTTATTAACTTATTTGGATAATTGGCTTTATTACCATGACTTCAATTTTCTTCCAATATGAATTATAAGTTATGTTTTAATTTATACTCTTTGGAAAACCAAATAGCTTTTTACCCTGATCTTATTGATATAGTTGGAAGTTATGTGACAACTTGACTGCTTCTGAATGGAAAATGATGTGACTGCTTGATTTATGGTTGCCATTCAAAGGTGTAATCATATGGCTTAGACTGTAACTCAATCTCAACTACAATTTAAAACCTTAAATGGGAGAAAAGAAAATGAAAGGAGAAGTTTGAAATTGAAATAAAGAGAAATTTTATGTATTTTGATTCTCTTCATCATCTCTTCAATGATATAATGTTTGAAACTTTAAGGCTCTGTTTGGGAGTTTTAGCTGAGGAGGGGGGGGGGTTAAAAATTCGAAAACAATAGAAGAGCTTATCATAAACCCTCTTTCCTCCCCTCCAAACCCCCATCCCAAACTAAGCCTTAAAATCTTCTCACCTCTCTCTCTACAGTCCCTCAATTTATACCCGATGTTAGAAGTTAAAGTTAACTATGTGAAATCCAAAAGATTGACAGTCCTTGATGACCACAAAATCTTCTTTCGTTGTGTTTCTGATACATAAATTTCTTGTAGGATTTCCAATAAAAGATATAGTGTTTTAAAAGAAACAACGTTAAAACTAAGTATGTAGTAAAGATGTACACGCTTAGGAGACTGAAATTCTCGGAGCCAATAGAACCACAAGGATGTGTTTATTTTGATAATGGTACCTTAGGAGTCAACTTAATGAGGGAGAATTTGTGGTGGGGACAAGCGAACGAAGTGACTACTTTTCTCTTGGGCTTACTTTCAGACTTATGACCTTTATGAAATCATATTAAAAAGAATAGTCTATTGTATGTAGATTGCTACCTATTTGCAGGCCATAGCTTTGTTGCAATCTGTAGTTCGTTAGTGTTAATGAAACAGACTAAAACCAGAAGCGGCTAACTGATACATTTTAGCTTACACACATAGGGGAGAGAGGGGAAGCTGCTCTTGACAATTTTATCTTACATAAATGGTCAATGTCAGTTTCAACATTACTTGAAAGTTTCAAGTAAAGTAAATTTCTACATACCTGTAATTATTTTGCTTGGTGCTATGAACTATCATGAGGATGGAATGTTTGTATGTTGTGTGAGTAGTGCAAGATACAATTCTTAGTCCTTTGATGGCTTTACAAATGCAGGATAGGACATATGATTACAAATGACACTGGTGATCTACGTTCTGCGGGGATAGTTCAAGTTCTGGATCTTGGCTGTGGTGTGGCCAGTTTTTCAGCTTATCTTCTTCCCTTGGATATACGAACTATGTCCTTTGCCCCCAAGGATGGTCATGAAAATCAAATTCAATTTGCATTAGAGAGAGGAATTGGTGCAATGATCTCTGCCATGTCCACAAAACAACTACCATATCCTACAGGGTCATTTGAAATGATCCACTGTTCAAGATGCCGCATAGACTTTCATGCAAATGGTAATTGTTTTCCTTATGATGTTTGTATAAATTGGCTGATAGCAGACTTTAATTTTAGTGTGTGTTTGTTTATATAGAAAACGACAGGAGAAGAGGAGTTGAGTGCAGAAAAACTGAGAAGTATTTTTTACTTCTGTTTGATTGTAATAAAACAAGGAAAAATTGATGTCGGACCCACATTACAATTTTCTCCCCTCAAGTAGAGAGAAAACACAAATTTCAAGTAGATAATTCACTCTTTCCAATTACTCTAATCTAATTATCTCTCATCTATTTTGGGGTTCATTTGATTCTTCTCATTTTATCAATGGTAAAAATGTCATTATATCAATTATTAATTTTCCCATTTTACATGTTTTTTCAACCAAGCAATCAGAGAGATAATTATACTTTTGTCTAAAATAGTATTTTGCCCTGTCACAGAAACTTAGAAATGTATTTGGCTCTCTACATCCAAGTGAAACTTAGAAATATATTTGGCTCTCATTTGCTTAAAATAGTATTTGTCCTTTCATAGAAATGTATTTTGCTCTCATTTGTTTGAGATCTTCATTTTCATCGACACACTTGAACGCAGTGGGTGGCTCTCTTATGCTTGATACTAGGTTCCTGCTACTTCAACACCTTGTTCAGCATCTTATCATCTTAAAATTGACTTCCATTATCATGTTTGAAATATGACCATAGATTTGTTTTAGGTCACCATTCTACCTTATAGCATTCATTTAGCTGATGAAGGATACGAGAAGTATTTTTTTGATATATGATACTTTTGAAAGAGGCTGGTCATTTTATGAAAACACCTGTTTAAAACTCATTAAACTAACACCCTAAACTTACCAAATCATGCAGTGTGCTTTGAAGTTAACTTTTGTGTATGTATTGAGTTGGAGGAGTAGAGTTGTTAAGTTTTGATCCATATAGAGATTTTTTTGGAATCGAACTCTATTGAAGTATTCCATCTCATTTTAGTTTGAATTGTATAGCTTAGATGTTTTCTTTTTCCTCGTAGTTATCATCATCATCATTTTTGTTTTTATTGAATGACCCTGGTAGAATAGGTTCCAAAGGCTGCAATAAACACTGATGGGTGAGCGAAGCCTTACCCAAATGGACCAATTTATTATTTCTGTTTATAGATTCAATTTGGGTAACTGGTAGGATGCAATCTATATATGTCAAGGCTACTATTGTTGGCGGGGTTAACCTTTTGTTGAATGTGCTTTATTGTTTGTTGCTAATTTATTTTGTTATATGCAGATGGAATTTTGCTGAAGGAGTTGGATCGCCTTCTTCGTCCAAATGGTTATTTTGTTTATTCAGCACCACCTGCTTACAGAAAAGATAAAGATTTTCCTGTCATTTGGGATAAGTTGACGAACTTGACTACAGCAATGTGCTGGAGACTCATTGCTCGCAAAATTCAGACTGCAATATGGATTAAAGATAATAATCAGCCCTCTTGCCTTCTGCAAAATGCAGAACAAAAGCTTATAGATGTCTGTGATGTGGATGATGAGTCTAAATCTTCATGGAATATCCCACTTAAGAACTGTATACAAGTCAGAAATTCGAACGCAGGATCTCAAAAGCTACCTTCAAGTCATGAGCGTCTTTCAGTGTTTTCTGAAAGGCTGAACAAGATAGGTCTGCCCATTCTCTTTTGATTATGTGCTCAAAAAGCTAATGTCCATATTTTACATTTTCCTTATTCTTACCATTCTTGATGGTAGCATCTGCACACATACACCATGAATATTTGTCCGCAGAGAATTTTGTTCAGTGGTCTTTGATGATGGTCTTGGTTACAATCTCAGATATGCATGTTCTCTTAGAAAATTCCAGAACCATGATTCCAATGGCCATACTATTGATGCATATGCTTTGTTATTGCAAGAATGATTTCATATGGGACATAAACAATATTCATCCCAAGATTAATCAAAAGCACAATCTTCAGTTTGGTCGGAAAATTCGGACCTGCATAAATGATAAGAATATGATAATAGAATAGCTGAGTTGTAGGATCAGCATAACTAGGCATGTTGTTACTTTCCTGAACAAATTTGTCATATTATCATGCATGTATGTAGTAGAGCACCTCCCCAAATTGTCAGTGATAAGTGTGCTTTCTTTAAGGTCATTTACATATCAATATCAATATATTTACATTTAAATCAAAAGGACAATATTGTTTAACTTTTCAACTAAAAACTATAAGATAAAACAAGCATGACTGTGGTACACTAAGTAGTCTCTTTGAATCTAATGTGATGATCATTTAACCTTTTTTAAACAACAGGTATAAACCGGGATGAATTTACATCAGATTCTATCTTCTGGCAAGATCAGATTCGTCATTACTGGAGACTGATGAATGTCAACAAAACAGAAATACGCAACGTGATGGATATGAATGCCTTTTATGGTGGATTTGCTGTTGCATTGAACGACTTTCCTGTTTGGGTAATGAATGTAGTTCCAGCAAGCATGAAGAACACCTTATCTGGAATTTATGACCGGGGTTTGATTGGAACTTTTCATGATTGGTATGATTTTGCAACTGATATTGAAAATATGTAAATATTCTGGTTGACTGCAGCTAATGTATATATCTTTTACATCAGGTGTGAACCATTTTCAAGTTATCCTCGTACATACGATCTTTTACACGCCAACTACCTCTTCTCCCACTACAAAAACAAAGGAGAAGGTTGTGTATTGGAGGATATCATGTTGGAGATGGATCGTCTTGTACGGCCACTGGTAATCACTTTTTCTTAAAGGTTACCTTCATGGTTGTCTGCATGTGAAATCAGTAGAAGTTCGTGTGAATGAAATGAATTTTTTTTTGAAACTGCAAATATATTAATAAGCTCAAACCTATGCACACGCAATACATAAGTGAGCACAAATAATACACGCCTGCAACAGCAGGTAACAGAAGACAGAGCTCCGAAATACAAACACAAAATCACCAAAATACAAACCAAAATTCTGATATACAACAATTCCAAGTATGTTTTTGTGCTTGCATGATTCTATGCCAAGAAGAAGCACTATAGTAAATTTCTGAAACTGATGGTTTGATATTTCACCTTGTGTCCCTTGATTGAACAAATTAATTTTATAAATGGTATAGTAACGGTGTTGTCAAATAGCAGCTATAGAGGCTCTCTTACGATATAGCATAGCGGAATTTGGACAAATAAATATTGTTCTGCGATAGACTATTTAGTACACAGTTTTGTCAAATAGCAATTATAGTGGTGCTATATTTTTATGGCATAGACAATGTATACCGGTGTCATATTAGTGTAGCATTGCGAAACTTGAACAAACTGCTAACTTCTGTAATATGTGATCGACAACGCTGATAGTAAACACAAGCAACAGTTTAGTTTTTTTTTTTTTTTTTTTTAAAATTTTGTGGCATAAGACAGTAGTATTTATTGTTGCCTAATATTATTGTTTTGAGTATAGTGTATATTTGTGTACCTTTGAATAAAGTTAATAACATAGAGCTCACTTATTATCTGCAGGGATTTATTATCATTAGGGATGAGGAACAGGTTATGTCAAGAATCAACGAGTTAGCCGGAAAATTCCTTTGGGATGTAGACTCGCAATTGCTAGAGAACAAAGAAAAGAAGATGGAAACTGTTTTAATTTGCAGAAAAAAGTTTTGGGCAATCCTCTAAGGTAATTTGTAATGTTATAGTTCTTATGTATCTGCTTTGCTCATTCATTAATGATATCATTTTGTTGTGTACATGTCTATAAGGCACTCAAATTGTAGATCACTTTCAGTGTTGTAATTAGGAAGGAATAGAAGTTTAATGTCCTTTACATGATTTAATCTTTGTTTTACTTCTCAATCCATAAATATTAGAGATGAAGATATAAATCAAAAGTTAATTTGCAGCTTCATTAATTTAAAAATTCTTGTATCATGTCAATTAAATCTGAGTTATATAGAGCTAGAGTGACAAGGATGTTATGAGTTTAACTCCCTTTATTAACATACAAACTTTTAACACTTGCTACTAAAAATATATGAACACTTTGAAATAGAGAAATTTTTTAATGGTATGTTTTAGAAATTTGGAAGAAAAAAAAATGTGCGGAGTTGTGTAACTAGAATAAAGGGACTGTTGGTAGCAATCCCTTTCTTGCATAAACGCCAACAAAAAGTTGATCTTGTAAGCCAAAGTACCTAAGAGTGAATATGGGCTAATGTAATGACCCTGCCCATATTTCTTGCCTCACATCCAATTTCCCCTATTTCTTTTTTGAAAATTTCTCTTTAGGCCCCCCAAAGTTTCGAAAATACCCCTAAGGATGGTTCGGAAGATATGTTCCGAAACTGGCCTTGATATAAGATCCTATCTTCTGAAACGGCCCAATGTGAAATTCCTTTTCTCATTTTTTTTTTTACATTTGAAGATAGCTTCCCATACGTACTATGATTTCGGATGATAGGATCTCATTGCCTATTTTGACACATTTCGGAAGATAGTTCCAAAATGTGCTGGGATTACGGAATGTTACAACCTGAAATCCCCATCTTGACTTTTCATGGTTTTAGTTTCTTTGTGCTCACGTACAGATTGGTTCTTTGGAAACTTAAGTTCAGTGGCTGTGATCACTTTCAGATTTGTACATATTGGTTCATGCCATGATTATAATTCTAGTCCAGCTCTATTCACTGTAATTCTTTTTTGTGGGAAAATAGGGAGTTGTAATTGAAGTTGAAGCTAACTTCAAATTGTTATATTTTAGAATCTCAAGAGATTACCATATTTTGAATATTTATAGTACTGCAGTTTGGCTCAATGGTTGTGTTTTATTTATAACAGATAGAATGGAGAATTATTCTCAGAAAATTTCAATATTTTTGATGGTACTGCTTAAAAAACACATGGTACATATTTGCATGTCTGGTGAAAAGAATCATGGAAAATTGAAGGCAGCCACGTGAGCTGTGACCATGCAGTGATTACATATTTAAGTAGTAGAAAAAAACTTTCGGATTGTACGTTCCAAAATCCCAGCACGTTTTGGAACATATCTTTCGAAATGTGTCAAAATAGACAATGAGATCATATCTTCCAAAATCATAGTACGTATGAAAAAGTTATCTTCTGAAATGTAAAAAAAAAAAAAAAAAGAATTTCACATTGTGCTGTTTCAGAAGATAGGATCCCTTCAAGACTGGTTTTCGAACGGTCACAAGGGGCACTTTTAAAACTTTGGGGGCTTGGTAGCAATTAATGGGGTCGAAAGAACAATTTTCTTCTTTTTTAACGCTGAAGCTGAAATTTGTATTTTTTGACATGTAAAACAGAAGTTTGATATTCCTTCTTGGAAGCCCTTCTGTTAAATTTACTTTTACATCGATTATTTTTTTTTCTCAAAATTGCTCCAAAATAAATGGAGAAATTAGAAAACCAATCATTTATCTCTAAAATTGAAGAATTCTTTTAGAAAAGTATGCAAATTATTAAAAAATTTGGTGCATATTTGTATTGTCAGTAAGGTTGTCAAAATCACAATGAGCGGTTGTGAACACACTCACTATCCATCTAAACTTATACTTTAATATAAGAAAAACAATTTTCTTAATTCTTGTGTATCAAGGAACCATGCCTTACATAAAAAGATCAAATAATTTTAAGTTTGGGCAGAAAGACAAATTAAACGCCTGTAAGTCCTAACTCAAACAATTAATCAATACCAATATTATTAGAGTAAATAATTTTTATTAGGATTTGAACTTAGAACATTATAAATTGTGCATTTATGAATTTTTAATAGGAGTAGTATTTTTTTTATAGAAAAAAGACAAACTAAAAAAGTTAAATACAAACTTTAAAATGATAAATTCATGAATTGTCTCAAAAAAGGAGGGATTGAAAAGAAAGCAAACAATTATGTTATGCAGCATATCTCTATCCATGAGGACCACGACAACATGCACTAAAATTTGTTGGTTTTCTGAAAGGCACCAAATTGAAGGGTAACAAGGTAATCCAAACGTAAGCAAAGTGAACAACAAAGAGTTTATAAAACATCAGCAAAAGAGAAATTCAATTTAGGCTTAAATGCAGTTTTGCTGCCCTGTTTTGATTAAATCGAAATTTTTCCTCCCGTGTTTTAAAACTCGGACTTTTACTCCTCCTGTTTTGAGTTTTTTTGGATTTTGCCCCCCAATCATATTTTGCTTATGTGGTAGTGGTGATGTGTAATATTATTTTCCACATCATTAATTATTTATTATTAAACATTATCTTATCTACTTTTTTGAATGAAAAAACTACTAAAAATGAAAACAAAAAAATATCAAGTAAAAAAATCAGAAAAATAGTAAAAATACAAAAAAAAAAATAGTAAAATACAGTAAAAAAACCAGAAAAATACTAGACAAACAAGAAAAATAGTATAAAAAAATGTCAATTAAAAAGACAATAAAAATACCCAGAGTATTCATTATGCACCTACAAAATTTGAGATAACTATTACCATAGTTATATCTCAAAAAACATGGCAAAATGAGCCACAATGATAGAGTATTATTGCAATAAGAGCCACAATGATAGAGTTTTTATGCTATATTTCTTGTTTTTCTAGTATTTTTCTGGTATTATACTAGGTTTTTTTTTGTTTATATTTTTTCTATTTTTCTGGTTTTTTTTACTATATTTTACTTGTTTTTTTTTGGTATTTTTACTATTTTCCTAATTTTTTTACTGTATTTTTACTTGATATTTTTTTTGTCATTTTTATTATTTTTTTAGTAATTTTTTCATTCAAAAAAATAAAAAAATAATGTTTAATAATAAATAATTAATCACATGGATAATAATATTACACATCACCACTGCCACATAGGAAAAATATGTTAGGGGGGCAAAATCCAAAAAAAATCAAAACAGAAGGGGTAAAAGTCCGAGTTTTAAAACACGGGGGGTAAAATTCTGATTTAATTAAAACAAGGGGGCAAAACTGCATTTAAGCCTTCAATTTAAATGGGTTCCATGTCCCCCTTCTCTTTTTGTATTTCCTTCTTTTTATTTATCTATCTAGGGTGTTGTAGTTGGTTCACCATCTGCACGCCATTTGCCTTAAAAAATAGAATAATGCTAACAACACACTCTTTAACACACATTCTAGCATACTTTCTTTTAATGGTTGAAATTTATGTGCGTCCCATAAAATTTATGTGTACCCATATAAATTTTATGGACACACATAATATATATATATATATATATATATATATATATATATATATATATATATATATATGTATGTATGTATGTAATTGTCATCTCTCATTTAGACCTTCATTATCTTCTGGGGTATTTTCTCTCACGTCCCCGTGTGAAAAAAGAATTTACATATGACAATAAAAAAGAATTTTATGTCATTTGATAAGGGTTTAGGTTTTAAAAAATTTAAATAAATATTTTTTTATTTAAAGTAGTGTATGAAAAATAAAAACAAAGTAATACATGATATTATTGCTATTAATTCTCTCTTTTTTCCTTGCATATTTTTCATATAATAAAATCTACAAATGTATGTTGTATCCCATGTAAGTTATTGTTGTTACCTGAGTTAAAAAATCATTAAAAATAATTTTCAGCCACCGAAGATATTACTGGGTTGAGTCGCGGACTAAGTCGCTCTCTTTAAGACGTTTCGCGGCACTGCCCAAAATTGTGCAAGTAGACTATCAACCACGAAGTCCCCAGGATAAAACAGCCCAGTTACAACTGTATACTGATTTGCTACTGCACGGTAGAAATCGGTCAAAGAATACACCTTCTTGAATGGTACTACGATACCACTCGAATTGATACTACAATATCAATTTATGACTCAGTGGTACTACGTACCACACATATTGATACTACAATATCAATCTATGAGTCAACGGTACTACGATACCACTTGTATTGATACTACAATATCAATCAATATAATGACACTGAAGTCATTCTAATATGGTACTAAGACCATTTAGGGATTAAGGTACTATGACCAATTTTTATTTGAAGGAACTAGTGATACTATTATCACTCATAAACCAAATTAATAATAATAAGGTTTCTCTTTTATTAAAAGGAAAAAGAAAAACATTTACTTCCAAACTATCATATACAAAATGAGGTAGAGCTATCAATTATAAAACAATAGCATTGCACCAATTGTTATCGGCTAATTAGTAAAGGAATGAACCAACACTTCAATTGAACAAAAACTACAAGCAATGCACCAACAAGTGTTGTTCTGGCCCGTAAATGTAATTAAAAGTAAGAGAGACTTCAATAAGCATATATATATATATATATATATATATATATATATATATATATATATATATATATATATATATCATGAATATATATCTCAAAAATTATCAATAAGCATATATCATTTTAATTAGGTCAATCTCAGCAGCATGTTGATAAATGAAATAATCAGATAAACATGATGATACAACCATGAAAATAATATATCATCGTATTCATATATTTTCATTAAGGAAATAAGAACATTCAATGGCAGCAAGGGTTATAATTATATTATAAGTAAATAAACATATACTGCAGTCATGTTATATGATGTTCCACATTCTCATACACTAATTTAAAATGAAATTATATGATAGGATTTCATTACCAAGTATGAGAACCTCAAGGCTTGAGTGCAGCAGCCTTTTGACTTTTGTTTCAAAAACACCTAGGAGCATGACGTTGTCTTCTACAATGTAAAAACCCTTTTTTCCTTTTTTTCGGCAGCAGTTTATGTGAATTTGTTTTCACGTTAATTGTCCATAGGTTTTATCACTGCAGCCATCAAATGGAGTTATTTTTCCATTAACTTGACAGTTACAAATTGATGGAAAATAAGTCACAATAAATTAGATAAATAAATAAATGGTACAACCTTGTCAATGTGGACTTGATTATTTATTTTTCCAAACTTACACATTAGTATGTTACACACACTAATATGTTCCAGTACCCGAACAAAGCGGGACTCAAGAATTTTATTTTCAATTCACACATCAATGTGATCTTTGTTCCAACAATCCCCCACTTGAATTTAAAAGAAAATTCCAAAATATCGTAGGACGCTTTTATAAGATTGTGCATAAGCAAATGTGTCTATGACTTGAACCTTTACATAGCAAGTAAGAGCCCGATTTAGTAAGAGTGACACTTGTCTTGAACTCTATCTCAGATTTTTCTCAAACCCGCACACAACCTTATCTTAAGGTGTATCTTTATAGCCCGTGCTTTAATGGCCCTGCACGTGTATCCCAGTTTCATGAACGCTCTAAGAATTCGCCTCTAAATTCCATAGGAACCGGCCTCAGTTCCACATTCATATAGGTGAGTCTATCAAGAGTACTCCTGAAGCTCGGTACTCCACTCATTCAGAGTATAGATCTCATTAAGAGTTTTATTATCTCATCCTTTCGCTTTCAGGATTCATGCTTCTCTTATTTATATTTGCATGATCATCTTCAACTCCTCACAACTTGTTATTACCCATTGAACCTATTTCTTGGGATCTCCAGTCATTTAGGTTGAGTTTCCATCATGAGAAATTCATATAGGCATTAGTCCCATCTTTTTAGATGTATTATGGACTTCCTCTTTAGCTATTCCTTTCGTCAAAGGATCTGCTAAATTTTCATCAGTGTGTACATGACCCATTCTTACAACACCTTTTAGAGATTAACCATCTCACTGTGTTGTGCTTTCTTTTTATTCGACGTCTTTTACCGTTATAATAACGGTTCACAATTTATGCAATAGCCGCGGTACTATCGCAATGGATCAACACATCTGTCATAAGTTGTTCCATAAAGGAATCTCAAATAGCAAGCAACCAACTTGCTTCTTCATTAGCTGTGGCTAATGCTATCATTTCAGACTCCATATTGAACTAAATCAATATAGTCTGTGTTTCTCTGATTTCCAAGATACAGTTTTTTTACTATATATACCAAATATATAGTCACTAATTATTTTGGAATCATATAATAATGTATTCCAGTCTACATCACTGTATCCTTCAAGAACATCAAAAAATCTCTAATAATGTAATATGAGATTCATGGTCATTTTCATCTCATGAATCTCTCAATAGCACACCAATGCTTGTTATTCGGTTTACTAACAAACATGCACAACAGTACCACGACATATGCAATGTCGGGTCTAATACAATCAGTGACATATCGAATGTGGCAACATATATATGCAACAAAAAATTAGATTTAAATGATACTCCATCCGTCCCATAATATAAGCAACAAAAAAAATATTCACATTTATTAAGAAAAGTAAAATGTGATAGTTTAAAATATGACTTTTGTGTTTTTCTTGAAATAAGTTTCATTGAAAGATGGAAAAAGAATTTTGATTGATTATTGATTATGGCGAAAAGAAGAGAGAGAGTAAATTTTATGAGAATAAGTAAAAGTAAGCCTTTGAAATGGTAAAAGTTGGTTTTTTTACTTATAATTTGGATCAAGAAAATTTAGTTTTTTTTGCTTATAATATAAGACAGATGGAGTACAAATTATAAATCAACTAATTTGTTACTTAAAAACTTAAATGACTTATTTATTATGTAAAATTAAAATTAAAACTAGTGCATTTTACTCCCTCCGTCCCATATTATAATAAAAAAAAACTATTTTTTCTTGTCCCAAATTATTAGGAAAAATATTAACTTTTACCGTTTCCAAGGTTTACTTTTCCTTATTCTCATAAAATTTACTTTCTCTCTTCTTTTCCCTATAACCAATCAAATTTTTTTTTACATATTTCAATGAAACTTATTTTATACAAAATATAAAAAGTAATATTTCAAACTATCACATTTTAATTTTCTTAATAAATGTGAATTTATTTTTTTCTTATGGGATGAAGGGAGTACCTTATTTTAAACATTGTGGTTGTGGATGGTGTAAGAAAGAAATAGTGGCAGCTGATCGATCACATGACACACTGACAAGACAAGACAACCCTATTTCTGTCTTCCAAATCCTCTCCTATTATTTCAATACTAATTATTGAGTTGATATAGAGTAATGCCTCTGCAATCTTTTTCTGCCTCTAATTTTCTTCTTGCCCATTCAAAGGGTTTTAAGGATTCAGTACTTCATAAAAGAAGTATAATTAATTAGTTAAATATTTATTAAATATTTATGGCAATAACTAGAGTCAGAGCAAAAGGGTAACCATGTCATCATATACTGCTTCCGTTTGATAATCAATTTCACTTTGTACACAAGTGCTATTGAAATATGACAATGTCGTTATTAATAAGTCATCAAATTTTTAAAAGTAAGTTGTACGGTATCAATCTGGACGTTAGTTTTCTGCTTGCGGCTTCGTCTTTTTTGCATTGTGAAGTGGATTCTATACCATTTCGTTTTCTAGGTATTCCGGTAGGAGCTAATCTGAGAAGAAGGGCTACATGGTTACCTATTATAGATTCAATGAAAAAACGACTTTGTGTTTGGAATGGTCGTCATTTATCTATAGGAGGCAGAGTCACTCTTATTAATTCTGTCATTTCTAGCTTACCACTTTAGTTTTTCTCGTTTTATAAAGCACCGACATGTGTGGTTAAGGAATTGGTGAGCATCCAAAGAAGATTTTTATGGGGAGGAGGGGTGGATAACAACAAAATGTGTTGGGTTAGTTGGGATCGAGTATGTCAACCAAAGAACAAAGGTGGCTTAGGAATTAAAAATTTAGAGATTTTAATTACTCTCTTTTATGCAAGTGGAAATGGAGATGCTTAAATGATACCTTAGCACCATGGTATGATATTTTATATTTTCGATACGGTTCTTTTGATTCCAATTTTTTGTATGGGGAAAGGAGAGAGCATCTCAAACATGCTTCTATTTGGTGGCGTGATATTTGGATGTTGGGTAGTGAGGAGGAAGGAGGTTGGGTAATATATGGAAACAGAAATGGTTGGGGTTGACACCTTTGTGTGATATGTATCAATCTCTTTTCAACAAAACAACGATGCAAGACAGTAAAATAGCGGATATGAGATCTTGGGAGGGTAATTGTTGGAAGTGGAATTTAATTTGGACAGACATTCTTAATGAAACGGAGGCAGCTTCTGCTCACGAAATGCAAGAGCTGCTTGTACAGATTCAGCCGAATAGTAATAATAGTGATAGACGAAAATGGAAACCGCACACTACTGGTTTATTTTCTGGTCGATCCGCATATGAAACACAGTTGAACCAGACTCATGAGGAGTTTCTTGAAACTGCTACAGTGGATGCATTGAAGGAGCTTTGGGCTAATAATGTACCGTCGAAAGTTTGCATTTTCGGTTGGAGATTGCTTTTGGAAAAATTACCGACACGGGAAGCTTTATACCGAAAAGGCATAATTACTAATAATCAAGAGAAGAGCTGTGTTTTTTGCTTACAGGAAGAAGAAAATATCCACCATCTTTTTTTCAACTGTAATGTTATTATATAAGGGTTGAGTACCCCTTGTACTCCAATTCAAATTTTGCTTACCAAAAAAGAAAATGTGTGTAAATTTCAGTGATATAATTTTTTAATCTGCATGAAATAATCAAACAAGTTCCTTACTGTGAGACAAAATGTGTATTTATTTTTCCCCAAAGAATTTATTCCTGCAAGAAAAATATTACTGTATTTTGTTAAGTATTTCACTTTTTATTTATGATGATGAATAAAAATACTAAATTGACACTTATAATGAGATGAACGGAGGAATAAATTTAGTTCACCAAAAAGTGTCATAGAAATACAAAAGTATGTCTATATATTCTCTTTTGATCGATATTATAAGTAAAAAAAATATACTTTTTAAATTCAATAAATAATTGATGCATTCGGTCATATAGATTACATAACCAAAAAAAAAAAATATAGATTACATGTATTATTTTTTTAATAAACCTAAATTAAGCCAAATACTTCAAAAAGCTATACCGACCATATAAATCTATATATCTAGTTTATAATATAGATCAAATACATCATAAAACCTTTTAGTAAAAAACTATATATAAGTAAAAAAAACACTAATATATTATAGACTATAATAAACTGATGTATTCTATTATATAAGTAAAAAAAAAAAATCACTTTTTAAATTCATTTAGAAACTTTTTAGGTTTTTAATAAACCTATATTATTTAGATATATTATTTTTTGACGCTAAATTGCTATGAATTGAACATGTATTTGAACTCCAACATACGTGATTTGATTCTCACGAAAGCCAAAATTTTTACAGAGCGGAAAATAAAGAAGATCATGAGATGCAGCACCGGACCGCCTACTATATAAGACCGCCTACTATATAAGTAAAGGGACCCAGGTTGTTAAAATAATCATGATTATGAATACATCAATTGAGTTAGGATAATCATATCATATTCTAATTAAGACTCCTTGTCTCATTATAAGTGTCTTGGATTTGAAATATTTATTTTTCTAAAATTAATCATCACTTTAAAATACGAATAAAATATATATTTAGTATTTTTCTTATAATATATCTTCATTTATTGTATTTTCATTTATCTAACTACTTCAATAACTACGGTTAATAATGACGTTCTCGTAAATGAAATTCATTTTATCAATTAAATCAACACATTTTGATCAATTTCTTAAGAACTGCACAAAATCCAAATAAAACAATATATCTTTTTGAGGAGGGGGGGAGTATTATATTTTGCTTATAAAAAATAAAAGCCACAATATTAATATTTATACTTTAATTTTTTCAATATTTCAACATACAATTTCTTTCATAAAAAACTAATCTCTCTCTCTCTCTCTCTCTCTCTCTCTCTCTCTCTCTCTCTCTCTCTCTCTCTCTCTCTCTCTCTCTCTCTCTCTCTCTCTCTCTCTCTCTCTCTCTCTCTCTCTCTCTCTCTCTCTCTCTCTCTCTCTCTCTCTCTCTCTCTCTCTCTCTCTCTCTCTCTCTCTCTCTCTCTCTCTCTCTCTCTCTCTCTCTCTCTCTCTCATGAATATCATTTTGAGCTCTCAATAATCTTGGATTTTTAGTCCAACCAATACCAATTGGACGAAAATATTTAGATGAACGGCGAAAATATAATTGAATTAGAAGCAAAAAACTAGCTAGTTGCAGATCCCTTATGATCATCAAATTCAATATTTATCGTGTTTGACAACAAACAACTAATGGCATATTTATTTTTTTGTCTTAACCTTTCTAGATATTAGGGAAAGTGGTCTTTGATAATTTGACACTTGTGAGATAGGTAAGTCCTACCCAAAGATTATTCCAATCAAAATTCAAATAGGAGCTCATTAATCTCTTGAGATCAATCAAATGGTTATTTACGAGAATACATATCATAAAGAAACCCTACATCAAACAATTGCAAATTCATAAAAGTTTGATGTTTATCTCTATGGCAGTTGATCAGCCAAATAGATGTAGATATGTCTCATAGCTCCCGTGAGAAATTCATTTTTATATCTTGATTCTACAGTCACAGTTTCACCATCATTAATCTTGATTGAACCTGGTTTTGGATAACATACAGACATTCCAACAGCGTAACCTTCCTCATTCCCTGCTTATTTTCCTGTTCCGTATCTTGGTGTTGATGTACACAATATCCTTCCATCCTAATTAATTAATACAAAACTAAAAAAAATATTATCGATTTTGCAGGCACGACCTCACAAGATTCTTTTGACATATAAGTAATTAAAAATTTATTATCGCTTAAGAAATAAATTAAGAAAAAATAATCAAGTTAACAAAACTTATTCAAGTTAATATTAACCTCAACCTGTTCGTATAATGTTGCATTAACCACACATGTATGCATATGAGCAGTGCCATAGATAAGGTAACCATCTTTTATCATGGGGATACTTGGGGAAAATGTCACCACTATTATTTTCTGGAATAGTATACTCTGCCTGTAATAAATTAAGAAATTTTTGTAAATCATTCTCTTCCAACGTCAAATGCGTAATAAAAAGAAACTATTATCATAATTAAGGTTTAAAAACTTATTTTATATTTAAATGCAAATGTTTAGTTGTGAATATGCTATATTAGTAATTAGAGTTTCTATGAGCCTCCTTCTCATGTGTCCAAGCTCAATCATTTAAGTTACGTCTCGATCATAACGTACATAATTTATTTCATCATGACTTGAAAAATATAATTTAAATAACTTATTTACCAGACATTCATGGATTGTTTCGGAACCATTTGTTCTAACTCGATCAGTGGAGTCGAGTATATAAAATCTAAGTGGAATTTGGTGTTGGTCCGAGTCAACCCATGTTACTTTGTATCTTTAGGCAAGCTTTTTCCTTGGTGCTTTGTTGAATTTGGGGGGTTTAGGTAAAGAATAAGAGGAAACAATAAGAAAGAGAGAAAAGAATAAGAAACAACAATAATATTGATGATGACTAAAAGAATATGTTTACATTATTTACATAATTTACATGATAAAACAGTACGACGGCCTTGGTATTTATAACCAAGTGAACTAATTTAAATCTAAACTAAATCCCTTAATTATAGGGAATAAAATAAACATACCTAAATATATTTTCTCAACAAATATAATATAAAATTTATACATATCTTAACATATTCTAACATGCTTCAAACCCCTTTCTTAATTTGCACTGTAAGTTATCTTTGCAACAAAAGATCTCTCCTTTATATTCGGGGGTCAATGGTTCTCCATGAATGTCAGTTGACACATTATAAAATTTTTGTGGGAGATTAAATTGGTCACACCTATTCACTTCAGCTTTTTCTATTTTCCGTGCCACGTGTATAAATGACCATGATGTTAAATAACCATTTCTCTTCCCACCCTTCTGGAATATTTGCAGGGTTTCCTTGTTCAACTGCAAATGGATAAGGAATTTTTGTAGTTGTACCTCGTGCTTCACTTCCAAAACCCCAATAATGTGGAAGAATACGTTCGTTGCATGTTCCATCATTTCTTTTGAAAATGGGACCCCCAAAAGGTTTGGTATGATCATTAGAATCATGTGAATATGACTTATTTTTCCTTACAATATATTTTATAGCAAAATAATGATGAAAGTAAGTTTCATATAATGGTACAGAATTCCCTTGTTCATCAATTATATCAACGTCAAAGCTCTTGACTCCTATATGACTCGTTGGAAACTCAATATCAAACATTCCTTTTGCAACAACTTCTCCATGCCCCACTTCAAACTTTTATGACAAATATGTTGCTGATTGTATATTAGGAGACTTTATTTGTGAGTAAGTTGTGCTTGATAGCATCACAAGTGTTGATAATGAGAAAATAAATGTTTTAGAGATCAATCTCATGTTTACCTGCATGTGAATGATTATTGTTACATAATTAGTTATGAATAGTGCTTATAATGTTATCTGTTTTTGCATAAATTTATATATAAACATTAATTAAAATAAGTGTTTGAAATATCATAGGGAAATTAATTGGATGTTAATGTGTACCACATGAGATGTCATAATGAATATTTGCTTCTTCTCGAACTTCGAAGAATCTTTTCAATTAAAAATTGGTAGAAGACAACTTTGTGAAAATGTGAAGATCTTGCATGTTTCCTACTTTTATAGTTGAAATCTTAAAGGTTGGCGTAACTTTGATGAGGACTGTCTTACTTTTTTTACACACCAACTCATACATTGAATCCTATTTTTAGGTGTATGAGGTATTTTTATTTATTGGTGAGTTGTTACAAAAAAAAAAGATACAAGATTCGTTAAGAATCAATTTGGGAGGCTTTTTGATTTGAGTTTAAATAAGAATATTTCAGTGGCAGATATGTGTAGATCAGGTTGGGGTTTTGGTGGAAATGGGTGGGTGTGGCGCATACGTTTATTTGCGTGGGAGGAAGAGTTATGGGGAGAGTGTTGTTTTGCTTTGGCTAACATTGTTTTGCAGGATTCTTTATCGAATTCTTGGGTGTGGTTAGCAGATCCGAACGCAGGTTATTCTGTTGGAGGGGCATATCATTTGTTGAGTCATTTGGTTCCGATAGACTTGTCAACTGATAGCGAGTTAGTTTAGAACAAGTTTGTTCCGTTGAAAATTAATATTTTTGCTTGGAGGCTTCTTAGCAACAGACTACCTACTAAGTCCAACTTAATTGTTCGTGGTTGTTTGCATAATGAATCGGCCATGTGCACCGCTGATTGTGGAGTTCTAGAGGATTTTAATCATCTTTTTCTGAATTGTGCTTATCTTTGTTCGATTTCGGGTGATATTATTAGGTGGGTGGGTGTGTATTGCGCTCTCCCAAATAATGTTATCTATCTTACTCATCAATTTTGTTGAGCTCACATGTTTCGTAAAGAAATCAAGTTGTGTCTTGAAGCAATTTGGTTAGCTTCAGTTTTTGGTGTATTTGGAAAGAAAGAAATAAGAGAGTGTTTGATCATAAGGCCGCCTCTCGTGACAGATTAATTTTCAACATCAAAGTTCAAGTTTGGTGGTGGTTGAAGGCGAGGAAAAAGGACTTTTGTTTTGACTTACATCATTGGATGATGAATCCATCTGCTTGTTTAGGTCTTACACATCTTTGATATTTTGTTCATTTTATTGTTATGCTTGTAATAACTCTTTATTTTTAGGCACTCTTTGTGCTTAAAGTTTATATATATATATATATATATATATATATATATATATATATATATATATATATGTATATTCATTTGGCTTCTTAAAAAAAAAAAGAATTTATTAGAAATCTGACAACAAGTCATTTTGAAAAATATTGACTAGCTATTTATGGGTATAATAAGTTTTTTTCGATTACATATCAACAAAGATATTGCACATAATAGAAATAATTTTCAACGATTAACTAGTTAGAGATTTTCTTTTAATTTTTTTTGTCAAATGGTTTCATCGGAAAAAATTGTGAATCATATGGAATAAAATTAATGTTACTTCATATACTTTTCTAACCGTTGGATAAATAATAAGTCCCTTTGATATGCAATATTTTGTATATCACAATATTTTACGGTGTAACCCTCTATCAATTATTACAAATTAAATAAGATTTAATAGAATTTTATATTATTTATATTTAAATTTTTTAATAACACACTTAATTTTTTTTAAAGAGATTACATATCTGAAATATTATTACCACAAAAAGAAATTAATACGTGATATTAGCTTTTTATTTTTGTTGTGTGTAATTTTAAAGAGAATTTTTTTTCTTCTCATGACTCAAATTCTGAACTTAAGATTACTAGCTAAATTGAAAAATAGATTCATTTCATCCTATTTAAATATTTTTGAATAATTTGGTGGCTTCATCGTGTAGTGTGAACAAGATCTCTAACATGTAATTAAGAGTATCGGAAATGGAATTGTAAATACATAATAAGAGATTAGTTGAACTAAGTAGTAGTAAATAGGTAGAAAAGAAATTCAAATTATACATTCCAACTTGTACATTTCATTTTTCGATATTACAAACAAGTGTAAATAATTTTTACATCAACTTTAAACCACAAGATTTTACCATATTTCACTAGTTATTTGAAAATGTTATAAGCTTAAGAATTTCATACACTCCTGGTGGAAACACAGACTTTTTTAAATCGCGATCGAACTCTGAATTATCAGACTTCATTTCACAGAAAATCCGAGAATTAATGTAAGAAAATACTTTTAGAAACACTTTTACATTTATTATATAAAGTATGTTCTTGAACTATAAATCCGCAATCATATAATATCAGTATGAGTGGCTCCATCTCTTAATTTTCTTATCTTTAAAAAAAAGTGTTGACTGCGGTTAACAGTAGTACTGTATCATCAGTAGGAAAAACATCGAAGAATCCAAAAATCGTAAGAAAGTGAGAGAGGAAAATGGATGAGCGATAGAAAAATCATTGAAGAATCCAAATATTGTAAAGAAAGTGAGAGAGAGAAAGATGGATCAAGATCAAGTGAATGACAACAAATATCTGACTGAGAGTAAGTAAAAAGGCAAAAGGAATGAGAGAGACTTTAACGTCTTGAAAGCTAACAAGGAAGAGAGACATGTGATCCCTCTAGTCTAGGCTATTACTAGACCATCTCCAATGGTAGTTTTTATACCATTAAAAATCAATTCTTAATAGAAATTACTATTGGAACAATTCACTTTTGAATTGAATTCTTAATAGGAACAGATTCTTAAATAAGAATTTTCTCTCCTCAAGGGCCCACTTTAGTTTTCATTAAAATATATATTTTTATGGGACCCGTTTACTTTTATATATTATTAATAACTAAAATATATTGTGATGTAGAGTTCTTGATGAGACCCATTTAGAGCATCCACAATGGTAGATCTTATACTATTAAGAACCGGTTCTTAATAAGATCTACCATTGGAGCAGTACAATTTTGAATTCTTAATAGGAACCGATTCTTAAATAAGAGTTTTATCTCTCCTCTGGAGTCTACCTTAATTTTCATTAAAATATATTTTTATGGGACCCAATTACTTTTATATATTATTAATAATTAAATAATTAAATGATTAATTAATATAGTTATTTTTAAAATTATGTAATTCTTAAATTTGGTAATATTATTTTAAATTAATTTTCGAATTTTAATTATTATTTTGAATTATAAAAAAATAGTACATATTAATTTTGTAATTTTATAATCCAATTAATTTAATAGTATAAAATATGAATTATTAAATAATAAGTTATTGTGATGTGAAGTTATTGACGGGACCCATTTAGAACTTTTGGAGAGGTGCTGGGTTGGAGAGATTGGATGCTTATTAAGAACTATTATTAAAAAATTATAAATGAGTGATGTGTACATGTGGGACCCAGTTAAGATCTCAAACTTGGGGAGCTCCATTGGAGATGACCTTAGAATTTTTGAAAAGGTGCTGGTTGGAGGTATCGAGTGCTTATTAAGAATTGTTACTCCCTCCGTCCCAAAATAATTGTCACATTTTACCACTGCCCATTTGCCGATGCATAATTTTGATCATTAATATTTTTAGTTGTGTATTATTAAAAATTATGAAAATTTGATATTTTGATAGTACTCATCAATACAAATTTAACAAGATCTCATATGTTAATATTTGTGTTTATACATTAGTAAAAAAATATAGTCAAAGTAACTTGTATGAATAGTGCACATGGTCAAATTGTGACTATTATTTTGAGATGGAGGAAGTATTAAAAAATAATAAATAAATGATTTGTACACGTGAGAATTAGTTAAGAACTCAAATTTGGGAAGCTCCATCGTAGATGATCTTACAAATTTACAATTATATGATCATTCTCAAAACAAAAAAAATTGTTACTATTAACTAGTGTTTTGGGGCAGCATTTTCAAAAAAAAAATACCAAATATCAAATTTTAAGAGATTGAAAGAGAGAGGGCACGTGGAAGTCAGTTCCACAGCCATGCATGCTTGAAATTAGTCAGAACCCCACCAAACCATATCCCAACCCAGCAACCAACTACGATAAAAAAAATATTTTATTTTTTGTAAGAATTGAAGAATGAATAATTAATTAAAGTGTCAAATATTGAATGTTGTAAATATATTATTATAATAGATTCTATTTAGTTTTATTTAGCCTCTAAGTTAGGCTCATTAGGTATATCATAGTCTATTTAAACTCTTTAGTGATTGTATTCAATAGACAATTCTAATGTTACACATATTTTATTCATCATTATTTTATTCAACATGGTATCATGAGCTCCCGTTTTTGGGAAACGCTTCCGCATAAACCCTAGCTGCCATAGTTGAATTTTTTTTTTTGTTTTCATTCTTTCTTTGCAAACAACCATTAACTTGTCCTTCTTAGGGGTGTAATTGGACCGGTTTGGATCGGTTTTGAGTGAATCCGATGTCCGAACCAATGAACTCTCGATTGGTTCGGTTTGGTTCGGTTTTTAGTGTTTTTCAAAAATGAATCCAAACCAAACTCATCGGTTTGGTTCGGATACTTTAATCGGTTTTATACCACATTTTTTTCCGATGTATTTCATGCTATTATTTTTTTTTCCGATATATTTTTTTCCAATAAGTTCATCAAATAAGTTCATAAAATTCAAAATACAATTCATTAAATAATTTCTTCATATACAAAATACAATTCTTTTCCCATAAATTCATCAAATACATAGTACAATCATATTGAAATTAAGTTCATAAGTTTTCCAAATAATAAATTACAACAAAAATAAAACTTCAAGTTAACTTCATCTCTAGTAAGACGTATTCCGGCAACACTTGACATGAGAGGTTACTGTTTTTTGAGAGTTTGAGATAAAATATATGAGAGCAGTACAACGTGAGAGTGTTGTGTTGTTTGCGCAATATTGAGAGATGAGAACTGAGAGTAGCGTGAGGTTTTTTGCTGTTGTGACTGTGAGGAGACTGAGTCTGAGAGTTTCTAAGTTAAGATTTGTATTGTGATGTGAGTATGCGAGAGATTTTTTTTATAAGTAGTTGTGCATGTTTTATTTTTGGGAATGTGTTAGATTGGGATATGAAGGGACAAAAGAGACATCATTGGAGAGAACAACAAATATGAGAATGTAAGATATGTCATGTTTTTTTTTTTAATGGGGGTGGGAGGTGTAGCACAACTGGTTGAACTAGTTGAGCTAAGGGTTAAAGGAGTTGGAGGTCTAAGGCTCAAGTCTTGACAACGAGAAAAACTAACATATAAAGTAGTAATATACTAACAACAATTTGTCAGTCAGAAAAGAAAAGAAAAAAAAGAGTTTTTTTTAACGGAGACTTAACACTTATTGATGGCAGAGGAGGTCTCTGTCAAGTCATAAAATAGAGTGGGTGTTAGTGACATCACACAAAATTCAGGGGAGATTAATGTATTTTCCCTTTTTTTTTAATAGATGTGGGCTACTTAAAAATAATTAACTTAATAATAATATATATTTTGTAAAAAAAAACTTAATAATATATATATATCGGTTTGGTTCGGTTTGTTCATCGGTTTTTAAAATTCGATCCGAGAACCGAACCAAACCACATCGGTTTTCAATTGGTTTGGTTCGGTTTTTAATCCGAACCATAAGAATCGGTTTTTTCTCGGTTTGGATTGGTTTGGATCGTCGGTTCAATTGGATTTTTCTGATCCGCTTACACCCCTTTCTCGTTTCTCATACTTCTAGTGAACCTACCAAAACTTCATATGCACCATCGTAACCGTCTCCATATTACGAGTCCGAAGCCGAAACAAAGCCGCCAAAAACCGCCTCACGCGCCTCTTCTATACCGGCGCGTGACAACCACTTGCACCGCCGTCACCCGCGCGTGTTGTACACGCGCCGCCCTAGAGGTCTCCGTTTTTTACGATTCCGGTGTCAGTTTTCTCGTCTCGGCCTGCTCTTTCCATTGGCGTGTTCAAATAAATTTTCTGAGATACTTAAATTTTAGGTATTTTTTTTATCGTCTCTTTCGACGTTAATCTTGTTTCGTTGCTCGGTTTTCTTTTGCTCCAATGGAAGACAATCCTCCGCCCCCTCCACCTCCACCACCTCCGGTTATTCCACCTCCTTTTAATGCGAATGATTTTGTCATTCAAAAAGGTTATTGGCTTAATGGGGAAAAAAAGTATTTTCAATGGTCTCAATTAATTCGTCAGACACTGAAAGATTGTGATATGATTGACCATCTTGAAGGTGATCCTCCTCCGGTCACTGCTCCTAATTTCTCTTCTCGGGATAAAGATGATTCTGTTAGTATTACTTGGCTTTGGAACTCCATATCTCCAGAAATTAGTAGAAATTGCATGTTTCTCTCTACTGCACGAGCAATTTGGGATTACCTCAGTTGCAGTTATTCCATGAAACAAGACATGTCTGCTTGTAATGACTTAAAGAGGAAAATCTTCAACAGCAAGCAAGGAAATCTTCTGGTCACCGAATATTTTGGGGTTCTCAATGCTCTTTGGATTAAACTTGATCAATATCAGAATTTGAAGATGGAGTGCAGTAACGACGCTGTCATTCTGAATGCTGTAGTTGAGAGGGATAGGATATTTGATTTCTTGGTAGCATTCGGGTCCAAATTTTGGGAAAGGAAAAACTCCCCACTCTTACTGAAGTGTTTTGCACGGTTCGTAGCGAAGAAACTCGTCGTCATGCTATGCTTAACCAACATCCTCCTAATGTATCTGCACTCGTTGCCGGCAAAGGACCACAACCATCTTCTGACATATTCTATTGTGACTACTGCAAAAAGCCTTGGCATCACAAGTCCATGTGTTTCGACCTACATGGAAAAGAACAAGTTCTTAGGCGACGGGGAGGCTCTCGTAATATGCAACAGAATCGGGCACACGTTGCAAAGGGATAAACTGACTTGTCCTCTTTCAGCCAGAATGATGTGGATCGTTTACAGTCTCTTCTTGCTTCCATAAGTAAGCCTTCTGGATCTGGGTCTTTAGCAATTACTGGTAAGAATGTGTACTCCCGATCCTTTACTGCTTGTGGTATTATTCCAAAAAAAGCTTGGATTCTTGACTCTGGTGCTACTAATCACATGACTTTTGATTCTAGTTTACTATCCTCTTATACTTCACCTTCGAGTGCTCCTTATATCACTATTGCCGATGGCTCTCATGCTCGTGTTGTTGGCATTGGACATATTGACTTGCAACCTTCATTCAAGTTGCAATATGTGCTTCATGTTCCTACGCTTTCCAACAATTTAATTTATATCCATCAGCTTACCCGTGATCTAAATTGTAAAGTAATTTTATTTGCTTCTCATTGTGTTTTTCAGGACTTGACCTCGGGACAGACGATTGGAATTGCTAAAGAAAAGGAAGGGTTATACTACTTCTCTGATGAGCAGATGGTCTGAGGGTATTGTCTTCCTCTCTCCAGTCTGAATCTTCCTCTTCTGCCTCACAAATTTGGCTGCAACACAAGCGTCTTGGTCATCCCCCATTTTCTATAATTAAGTCTATGTATCTGTTGTTGTTTTCACGACATTCTGTTGAGTCGTTTAAGTGTGATGTTTGCAAGTTAGCAAAACACCACCGTGTTTCCTTTTCTCCTAGTTTTAATAAAAGTGATGAACCATTTAATATTATTCACTCTGATGTTTGGGGACCTGCCCCTACCGCTAATGTTTCTGGTGCAAAATGGTTTGTTTCCTTTATTGATGATTGTACTCGATTAACTTGGGTCTTTTTGATGAATACTAAATCAGAAGTACCGCAATTATTTATCCAGTTTTATAATATGGTAAAAACACAATTTGGGAAAGGTATAAAAAGACTTCGTTCAGACAATGGTAAAGAATATGTTAATCATACCTTGTCTGACTTCACCAGTAAATTAAACATGGCATACTCCATGAATTCACATGTGTCGACAGCCCTCAACAAAATGGAGTCGCAGAAAGAAAAAACCGTCATTTACTTTAAGTTGCTCGATGTCTTATGTTTCAAATGTCTGCGCCCACTTCATATTGGGGAGAGGCAGTCCTTACCGCTGTCTATTTGATTAATCAAGTCATATCTCGTGTTTTAGGTTATACCAGTCCTATTAAATGCATGCTATCACATTTTCCTTCTGCTCCTATTTTACAAAATCTTCAGACCCGTGTGTTTGGTTGTGTTGCCTTTGTTCATGTTCATAAACAATATCGCAACAAGTTGGATCCTCGTGCAGTCAGGTGTATCTTTCTAGGTTATGCACCTAACAAAAAAGGGTACAAATGTTATCATCCTCCCAGTCGTAAATTTTATGTCTCCAAAGATGTCACTTTTCATGAAAATGTGTCGTACTTTACTCGTCCTCAGTCTCAGGGGGAGAATGTAAATGACTTAGAGTCTGAGTCCGAGTTTCTGGTCTTGGGTCCCAGCCTCCCTAGAACACATGTTCATGCACCCACTTCTGAACCTGAGCCTACAAGTGTTCTTGGTCCTTCAATGTCTTCTGTTTTGGAGGAATCAACACCTTCAGGACCAACTCGGGGGTATCAAAGAAGAAGTAAACCCGTTCCGCTCCAACAACAAACTCAATCGTATGAACCGGTGGTAAGCACTGAAAATGATCATCATATTGATAATTCTCATATTTCTGATACTGACCCGAATGATGTACCTCTTGCTTTGAGAAGAGAAAAGAGATCATGTCCCTCCATATATAGACGTCCTACTTCTAATTTTGTTTCTTATAAACAACTCTCAACACAATGGGAAGATCCTATGAAGTTATGTTACGATAATAAAGATGTGCTTACCAACAGAGCAATTCAACCAACGCGCTTGCAAGCTTCGAATGATTGATATCTATTCATCAGCTTGAGGTGGAGTGTTGTAAATATATTATTATTATTATTATTATTATTATTATTATTATAGATTCTATTTAGTTTTATTTAACCTCTAAGTTAGGCCCATTAGGTATAACATAGTCTATTTAAACTCTTTAGTGATTGTACTCAATAGACAATTTTAATGTTACACATATTTTATTCATCATTATTTTATTCAACATAGAAGGAAACAAAATATAGCAAAGTTATCTTGTAACTTTTGTATCAAGTATTTTAAAAATATTAAAAGGATAATGTTTACATGTGTCATAAAGGCGTACTATGTGCACATCTGATGCACGGATATTCCATTTGTGGGAGAGTATCGGTACCGGGTACGTACCCGTACCAGTATCAGATACATACCCGGACCTTAATACTATAGTTAGCATGATATATGTGTTTTAATATACCAGTGTTCTCGACTGGGCCTAGCAAGCACATCATTAGAACTCATCATTTGAATACCTCTTTAACACTTCATTATCCTCATCCTACCACGGCTATAATATACAGATTATACACTCACACCTACAACGATTCAATTCATCCTTTTAAGTTTATTAATTAATTTGGTCCACCCTATTTCTTCTTAATGATCCTCTTCAATTTGGGAATTTTAATTAATTATTCATCCTCGTCTTGTTACTAACTATTGGTGGTTACTACAATTCAACGATTCTTTGGACGACAATTACACCGTATAAGTTCTAATTTAAACTACACGTATTCACGAGTTTTCCATATGATCCTTTGCTTGGATTACTTCCTAAGTGTATATATTAATTAAGGAACTGTTATATATACTGTTGTAAATATATTATTATTATTATTATTATAAATTCTATTTAGTTTTACTTAGCCCGGCTCTAAATTAGGTCTATTAGGTATATCATAGTTTATTTAAACTCGTACTCGATACACAATTCTAATATTACACATATTTTATTCATGGTTATTTTATTCAACATATACTATTTTTAGCTACTACTCATAAGTGTTTTAATGTCGAAAACGAAGTACTGGAACGCCCGACACTTGCTATACGTCCTGACTAGCTCGCTGGGCAAGCAACCTTCTCGCTAGGCGAGATACCCTGTTCCAAAATCCCCATTAAGAACACAACTTGTTTTGTTGTTATGGCTCGCCAAGGGAGCCTTCATCCCCTGAATCCAGGAAAACACAACTACTTTTGCTCTCGTGATTAATTTTGAACCCTTACGACCCAAAATTAATATAAAACTTATATATTATTTTCATGAATTAAAACATCTTGTGCAGCTTTGATCATCCTAATTATTGCCTCTCATGTTTTAGTATTTTAACAATACAAAAGTTCAAAAGCAACTCACATCATTAAATGGAAAAAACACACCACAAATTGAAAAAAGAACACACGAAGCATATGACATAACATGATGCGAATTGAAACAACAACCTATACAAAACACAGAATCAACTGAAAATTAAGAGAAATAGGAAAAACAAGAGAAAAGAACTCTCGTCTACCCAAACTATATATTAGCTGTGAATCTACCCACCCCCTTACCTCAGTTTGCAAAAAATTCTCTAATGGTTTATGCTAATGGCTGATCCTTGTTGTTCCTCTTTTGCCCCACTCTTAGCTATTCCTTATGTTTTCACATAAAAACTTTTTTCTTGGTTAATAGTGGCTAATCCCATTTTTCCTTTAAAACTTAGTTAGATTCTAATTCACACCCCATCTTTTCTCTAAAAATCACATAGTCCATAATACGAACTCAAAGCCCAATTCTTTTCTTTTTTCTATTGTTTTACCAGCCCCTACCCCCTCTTTCTGCTCAGTTTATTATTCGTACCCCTTTATCTCCTTTCCTATTAAATTCTTATTTTCTTCATATACGACTACTCTCCCTCATTTATTTTCTTATTTTAATTAGAGTTAAATATCTTTTTGGTCCTTATAGTTTCCTAGAATTTTGTTTTTAGTTCCTGAAGATTTTTTCCACACTTTTTTGTCCCTGAAATTTTGTCAGTCAATGTTTAACCCTTTTAATTATTAAAATTAACTAAAATTATAATTAATCAACTATTCTAAATATTGGGGTGTTACGATTTCTATAAGATAGTACTAAATACGACTGTGAAAATAATTTAAAATTTTGAATAATACATATGAATTGATTTAAAAGCAGACACCAAAAATTGTGACGAAAAATTAGATACTCATACAAACAAAGTGGATAGCGGAGAAATCAGAATTTGAATCGCAATCATGACATTTGACCTAATAATTTTGATATTTTTATTAGTTAAACTAAAATTTATGGGCAATTACGAATCGTTTAACCCATGAAGAACTGATAAATTATAAATACTAGCATTAAATAATTTTAAAATAGTTAAAAAAAAATTTACCCTTAATAAAATATGAAAGATCCAAAGAAACATTGGAGGACTAGACAACGACTCATGGTGTAAGAAACTCTATGACTCATTATAAACCTTACTGGTAGAGAAAAAAAGAGTGTAGAGATAAATAAATTAAAGATAAAATATAAACAATAAAACAAAATCTATATAAACGTAAATCTAGACTATTGTGATTTAAATCATTCTAAAAGTAGAGCTAAGTAAATTATTCCACCAAGTGAAGCTATGTTTTAGATAATTCATGACTCGTTTGTTTTGGATTTTTAAAAAAATAGATTTTGTAGTGTTAGAAAATTTTATATAAAAAAAATTTACTAAGAATTTTTTTATAAAAGATTCAAATGAAAATTTTGTTTAAATAGTTATTTTAGGTATTTCATCATTTTATTGAAAAAAAAATTTGGATATCAAAATTTCAAAAAAAATCACTTTTTTGAAGATATTTCAAATAGATTTTCATAAAAATCATTTTTGAAATACAACTTTTTATAAAAATTGAGATTTTGACTATTTTTTTTTCTTCAATGATGTACGTCTATGTTATATGATGTCAAAATTATTGTTTGAATTTAGAAAAAATAAATATAAAAAAACTTGAAATATTTTGAAAAACGGTTTTATAAAATCCATTTTCAAAAATACAAAGAAAAAATCTATTTTTTTTTAAAGCTGAAACAAACGGGTCCTCAATGTTGACCATTTTTTTTTTCACCACCAGTTTAATTTGGTTCGGGGGTCAGTTCTGACATCAAGTGGTTTCAGCCCCTTCCCGATCGCAGTTACGGGGATCGAACCATGATCCTCGATCCCTACCAAGTTCAGCGTCAATCTCCACTGAACTAACTAACGATTGGTAATGTTGACCATTTTATCAGCATAACAATTCTCATATATATGAAAATGTGAGTCATTTTAAAATACATTTGGAAAAGAAGATACATATAATTTTTCTATCTTGTTATGAAGAGTTCAATGCATAATGCGAGGTTGCATAGAGCGCAAAAGCTATGAAGCTTCGATACTTCAAAAATGATGAAGTATCGTGTCTGATACATGTCTGATATTGTTGGAACAAAGTTCACATTGGTGTGTGAATTGAAAATAAAATTCTTGAGTCTCGCTTTGTTCGGGTACTAGAACATATTAGTGTGTGTAACATACTAGTTTGTAAGTTTGGAAAAATAAATAATCAAGTCCACATTGGTAAGGTTGTACCATTTATTTATTTATTTATTTAATTTATTGTGATTTATTTTCCATATTTTTGTAACTGTCAAATTTATGAGAGAATAACTCTATTTGAGGGCTACACTGTAAAACCTATATGGCATTCACATTGGCTAGCTGCCACTAATTTTTTGTGGAATTACATAGAGAAGCAAATAGAAATCAGCATTTTGTATTTTGGCTGAGCATCATACACCTATGACCTATGTCCCTCATAAGGTTAGTAAGGATTCTTTCTTAATATATTATTATTCTTATCTTTGTTGAGAAGAATGAAATCAAGGTGTATGTTGAAAACAATAGAGCATATATGGTCTGGTACTTTTCATCTTCCGTTGTGGGATATTAGTAGTCTAAATATATGATCCTAATTACATCATATGATGTTAGTTTTTTCACTGGTTCATTCCAAGCAAATTTTTTATTTAAGTACTAGGACAATTATATGAGATGATATGAACCGAATTCAACATGCACTTGTTTTCATCTACAGAAAATTTAGGAATTCTTTGGACTCCTTACAATGTTGTTGACTGACAAGGATATTATAATTAGACATAGTAATTGGATTTGTAAATCAAGAAGAGTTGCGTTAGGTTTTCTTCCTAATTGTTTAGAGCTGAATTGAAGTTTTTGCTATGTGCTTTGTGATACTAATATCATTTGTTAATATTAGTATTAATTTATTCGGGTGATTGAATTATATTAGAATATTTCATAAGTTGAAGCTTTGAATAAAAAGGGAAATCTTATTACTATTAATTTGATTTATATTATGAGTGATAAAAGTATCACTAGTTCCATCAAATTAAGAATGATCATAGTACCATAATCCCTTTAAATTGAGATTGGTCTTAGTACCATATTAGAATGACCTCAGTGTCATTATATTGATTGATATTGTAGTATCAATACGGTGGTATCGTAGTACCAATGAATCATAGATTGATATTGTAGTATCAATATGGTGGTATCGTAGTACCACTGATTCATAGATTGATATTGTAGTATCAATTCGAGTGGTATCGTAGTACCATTCAAGAAGGTGTATTCTTTGACCGATTTCTACCGTGCAGTAGTAAATCGGTATACAGTTGTAACTGGGCTGTTTTATCCTGGGGACTTCGTGGTTGATAGTCTGCTTGCACAATTTTGGGCAGTGCCGCAAAACGTCTTAAAGAGAGCGACCTAGTCCGCGACTCAACTCAGTAATCTCTTCGGTGGCTGAAAATTATTTTTTAATGAATTTTTAACTCCAGTCCCAACATATATTGATACTCTATCGGAAAGTACCAGACAATTAATATTATTTTTTTAAAGAAATAATTACCGATACGCGTATTAGAGAAGTATCAGACAATTAATGTTCTTTGAAGATAGAAATGGAGGAGATGCGACTGATACAATCTGTGTTTCCTCTTAAATAGTGAATGTTAGAGTATGATGTTCTTTATGAATTGTCAACTATGACTTTTTTGGGTGGCACCGATGATTTTTTTGGATAATATTGTTTATATCTTTTTTGAGTAGTAATTACTTAACTTAAAATATGTAATTGTCACTTATTTGCTCAGTTTGAGTAATTTGAATGTTAATTTATTATCATTATCGATTTTTGTTATGTTTATATATTGTGGTGTATTTAATTTTAAATTTAATTTTTAAATAACGTATCGTGGCCATATCGTATCAAAAATTTTGAAAATTTTCCATATCGCCGTATCGGTATCGTGTCACATATCCGAACTTCATAGCGCAAAAGAAATACTCAATATTGAAAGCATAACAACCTCAATAATTACCTTGATAGTTCGTGAATACTCCATACCACATGCTACATTATGAGAATTACCATAAAAGAGATTGTCACGATATTTCTTTTAATTTTAGATAGAAGCCTTCCAGTATGAACCTTACATTAAAAATTTTAAGAATCACAAATTCTGTTACATAAAACAGTTACAGTAAAATTTATTTATAATAATAACTTAAAAGGTTAATTTTTAAGTTATTAGACTGAAAGAATTAATTAAATCGCTGAGATGCTTCTTTTAAGAAGTGAAAGGTTAATTAAAAGAATTAAAATACTAGTAAAAACTAGTAGAAGGAAGAATGGTACGGATGTTAACCGTTTTAAGGGTGAAAAGTGTAGTTACTCATCACTCACTCACTAGTCATTCCTGGTGAACTGAGCATGTGTCCCTCCTAAGCTGATCGTGGATCAGAGTCAGACTCATGTGTCCATCCATCCATTAGCTTAATTAGAAGACAGACAGACACTCTCTCTTTCTTCGAAAGGTCAGATCAAAACGTCTGCATCACATCCTTCACATGTATTTTTCGACTTGTCAAATCATTTCACACTCTCACTCTTGTGTATACATATACATACATATTTATATTTCTCTATCAATTCAACCACCATCACCATCGCTAAATTACACTACCCTTTTGTCGCCATTCTATTTTCTTTTTCCCTTCAATTAACCCTATTTTTAATAATCCTAAAATTATTATTACACCACCATGTCCATCTTGTCATACAAAAATACTCGTGGTATTGTTTACGCTGAATATCCGTAAGTTTTTTTTTTGTCTTAGATGAAGTGGTAATCTACTGAAATTAAATCTACAAATTATTGTGAGATCTTGAGTTAGAACCCGAATTACGATGTTTGGCCTAATAATTTCAACATTTTTGCAAGTTGAGTTAGGACTTATGAGATAATATCGGTCAATTTTAGTTGAGTTTGGTATAAAAATTAATATAAATTTAGAATATATATGTATTAAGTGTTAGGGATGAATATCATAGAAAGAGAGAATTAAGAGAAGGAATGGATCAATAATGGTTGATCTTTATTAATCACACAAGCGCAATTTATAGTGATTACAATTGCATAGATTGCAAAGCAAGTAACTGAAATTAAACTAAACAACTAACTGTCTTAACTACCATAGTTAGTTATAACAGACTAACAAACATAGACAGTTACAGCTATACACACATAATGCTATAAAGCATTATGTACAACATCTTGGTAATTGAATTGCTTTCTCAACATTAAGATACATTTCACACATTATTCATTAATATAGTATATTATTCTTATAAGTTTATAAAGTATAACATTTCTATCCCCGTGAACTTAGCTCAGTTGGTAGGGATATCGCATTATATGTGCAGGAGCCCGGGTTCGAATCTGAGACATTCCACTTATTCACCTTTAAGGTGAATTTTCTAACCACTAAGCTACTTGAACAAAAAAAAGTATAAGACTTCTCTTTTCTATTAAAATATTGATAAAAATAACAAAGCCAAGAGTAAATGAAATTGAGAGAAAGATGGAGGGAAAGAAGAAGAAAAAATAATTTTTATTTTAATGGTTGTTGGATCTATTGTTTATATGAGAGACCAGCATCCTCCTATATGCTATTGTTTATATCTATTTTTATCATTTATTAACCTGACACCTGACCTGTATTCGACCGAATGCTTCATTGTATTGTCAGATTTTAGTATTGATAATGAGTTTGAAAGAGACAAATTAAAGTTAAGGTCAACTTTAATTATTTAAAGGCTTGTTGGAATGTTAAATAGGAGTTTGGTCAATTACTAAATAATAAAAAATGTAAAAAATTCAAAAATAATATTTTTTTAAAATTTTGTAAATAATATAAATAATGCTACTTCTTCCTCAATTATAAGAAAATATTTTACTTTTTAAATTCATTTGAACTAATTTAGTTTGGTTTTCCGCTTTAAAAATCAATGAACTGTGAACCGTATCTCTTAATAATGCTTTATTTTTTTATAAACATCAGACAACATATTAATATTGTGCAATTGATAATAACATACGGAATTTGTTTTTACTAGAGAAATAAAATTATGTTCTTATATTTAGTTTTGTATTATAAAACATTATCTAATTAAATAAGGAAATGAAATGAAATTATTTTATTTTTTGGTTACAATTATTTATTTTATTTTGGGATTTTTTTAAATGTATTTAATTTAAAGTTCTTTGAAAAATATAAAATAATTTTCATGAAAAAATAATAGTTTTTTTTTTGTTACTAAAAAAAATAAAGATATATATATTGGTTGGAAAAAAATCGTAATAAATCAATCAACTGAATTGAACCACATCAATTAAATCAACAGATTTTCATTTCTAAAAAAATTAATATTGAATTAAATCAAATTGATAAACATTTCATATTGACATTTTTAAAAAAAAAACTCCACTCAAACCTAACAGAATTACACCCAAATCCGAATTACACCCATACAACCTACCACTATTACCTGCTCTTTTTGTCCATTAACTTAGAGAAGAATGTACTATAAAGAACATTTCAAATCAATTACTACATACTGTTGCGACATGACTTCATTTAATTTTGGTAGTATTTTTTTTTTATAGCATATGACTTCACTTAATTGCATAGTACAGCAAAATAGTTTTGAATTTCTTTATATAGTATATATATACTACTACCAGATTAGGCATTGGTCAGCTTAGTGAAGATGGTGAATTGGACAAGTATAGAGAAGGCAAGTCCATGCATGAATTTAGTCTCCAAAGCATAAATATGGAAAATCTAGTCCTTTACGTAACAACTTAGTTAAATACATTCACTTCTATATATTATTTTTTTACAATAGAGATGAAAATCGAATTCAATACTTTAATATACTACTAAATTTTTTTACTATTAAATCAACCTTAATGAGTTACGACCCGTTTGAATTAGCTTATTTTTGAGCTTTATGCAAACAGCTTATGCAATTTTAATGTATTATTATAAGTTTGTCAAAGTAGTTTAAGATAAAATACTTTATAAAAATACAATTTTCACTAGTGTTATCTTATAAAATAGCATAAAACCTAATTCATAAATTTAACAACAAACTTATACTATTAACCAACCACGAATATTAATAGAAAAATGAAGTTCTGATGTCCCCGAAGGGACAATAGAAAAATGAAGTTAATCTTTAATTTTATTGTTAAATTTAATAACAAAAGAATCACTACATTCAAAAAAAAAAAATATCACTAATAAATTTTATTTTTTAAGGTGATAGATACTTCGACGGATCGATACATATATGAGAAATATATTGCGAGTAGTCAATCTCCCAAAATGATAAAAAAAATAAAAATTGATGAGGCTGTTATTGATGAATATTTTTAAGAAATTATGTAAGCATATGTTAGGGCAAGTATAAATTTACTCATAAGCAACAACTACTCACAAATAAACTTTGAACATCATTTATGAGAAGGTCACATCATTTGTGAAGAAGATATAGAGTTCCATTCACACAAGCAGTGCATCATCAGGTAAGAAAATAAAATAAAATAAAATTAAGTACTTTGATAAGACTACTCAATAGACAAAAAGTTAGAAGGGCCATGTCCTTTATGAGATGGGATATGAATTTTCCTGACTTATCATGAAGCTAATGCTATAAAAAGTCATATATATATATATATATATATAGTCAATTTACTTTCACCTAAAAATATGTAAAAATAAATTAACAAACGTAAAAAAACAAAATATTATATAAACATGTTTCCTTAATTATAGTAAGTTTATCAAATGAAATATTACAAATATGTTTCTTTAATTATAGTAAATAACTGTGTCATTTTGTTTTATGTGTTTCTTAGTTAATAAATTAATCCATAATTTTGAGCCAAAAAAAATTAATCCACAAAATAAATGACTCATTTATTTTTTGTTACTTAAAAAATATGACAAATATTTGTTTTTAGGCAAAATATATTTATAAGTCATTTAAGTTTTACGTTTGTATCAAATAGATTCTTTAAGTTTTTTAAGTATCGGATATGCCATTTAAATTTTTAAGTATCAGATAAGTACTTTAAGTTTTACGTTTGTATCGGATTGGTTTCTTCCACCATTGGGAGTATTCTTCTTAGCGCTTCAACGAGGTTATCTTTGTATGTTTAGTTATCTACCTCATTTAATTTGTTATGTTAATTATGCTTATGGGTAACTAATTACCTTATGTTAGGTTGAGTAGATGAACTCCCTAGAAATATTTGATACATGTAATTGGTTTAAATTTTTTTATATTACTTGCGATTAGATTTATTATCTTTTGTTCATTCATGCTATATTCATTGGTAGAGATATTTATGAACTGTTCTTAATAATTATTTGTCTTGGAACAAAGCATTTAAATCTTGACCAGAGATAATTAATCTAACCGGCAATGGGTATGAATAGAGCTGTCATAATGGGTCGGACTAATGGGCCGGACCATAAGTCCATGATCTTGGATGGGTCGGGCCTTACAAAACGTAACCCAAAATTCTATCGAGTTTTTCCGGTCCAAGCCCATATATAGAAATCGGATTGGGCTGGGCTAGCCCATCGGGCTTTGGGTTGACCCATTAGCCCATCATTTAATTGATAAAACATATTTATGTCATTTTTGTAAAAATATTATCAATGAAAAATTATCATTTAATTGATAATGTTATAAAACTAATCTAAACATAACTAAGAATATAGAACAACAAAGATGAAGGAGAGAAAGAGAGAAGGGAGAAATAATTGGGTTTGTATTATTCTCTTCAAGTGTATATTCTATTACAATGTGAGTCCTATTTATAGGAAATTACATGGGCCAAATGACATGGGCCAATGCTAATGGGCATCCACCAAATTATTCATAACACTCCCCTTGGATGTCCATTGAGGATATGCCTCATTAAAACCTTACTAGAAAAAACCCTATAGGAAAAAATACTAGTGAAGGAAAAAGAGTACAACATCCTTTATGTGCGAACTGCCTCGTTAAAAACCTTACCAGGAAAACCCAATGGGATAAAACCACGGTGAAGGGAAAAAGAGTGCAGAGCACATTAATTTCTCCCCCTGATAAATACAAATATATATGAGATAAAAGAATGTGAAATAATCTTCTATACTAGTTGCTCCAAAGCTTTGACGATTGTTGGTGACTTGTTGGCAATCTTCTATCTTCGTTATTATATTCTTCTTCTTCAAATTAACAATGTTTGCGATATGATTCTCATGTTGAATTGTTGCAAGAACCCTTTATAAGAAAACTCACAAACATTTGTCTCAAACAAATCACATTCTTGTAATTTTGTTTCACATATCTCCATGAGTGATTGTACTTCCTCGATGTAATGAACAAATAATTTGTTTGTGACTAATACCATTATAAGGATTAGACAAATAACCTGCGTATCTAAAATAACAAAATATATACTAGATGATATATTCAAAATAAATAATAGGTCAACAATGTATTTTCCTCAATTGAACTAACATGTGGTACTCCAGGACCAATCAGCTCTTCATCATTTGCTCGAACTCTAAAAATGACATTACATTGTCGATCTAAAATTAGGGTGCGTAACTAATCTTGTTTTTCATATAGAATCATTTTAGAACCTTTTGTATATAAGTTTCATGATTCACAAAAATTTCTTCGAATTTGTAAGAGATGGCATTATCTCATAAGCTCTTCAGGAGTCCTTATGATATCATAAATCTTAAATATAAATGAATTTCATTATCAAATACATTCTTAAAACTGGACAAATGTCATTTTCATATATATATATTTTTTATTTGGAAATATTCAACAAGAATATTATGCAATATGCATATATATTGTTCGAGTATATAAGGAGACTTATTCATGTTCATTAAGTCATCTCATCCTCTCATAAGTATAATCTGATTTATATGTCTCACAAAAACTAAACTCTTCAAGAATTTTCATATAATCATCATTATCAAAATGAGCCACTCAAAAACGTTGTAACACATATGTGCTACTACTTAATAAATTATAAAGAAGTTATGAATTCACTTAAGGTGAATACGCCTCTTGAAAATGATAGACATTTATTAATATCCTTGAATAACAAGTCAAACTCAAAATATTTCATTTTTATTATATCTTTTCACGTGAAAATTTATTCATATCTAATTATTTTCATCTTCAGATGTATGGACTACTGGTCCAAAAATCTTTCGCTTTGCAAAGCTAGTATAATAATGTATACCAATCATGTCTATCTATTTGGTCAATAATTTCATTGTCTATAATTCTTAATAGACTTTGATCTATGATCCTCATTATCATCTATCAGATATAGCGCTTTATTATGTGCAAAAATATTGTCAACGTTGACTTCATCTCGGTTTCATCATATTTCATTCATGACATAATTTATTGAGATCTCTTTATTTTAATCAATTACAGGTACCTGATAAGTTCTTCTGGAACTGAAAAATAAAGTATGTCAAATACTCTTTTCAAATTTTCATAACCTCACTTGGGTTATCTTTCTTTTAGCTCCTTATCTTATTTGAGGAATTTATCCTTGAAACCGATTTGCTTACCATGCTTCAAGCGTGGTTAAGGCTCATTTGCAATATTAAATATTCCGACAGGGACATTCATTTTTATTGGAGCATTAGCAGCTGTTGATTGAATTCATAAACTTTGCAAATGATTTATCTTTTGAACTTCTGGTTCATACTGATTTCTAAGAGGATCAAGACGACATAACAATAATTTATTTCAAATATTACATTTGAATTTCTAGTTCATATTTTCAGCTGCTTATTATCTCCCCCTAATATTGGGAAAACTAATTCACCAACTGATAATTAGCCTACTGGGCTGTAAACAAATCTCCAATTATTGGCTCAAGATAATTTATATAATTAGTTGGAGATTTATATCAAAATTATTTTCCCGGTATTCTTTTACGACCCATTAAAATGCATTATATTGGAGCAATTGTACACAACACATCCAAAAATGTTTATATGGGAAATTTAGGTTTATAAACCAAAATACAAATTATAAATTAGGGGAGGATTCACATATATTAAATTGTTGGCTTGATGCGAATAAATATCTAAACATGAATGTTCCCAAAATATAAAATAGAAGTTATGATCTTATAAGTATCGGTCGTGTAATTAACTTTAGATGTCTAAAGAATGGATCTTCAAGTCCATATTTTTGTCTTGTATATATGATCTTATTCAACAAGATGTTTGATATCAATTTCGATTGACATATGATACTTATAAAATTCTTGCGAGAAGATTATATACAACATGAGCTCTTAATCAAATTAGTCAATAAAATAATCTCACAAACTTCTGGTTATGAGTTGACAACAAATATACATGTGACCATTCAGTTGATGCATCAATTAAAATTATATAGTTCTTATTTGGTCCACATGATCATGATCGGTGTATTAATATATAAATATCACCTTTTGTATATGCTAAAAATAAAATATGCTCATTTACTTAATTTATCAACTTTCTTTGGGAACTAGTAACACAAAAATTATCTGAATCAAGGAACTTCGGGCCCTTCAATACATATTTATAGAATTATTTTTTTTTCCGCATCTTAATAGATCCGGGATGACCCAACCGGTCTTACCAATGATAAATTTAACATGATATGTAAACTTCTGGTTTACAATAATTTGCGCATAAATTGCACACCGTAATATATTTATGTTTTAATAGGTTTTTGTGTCTAATATTTTCTTTTTTGAAAAAGAAAAAAAAATCTCACATAGGTGATTGTCTGTTCCATATATATATTGCTTGAACCATCAACCATCATTATAGGCCAACCAAAAATTGTTTCCTTTTACCAAGTCAGACTGGAAAAAAATGTGTTTGACGTAAATAAATGATTATAAATATCATATTAATAATGAATAATGTTGAGTCATGGAAATATTATAGAAAAAATAGTATTATAGAAAAATTAGTATACTGAAACGGTCAATAAATTTTTTATTGAAATTAGCTTTTGGAATAAAATAAAACTCTAAAAATAGCAATAGAATGACAAAGGAGAAGGAGAAAAATGACAAATTATAAATTATAAAAAGGAGAAGAAAATATTCTTGCATAAAAATCTTCATATTACCTTTCTCTTTTAAATTTTATTATTGAAAATTTCATCAAAATTATTGTAGGTAATCGATCATCACAATAATTTTGTTTGTATGAGAATTAAAAGAGTAAGTAAATAGTAATAGAATATTATTTCTATGGATTTCAGCAGAATTAGAAAATAGTAACAATTAAAATATTTTAAAATTAAAATAAATAAATTGATTTAAACAAGTAACGAATAATTAAAACCAGATTATATTTGCAAAGAATAATCTTTATTAAGAGAGAGGAAAAAAAACGCATGAACCATGCATTCAATCATGAGTTAAATGTATCAATAATATTCATCCAATGTATGTAAAACAATGGATATACAAAATATTCTTGAAATTATTTTTCAAAGTTGCTACTTCAGGAGCCTAGAGTCAAATAGATCATCTTATACCAAGATCAAATAGATCATATGGACCGTAATCATGTTGTAAGAATTTAGTTCTTCAGGAACTCAATCACAAATCTCTTTTCAGAATGACTGGAGAAAATCACAATTTTACAATCTTTCATGAATGTTTAAATTACTAGTTCTTTCATGAAAAGTATATCTCCGATATTCATAAATATTGATTATGAAAAAAATATTCTTGAGTGATACTACAAGAATGCTTTAATATTGAATTTTAAATTCTTCAAGAACTATACAAATAATTTTTCATTAACAATAGTTAAGGAAATCCATATTCTTTGAGCAGTCCATCATATAGTTAAGGAAATCCATATTCTTTTGAGCAATCCATCATAATATTAATGTTTTAGTTCTTCAAGAACTATATCACAAGTGCTTCATAATGATGACAATGATCTTTATAATTTCTTCAAGAAAATTTCATTCTTTGATATTTCTATTTTGGACCCCCAAAGAAAACAACAACTTCTAAATAAGTAGGATCCATATGATAATCGAAGTCACTATATTCATAAACAAAATGAGTCTAAATATTTTTCTTTTGAGTGATCGTTCATAGAGATCAACAAGATGCTTTGGTGTACGACAGGTACAAGACCAACGACTTTTTGTCTCCACAGCGGTAACATATATTTTAATTAGTTTTGCTAATTTGCCCACTTTTTCATTTTTTTTCTTCTTTTTACTTCTAGTGAGAAGCCGGGTTTTTAAAATTAACATGTCATAACTATTACCACGATCATAACCACGATTTTGTTCATGGTAATTGTGTACTGTTGCAACATTCACTTCTGGGAATGAGGTAACATCAATATTGTATCAGACTTCATTCACTTCTAGGAATGACTTTTCATTCATTTCTCATTGATACTATCATCAAATAATAAAATTAAGCAAACTAGATAAGAATAGTAAACATTGTCAAATAAAATTTCTGAAAGTATCGATTATATGATAGATGGTGACAAAAAAATCATCCCAATCATTTTTATTAATACTAATGTAACATACTGAAAGTTGGTATATGATCAAAGACTCATTATTTAGAATAACTATGCCATTATTACTTAATTTTAAAAAAAAAAACCGTAACGTCCAACCAACAATTAGTAACATAATTTATAATTCATTATTTACTTGTTTAATAAGGAGTGTAACGTATATTATATATGCATTAACATATATATTGATTAGTATATGTACTGTATTATATGTACTGCAAAAATCGGCATATAATAATAAATAAATAAATAAATTTAATAAAAATTATAAACTGCCAAAACTAAAAAAATATTGATAAAACCATCCTTAAGGGATATATATTGAATTCTTCCGGAACTCATAGGAAATAATTTCATCTATTAAATTCTTCCGGAATTATAGAAAAATAATATCTGCAATCCTTCAAGGATGCATATGTATATGATTAGAAAATAAAATTATGTTTTTAAGTTCTTCGAGAACTATATAGATATATAAAATAATTTGTGCAATCCTTCAGGGATGCATATATATTGAATTCTTTGGGAATTCAAAATAATGTTATATTTCCAAAGTTCTTCAGAAACTAGATTAGTGAATTCTTCCGGCCTTCATAATATAAAAAAAATTGAGTTTTCTAAGTTCTTCAGGAACTAAGATTATTGAATTCTTCGGGAATTCATGGATTAAATTTTAAGTTCTTCAGGAACTATATGATACTATAATAAAAATATCTTTTGCAATCCTTTAGGGAGGCATAAATATATTTCTTTTAGAATAAATATAAAATAAATAAATTACAAAGAGAAAAACACAATTAAAGGTAATATTGATCTGGTTGGTTGGTTTGAATTATTAGTTGTGTTGCATAATGTATGTTATGAGTGCATCATGTAATATTGTTAATTGTATGCAACAAAAAAGAAATGAAAGGGGTTTAGTATAGATACCTTTTGACAATAATAATTTGGTAGCTATCGTGGTGATAACGTGTTATAAAACTAATCTAAACATAACTAAGAATATAGAACAACAAAGATGAAGGAGAGAAAGAGAGAAGGGAGAAATAATTGGGTTTGTATTATTCTCTTCAAGTGTATATTCTATTACAATGTGAGTCCTATTTATAGGAAATTACATGGGTCAAATGACATGTGCCAATGCTAATGGGCACCCACCAAATTATTCATAACAGATAAATTATTATAAAAAAATATATTTAAATGTGTAAGCTTAATAAAAATGGTATAGTTACCCAAAACTAGAGTTTAATTGATATTTCGTGTTGATGTAAAAATTATTTACACTTGCATCAAATAATATCTCTATAAAATTGATAATTATAAAGAACTAATACATCAAATTAAAATGATACAAAAAATATTTTAAAAAAAGGAAAAACATAAAATAAAATGGGCCGGGCTGGCCCATTAGCCCACAAGGGCCGGACCAAGGCTTGATAAATGGTAGCCCAATAATAATCGGGTCGGGCCGGGATGACCCATTTATTTTGTCTGGCCCAACGGGCGGACCGGGCTGGGCCGGGCCAGCCCATTTGACAGCTCTAGGTATGAACATTAAACTAGAGGTTAGAGACTATAGAATTAACGATCACACAATTAATGCATTCATGATTTCAAACTTCGCTCGAGGGCTTGTGTCTTTAATTGAATATGGTGATTTTAGTATGTGAAAGCACTTCTCACTACTTTAGGGTTAATTTGTCGTGATAATAAGAAGAATTACAAGGGAATATAACACTATATTACCAAATAGAAATATGAGAGGGATTCGAAAGCGCCTAATCATCTTTCTCACCTTGAATATATAAAAAATATTTCAAACTATCTTTCAAATTTATAAGCGAATGCAAAATTTACTTTTCTGTTATTTTCTTAAATTAAAACTAATTAATTTGTTACATGATCCCTATGGAGACAAACTTATGTAAATACTATTACTTGACGAAAAAATTGGTACACAAACATTTATCTTTTTCAAGATTTATTTTTGTTATTCTCATGAAATTAAATGCAAACTGCATTTAACTTACTCTCTCTTATCTTTTCCATAACCAATAAAAATTGTTTTTACTTATTTTCATGCTACTATTTTCAAGAAAAATACAAAAAAAAAATTATTATGTTTTTATTTTTCTTATAATTTGAGACGGATGAAATATTAATTATAGAGTGTAGAAAAAGATGTACCATAACTAAGGGTGTATTGGTAAAAAATTTTTTTTTTTTTTTTGAAAAGTGGTAAAAAAAATATTTAATGCCCTTGGAAATTTGAAAGGAGACTTATAAAAAGGAACAAAGAAAAATCTCAAGAGGCTCTTATAATTAGGGACGGAGCTAGTAACATATTTTTTTTGTTATGAGCTTATAGATTTTTTTACTAACTTATAATTTATTTTGATAAACTAATTGAATTAGTGTGACTTATTATTTTTTCTTCCTGTAATACTTTTGTCATCTTACTTAAAAAAAATATTAATTTAAAATTTATTTTTTGTCTTTTCATATCTATAAGCTAATTCAACTATTAATTTTACCAAACAGTACAAATTCAATCAGTTAACTATCAATCAATTGCAACCGTTTTTTTACCAAACAAAACATAAATATAATTTACGTATTATACACATTTTTTTCATGGTTATGTGTGTGCACACACGTAAATACTTTTTATTTGTCATTGTGTCTAAATAAGAATGGCTCCACAATAGCTAGTTATTCATCTTATGTTTTGCCAAACAAACACTTAAAAGAAATGATATTTGCACAATAAAAAAATTGTTACCAATCATAATTTATTTGTGTTTTTAAAATATGCATAAAGTGACGAAGAGAAAAAACTAATAGGAGAAAGATAGAGATAAATATATACGATATTACAAACATCGGAAATATTTTGATATTTAAATAACACAATTCCTTAATATATTGTGTGTTGCTCGATATTGCAACTCCATATCACAGCTAGCTAGAGGTACTTGAGAAATGATGAGATTATCCGGTATTCTACACCACATGGTTTCACTAGAATTATCTGGAATTATTTGAACCAAATACATTAATTTTGTTTAACTAATTAGGACGGAGGGAGTATTATGTAAGCGCGGGCTGGTAAACTGGAAACTCGTGTACTTGAGTTAGAAAGAAAAATTCATGATGTGTACTTAAAATTAGAGGATGTAATCTTTACATTTGGCTAGATTAATTTTGTACTCTATTCTGTTTTACTACACATGTTTAAAATGTTGTTAGTTACACAGTAATTTTATTGCATAAGGCATCTTGATCTTGTGCTTTAATCTATCATGGTAATTGATCTGGACTTCTACTTTGGGTTCCTATATATATTTATATATATGGAGTTTGCTAACTTAGAGCCAGCTAAAAATATGAAGGTGTAAGTTAGCAATGTGCAACTTTTCACTTTGGACAAAAAAATCATTCATATTTATTATTTAAAACTAGTAACTTGAGGGATAGTTTTGTAACTTTCATTTAAAATGTTCTTTAGTTTGGACTCACTTTGCAAATTTAAACCCACTTTATTTTAAAAAGCGACACATAACTTAAAACACTTGATTTATCGGATAAATGAAGTTGTTCGAAAGGCACATGACTTTCCCACTTCAATTAATTATTTTCTTTAATTAATTAAATGACAATATTGACATAACTACTATTCTATTTATAACATGTTTGAGTAGTGATAATTGATTTTTTTTGTCCAAAGTGAAAAAGTGCACCTTACTAACTTAGACCTTCATGTTTTTAGGTGGTCTAAGTTAGCAAACCCCTATAATAAAGGATTAAATATGTTTTTGGTCCCTATAGTTTCGCAGAATTTCGTTTTTAGTCCCTGAAGATTTTTTTTCACACTTTTTAGTCGCTGAAATTTTTTTCGTCAGTGTTTTTAGTTCTTACTTTTAATCAAACTCTTGTATATATTGTATACTTTTACATTTTTGAATGATTTTTTGTCTTCATCTTTATAATATTATAAGAACATCTCCAATAAAAATTTAGAATTTTTTAACATAAGATGAGTGCTCTATAATCAAAGAGTCATGCTAAAAAGTGTCTCTGAGTTACTTGTTAAACATACTAAAAAAGAAAATTTATTAATGCTCTATAATTTTTGTTTGTTATTTTTAATGTTAAAAAAATATAATTTTTTTTTCAAGATATGAAGGTTCTGTTTAAGAAGACAAATAAGTTAGCTTATAGCTTATAAGCTAAAAGCTCAGTTAACATTCTTTTTGTTATGAGCTTATAGCTTATTTTACTAGCTTATTGAAAGCACCTTCTGTCCGGTCATAACCTGTTAACTTTTGGATGGGTAAGAGCACCCCAAAGCGCTACTTGCAGGGGCGCTAGTCAAGAACTAACTGACCAAAGATACCCACCACTAACGGACTTTATAGGCTTTCAACTTCCTGTTCTCTTACTCGACTAGACGCTATTTCAAGTAACTTATGAACTTATAGCTTATCATTTGTTCCAATTTTATCCCTGACATTTTACTTGAAAAAAATTAAATATTAGTTAAACCGTTAATTTTATCAAACACTACAAATTTAATCAACTAACTTATTCGCTATAAGGTAAAAGTTAGTTCGCTATAAACTAGGTTATCAACTATCCACTATCTTTTTTTACCAAACAGAATCTAAATATACAAATTTAAAGATAATTTTTTATTATTATTTGGACCGGATGTAAATATAAGGGGTGTATTTAGCAAGGCTCAAACATTATTTGATAATCCATACAACGGCCAATAGCAACGACCCAACGCATACACAACATTCAACCCAACTTCACATAAAGGCGTGACATAGAGGGCGAGACACCTATCTCTCATAGGGCGAGATACGATGAAACAGGCGAGTCGCCTCCAACGCCCATGATCCCACGATCTTCGTTTGTAACCGTTTCTATCCCACTATTTGTTTCACTCATTCTCACTATCTCTATGACTAAGTACACGATCTAGGAAGAACATTCACAATCAACCCATGTCCTCCATGATAAGCTTGCAAATAGGCATGTGATCAATGTATAGAAGGAGGAACGCGGAGAAAATATAGAAGGAAAAGGTGGGAAAAGTAATTCATGATCCCACTAAGTATAAAAACCACCCCAATAAGGGAGGTGACAAGGGTGATAAACTGCCCAAACTAACCCATGATCATGTTACTGACAAAGTGGGTGAATGGAGAAGGAAGACCTATAAATACAACTTCCCCATTCTTGTAAAGGACATATGACAATTTTTTTTATTCAGAAATATATGAAACTTCTATATCCATATTTTTTACTTCATATTGTAGCAAATACAACCTCTATCATTTGTTCACTAGAACAATGATAGACCGATAATTTTTTTTATCATAGATTGATTATTTCTATTATTGACAGTCCAATTTAATTACTTTGCATATCCCTTTAAGTGTTCACTAGAACATTTTGGCGCCCACCGTGGAGCCTCGGTAAAACGATCTCCAGGCCTCAAGTTCCATCTTGTTCATTGACTCAAACAACAACGTCATATCAAAGATTATTTTGGAACGCATTCAAAGTTCCAATAAAGAAGTATGTATGTACAACAGTGATTATCTCTTAACGTCGCTAGAAAAAATTGATCTGTTACCGCTAGGACCAATGCACTTTCACTCATTCTATGAATTTTCCAAACAGGTCATGTGTTACTCTCACTTCTATTCGTATATTACATTATACTTTGAAAAGATTGCTTTAATGAATTTATGAAATAACTTGAGATATGTGATGATAGTAAAAAATGAAGTTGTTTTTACAATCTTATTATATACACGTCGCCTAAATTTGTTTGTATTAAAACTCTGAACAGTTTGTTTGTGAAGTTTGTCCCAATTTAATTTCTTACTTTATAGGGACATGTTTTATGGGTAGAAAAGCCTATATTTCAATGATTTTATGAAATAATGTGTGATATATATGATGTGTGTATAAGCCCCCGAAATTTGTTTGTATATTATATGCAATGTATTTGTGAAGTTTGGAACCATCTCTGAGACAATTTATATGCAAACAAACATTATAATCTATTTAGACATGTTTATTTGCTTAAACCAAACAAATTTTAAGCAATAAAGTTGGCTTTTTCAACGTTAGAGAATCTACTATAATACTTTATGTCATCCTTTTGAAAGATAGAACTGTGTTTGTCTGTTGCCATCAAGATTAAGTGTTTTTAACTGTGTGTAATTGATTGTTCTTGCACCACCTCTTATTATTTATAACTTCATTTTTTACGGTATGTCTTTGTGGTGTTGTCATTCCCTTATAATAATTACTCATAGAAAGTAGGAAACTACTCCCTTTGTACAACCAAGCCTAATCTGCTAACAAGATTGGTATAAAAGCTAATAATGATTTATTCTTATGAGTTAATGGTATCACTAACCCAACAATTAGCAAGGAGGTTGTTTTTGGAAGATTTGAGATATTAAACAAAATTATGATTTAGTCTAGATAACCGTTCATTTCTCAGCAGCATAAAATGCATATGTTTAAGAATTAAACTCTCAATAATCTATATATATGTTCAGTATTTCGATTTGAAAGATTAATTATAATCCAAATATATAGTACTTGAATCTACATTATAATATGATGATAATTTTATGATTCAAATGGTGTGATTTTTATTGGCCATGTCGTTTCAATTGCGTGAACTACACATGAACTAGTGGCTAATGAACAACCACGACCCTTATATGTTTCTAACTTCATCTCTCTCCACATTGTTTGTGTCTTCTTACATATGAAAACACTTTGAATGCTACACTCTTTCAAGAGGTGGCCACTGACTGATACAATTCGGCGAGGTAGAAGTTGCTGACTAACATTGCCAACCGAAGCATGTTCTTCAATGAACCGTCGCCACTGACTTATCGTCCAACATCATCGTCTTGCCGTCATTCAATTTCGTTGCTAGGTGACTCCCGATCCAGGTGTTATCGCTCTTTAATTTCTAGATCAAATTTGTCTGGTTCTTTGTGAAATCTATTTCTTCATGTTTTTGGCTTATATATTGTTATTACTGTATTATGTTAATTTTAACCTTATTGAGCTATATTCTAGTTTGTTGTTCACTTGTCCATTTATGGTCACAATCCAACATACTTTGGTTTAATTTGAATATTGTTCTCCCATATTCATATTGTTGCATACTTTTTATTGAGGCCCAATGTTTTCAGAAAGATTATAGTGTGTTATTTAATTATTTGATTAGTTCGCTTTTCAGCAAATTGCAAACATCAAAAAGGAATCAACGCTGTGTAAGTCTAAGGCCTCAACCATAAAAGAAACTAACACCATCATGTAAGTCTATGGCTTTGATGTGTGAATTATTCAGGCCGCCATGTAAGTCTAAGGCTTTGGCGAGCTAAAAATCCGGTAAAAAAGAAATATATAATACCGGAACCATCATGTAAGTCTGCGGCTTTGATGTGTGAATTATTAAGGCCGTCATGTAAGTCTAAGGATTTGGCGAGCTAAATTCTGGTAAAAAAGAATCATATAATATCAGCACCGCCATGTAAGTTTAAGGCTTTGGCGTGTGAAAAATCCGGTAAAAAAGAAATATATAATACCGGCGCCATCATGTAAGTCTACGGCTTTGATGTGTGAGTTATTAAGGCCGTCATGTAAGTCGAAGGCTTTGGCGAGCTAAATTCTGGTAAAAAAGAATCATATAATACCAGCACCGCCATGTAAGTCTAAGGCTTTGGCGTGTGAAAAATCCGGTAAAAAAGAAATATATAATACCGGCACCATCATGTAAGTCTACGACTTTGATGTGTGAACTATTAAGGCCGTCATGTAAATATATGGCTTTGACGAGCGACGTTATCAACACCGCCATGCAAGTCTAAGACTTTGGTGAGTGAATCATTAATGCCGTCATGTAATTCTAAGGCTTTGAAGAGCGAAGTTATCAACACTGCCATGTAAGTCTAATACTTTGGTGAGTGATTTATTAAAGGCCGTCATGTAAGTCTAAGGCTTTGACGAGCTAAATTATCAGGTGAGCAAAAAAGGCGTCACCAGAAGATTATTCAAAATGAAAGAAGAAGGCGAGCCGCCACAAAAGGTAGCATCTCGCCAAAAAAGAAAGGTATTTTTTACCTATCGCCAAGGTACGAGAAATATATTTATAAACATGAAATAAGATATTTTGAAAATATAAACATGCAAGAATAGCAAAGGTATAATAACAAAAGAAGAATTTTTATTCAATTTGTTTAGCAATATTTATTATTACATAATAGCCTTAAGATCTAACAAGACCCTGCAATTTTAGCAAGGTTTATTATTACAATAGCCTTAAGTCTAACGAGAAGTAGCCTCAGATTTCTTCTCCGCTGCATTTATAGGCGAAAAACTGTCAGCGAAGTGGAAACGTTCAGTTATCCATTGGTGAAAACCACGTCTCGAAACGCGTCAGTGTGGGAAACACGTTTGTGACAATTGACAATTTGAAATTTAAATTGAAGAGGAAACGTTTGATACTTCGCCTGTGGCATGGTACCACATCGCCTCAGTATGTTACCAAATTTTCTCGCCCTATGGCGACATCTTATTCGCCCGTAAGGGGCGAGATACTCTATATTTCTTTATTTTTTATTTGTTATTTGCTAACGTATATGCAAGCAGAAATTTAAGAAAGGAAATTCATTTCATTACTTCAAAAGCAAAGTACAAAAGGGAAATACATGAAAAATAAAATTACTGAAAGGGAAACAACAATTGAAACTACATCAAAGCAACAAAAACATCTAAACATCAGGAGCATCATCTAAAGCCATGGTCTACATATCTTCCAGGGCACGTTTGTACTTCTTGGAAGTCGCCAAGTCATCATTGATCTTCTTGAGACTTTCTCCCAGAGTCTTCGTTTTGACTTCTAGGCGAGCAAGTTCACGACGCTTGAACAGCAAAGCAGAAATTTCATCCTTGTTACTCATACGAAGTTCTTCTTTCTTCTTGGCCAAAACCTTCGACTCATCTTCTAAAACCTTCATACGATGTGTCACTGCCTCTTCTTCAGTAAAGGCTAAATTCAGGAGTTCTTCATGAACTCTCATGTTCTCTTTCAGACGCCAAGTCTGATCAAACAAGCCAGAAACCAACTCATGGTGGAGATGGTGATCATGGGGTGTATTTAGCAAGGCACAAACATTATTTGATAATCCATACGACGGCCCAATAGCAACGGCCCAACGCATACACAACATTCAGCCCAACTTCACATAAAGGCGCGACATAGAGGGCGAGACACCTATCTCTCATAGGGCGAGATATGACGAAACAGGCGAGCGTCTCCAACGCTCATGATCCCACGATCTTTGTCTGTAACCGCTTCTATCTCACTATTTGTTTCACTCATTCCCACTATATTTATGACTAAGTACACGATCTAGGAAGGACATCCACAATTAACCCACGTCCTCCATGATAAGCTTGCAAATAGGCATATGATCAATGTATAGAAGGAGGAACGCGGAGAAAATAAAGAAGAAAAAGGCAGGAAAAGTAATTCATGATCCCACTAAGTATAGAAACCACCCCACTAAGAGAGGTGACAATGGTGATAAACCGTCCACTAATCCATGATCATGCTAATGACAAAGTGGGTGAACGGAGAAGGAAGACCTATAAATACAATTCCCTCATTCTTGTAAATGACATATGACAATTCTTTTTATTCAGAAATAAATAAAACTTCTATATCCATCTTTTTTACTTCATATTGTAGCAAATACAACCTCTATCGATAATTTGTTCACTAGAACAATGATAGACCGATAATTTTTTATCATAGATTGATTATTTCTATTATTGACAGTACAATTTAATTACTTTGCATACCCCTTTAAGTATTCACCAGAACATTATTATACTCCCTCCAATATAAACAAAAGTTGGTCAAAATTAAGTGAATGTATTTAGTCCAAATTTTAAACCAAATACATTATGTTTCTTTGAGTCTCTTTTGTTTATATTTTGGGACGAAGAGAGTAGTTTTCCATAATTAAATACTGGTCACTATATACTATCCTATTACTAAATTTATATATAGACTGAAGAAATATTACTAGTAGAATATCTAGGTCACTATTTATTGTAGGAAAATATGTTTGCATCAAAATGGTGTGCAGTATAATTTTCTCAATGAGTAGTGACTGGCTACTACAGTTCATAATTGGTTTGTAGACAATACAGGTCCCAAAAATTTCACAGTTTATTAATGTGTTTGTTAAAAACATCAGCCGCCCAGAATAGCCATCCAAATCACACTTCCACATACACTCATTTTCTCTCTCTAAAAAAAAAGAATAAAAAATCTAAAAAAATCTAACAAAAATAAATAAGCTTCTTACATACAAAAACACTCTTCCAAGTTCCAATTACCACAACCACACCCTCTTCTCCATTCACACCCTATTAGATTCTCATTCTCCCACAATCACAGTTACATCATCAACATCAACGAAAACAACACAAACATCAAACAAATAAAACCCAACTTTCTCTCCCTCTTCCCTTTCTCTCTCTCTCTTTCACCTTTTGAGAAGAAGTTATTATTATCATATAGTGTTAGGGACCAACCTAAACTGTTCAATAGAGTACTATACTCTCTTCTCTTCACCTTTCTAGTTGAGTCACACTGAGACACAGTAACATCAACAGAAACAAGAACAAGAAGCTAAGCAACATGTCCCTTGAAGAGACTCTAAGATCTCTTTCCCTTGACTATCTAAACCTTCTAATCAATGGCCAAGCTTTTAGTGACGTCACTTTCCAAGTTGAAGGTCGTTTAGTTCATGCTCATCGATGCATCTTAGCAGCAAGGAGTCTTTTCTTTAGGAAATTCTTTTGTGGGCCTGACCCACCATCGGGATTAGACCCAACAGGAGGAGGAACATCTCGTCAACCAACAGTTAGACCTGGTGTTATTCCGGTTAACTCTGTCGGTTACGAGGTGTTTCTGCTCCTGTTGCAGTTTTTGTACAGTGGACAAGTTTCTATTGTTCCTCAAAAACATGAACCTAGGCCTAATTGTGGTGAAAGAGGTTGTTGGCATACGCATTGTACCTCAGCTGTTGATCTTGCTCTTGATACCCTTGCTGCTGCTAGATACTTTGGAGTTGAACAGCTTGCATTGCTTACTCAGGTTTACTACTACTATTTCTTAATTTTGTTTTCATTTTTATTCATTTTATTTAATATTTATTATACTTAAAATAAAATCCCAAATTCGATTTTTGCTGGAAACAATTATTAATCAGACTCGCCTTTTTGCTGCCGAACTTTGGATTATCAGGTGTCTTGGGTTAATACCTAAAAAAAAACACATAGATACTCTTTCTTTCTCTGTGTCCTTCTGTCTTTTGTTTCAGTGTGTTTCTGATTCATGTGACCAGTCTTATGTTTTCTGGGTCTTGGGAATATGTATGGACAATTAGTGCAAGCGGAAGAAGGGGGAAGGAGTGTGGTTTTTGGAATGTGAGAAGGGGTATTTTTGTTTTCATTTCTATTTTTTTATTCAATCAATTTTACAGTCACTGTTTTTGGGGTTTTGTTCCCCTTCTTTTAGGTAATTCAATAATATTATGAATGAATGGTTTTTTTTTATTTAATTTTTTTATAATTTTTCATGGGTGGTTTTAATGGAGGGATTGAAATTTTGATACATTATTTAACATTACAATCCTTGTTGACATCTAGCTAGATCCATTTATTTTCATTAATTGCTCTTTGATAAACACAAATTAGTGCATTACTCTTTTTCTTTAGCTTTTGTGTTTTTTTATCCATTTATTTTATCTTAAATTCATTTTTTTTTTATGGAATACAAAATTATTTTAAACTTGGTCTCATTTTCACTTGGGAATGAGTTATCAATTTTTATTTTTTTAATATATTATATATATATATATATATTTGGTGTTTGATTGATTTCATGTACCATATGTTTAGAATTGGTGTGTAAAATTGCATTTCAAGTTTCTAAATTAAGATGATAAATAGATATCCAATCTTGTCTTGAGAACAAGGAGCACATAAAATCTTTCCCAAGATCACTTTCCTCATTTGGGGTTGAGTTCCAAAAGAGAACAAACTAAAGCAAAAAAAGAGCAGTGTCTGCTTCTCAAAACGTACTAAAAAATTTCAGCAAACATTCCATAGACATTTCTTCTCTCCCTTTTTTTATTTTGCCATTTTAACCAACAAAACTCAGGCTTTTCCATCCACCTAGTTTCACCAAAATTTCACAAAAGTCCTCAAAGAAAAGTTTACCATTTCTCTAGTGTTTTTTCTTTTTTGAGCTAAACGATTTCTCTAGTGGTTAAAGTTCAAACTTTGTTAAAAAATATTCTTAGCCAGAATTAATTTATTTCACCGTTAAATTCTGAGTTATCAAAGTTCATTTCTCTAAAAATATGAGGACTAATTACAAATTTTGTTAAAAATAACTATAAATGCTCTAATTACAAATTTATTTTTTCTTATAATTGGGAAATGGATTAACTAATGTGACACTACTAATGATTTTATATTGTATGATTTGAACTTTGTCTAAAACTTATAATCCATCTCTCTTATGCACAAATTATAATAATAATAATAATAATAATTAAAAAAATGCTTTCTTGTAGTTTGTCTAAAATATAAGTAAGGGTGTGTTCTTTATTATTGAAAGAAAGAGGGAGGAAAGAAAATTAAGGAAACTAATAAATGAACCGTTAGTCCAAATTCATTTATTTGTTTCTGTAATTTTATTTTCTCTTTTTTCTTTCCATCACCAAACACACCATAAATGATGACTATTTATTGACTGTTATTTTTCTTAAATTATCCTTAAATTAATGCAGATTATAATTTCAGTAAGACTTTTATTTTCAGGGGACAAATTCCCATAAAGAACAATTTGGAAATTTTATAGAAAATTAAATGAGTTCAACTAATTTTTTAAAGATTAAGAATTTTTTATTATTACCAGAGGTAGTATAAAATATTCTCTCCGCTCCAAAATAATCAGCCATTTTACAAAAAGGATTTGTCCAAAAATAATTGATCCTTTTAATTTTCAATACAATATTATTTAGTTTTTATTCAATTTTACCCTCTAATTAATATTATTAGTAAAAATACTATTCTCTTTTTCATATATATATATATATATTTAATATGTGTGAGATGACCAATTAAATCAATTATTTACTATATTTTCTTAATATGTATATCTTCTAATTGAGTAAAAAAAAAACTCTTCTGAACAGTTGCCAAATGGTACAAACATGTGAAATCAAATTAGAGTACTTTTATTAGTTTACCTTCATTTTCTGTTTTATTTATTAGAGAATTTTTAGTTTTCCCAAAGAAAAATTGTTATTTTTCTTATCTAACTCTCATTGCTTCATTCATTTGGGGTTAACACTTCACAGAAGCAACTAGTGAGCATGGTGGAAAAAGCCTCAATAGACGATGTGATGAAAGTACTAATAGCTTCAAGAAAGCAAGAAATGCACCAACTTTGGACAACATGTTCCCACCTTGTTGCAAAGTCAGGTCTCCCACCTGAAATCCTAGCTAAGCATCTCCCTATCGATGTAGTCGCCAAAATCGAAGAGCTTCGTCTCAAATCCTCCTTAGCACGCCGCTCCTTAATGCCACTCCACCACCATCATCACCACCACCACCATGACCTCGGTGAGCTCGAAGATCAGAAAATCCGCCGAATGAGGCGAGCCCTCGATTCCTCTGATGTTGAACTTGTCAAACTCATGGTCATGGGAGAAGGCCTAAACCTCGATGAAGCATTGGCATTACACTATGCAGTTGAGAATTGCAGCAGAGAAGTGGTGAAAGCCTTGCTTGAACTCGGTGCTGCCGATGTTAACTACCCGGCTGGTCCTGCCGGGAAAACACCGCTTCATGTGGCCGCTGAAATGGTTTCACCGGAAATGGTAGCGGTTTTGCTTGATCACCATGCAGACCCGACAATTAGAACCGTTGATGGTGTAACACCTTTGGATATACTCAGAACCCTAACCTCTGATTTTCTATTCAAAGGTGCTGTTCCTGGATTAACACACATTGAACCAAACAAATTAAGACTTTGCTTGGAACTTGTTCAATCCGCCGCTCTTGTTCTTTCGCGCGAAGAAAACAATGCCAATAACAACAACAATAATGCTTCTTCGTCAGCAGCACCAATTTATCCTCCAATGAGTGAAGATCATAGTAGCAGCAGCAGTGGTAACAACAATAACAATAGCAACAACATTGGTAACCTGAATTTGGATTCTAGATTGGTGTATCTCAATCTTGGTGCTAGTCAAATGGGTGGTGATGATGATAGTGGACACAATAGTCATCATCATAGGGAAGCCATGAATCGTCAAGGTGGTCATGGATGTGACCCAACAATGTATCATCACTCTCATGACTACTAAGTCTAGCTACCTAGCTAAGGAGAAAGGATTCTCTCTAAGTGGAGTCTCACCGGATATGATTTGGTGTAAATCTGCACCGTACAAATAATCTTAAAATGAATTTGAATGTGAGTGATACACGTAATGGACGGCCGAGATTGCATGTCCCTGCAGAGAATCCTGATCCCTAGCTAATAGTGGCAAAAAGTTTTCTAGATGAATTCTTAAATATATAATTGAAGTTATTTTGAAGTACTATAATTGATGATTGAAGAAGACAACAAAAGAAAGTTCATGGAAGAAAATGGACAAGAAAGAAGGACATGGATCGATATAGACATCAACACTGTTGGATGGATATGGGGCATAAAATTGAATTTTTTTTTTGTATGTTACTTGAAGTTAATAGTAGTGTTCATTAATTAAGTCATCTCATTACACTGTGGTTTATTTGGTTTTTTGATGTCTTGTCAATGTTAGTTTTTTTTTTTTTTTTTTTAATTTAATTTTTGTAAAAGTTTCTGTCAGCATTTGAAATGTGGTTTGTTTCATAGGAATGAATGAGATGAATGAGAGTATAAGAGACAAGGAGAATCTAATTTTTGGCTGTAAAATGAAAGGGTGCATAGAGGAGACGCAGGTCAATCTTTTCAAAACCCATTTCATCTGTCAACTCCTTTGTTGTATTTATTTAAGCTACTATCTTTTCATTTCCAACATTGTGTGAATGAATGAAATGAAACCCTTTGGCTTTTCCAATTTTAATTTTTGTCCCACTTTTACCAAACTCTATCAACATTCGGATTTAGATTTGCTGTTGTAATAACACTACACAATTTTGCACAATAGTTAATCATAATTATTGATTTGAGATCAGATAATTTAAATTAAATATAAGTTATAATATTGTTCGTTAATATCAATCATTGATCAAAATTTAACGGTTTAGAGCAGCAACATCAGTTACATGGTTAAATGACTTAGTAGGTTGTTTCATGTATGTTAATGCATTATTTTATTAACTATCAATATTGTTAATTATTTATTATTAAATTTTTTAAAAAGTTGATATTTTAAAAATATTTATCGAAATAAATTTAATATACTTTATATTCTAATATTTGCTTTCCTTTTTAGTAAAAAATACGGTAAAAATAAAATATAAAATATATGAATAATACATGTGATGAAATTAAGTCATTTAAAATAAGATGGAGGGAGTACCATTTTCTATTTAGTAGTTGGAGGGGTTCCTTATTTGGGATTTTCTTGGTTTGCATTTGTGGAACTCTTGTTTTACATTATTTATATTCTACCTAGTTAGGAGATGATATTCATTATATCAATGATATTTGGACACCCAACTTACTTTAAATGTCTTTTGGGAGCTTACCTTATATATTTGGATACCCCATCAATTTCTCAAATATATTTAAAAGTAAATTTGGACATCGGTCGGTTTCGAATGGCAAATTATAAAATCGATAAAAACTGTAACTATTTAATTTCGACCCAATTTTGATCGTTAGTTTACATCTTCGGTTTGTTCGGATAGAGGTCCGTACAGGTGGTTGGTAGAACGGGTTAGATTAAAACTTTCTTTACCTAAAAATTCATTATTGAAAAATTCCTAATTTTCAAATAGTTCAATATACACAATGTAACAAAGAATAAAAGAACTAAATGAAAAAACATAGAGGGTGAGATGTTGTTACTTTTATTTCAAATATGTAGATCTAAAGACAATAATAAATCAAGTAGAAGAGATATATAAATATATATTTTGCACCTCCTTCATCAACATTTGTAAGCTAGTAAAATATAATATTTCTCTCCTATATTAAAGATGGATAAAATCAACAAAGCGAAGATTATACAAGATTGAGCGAGAGTGAGAGAAGGAAAAAAAATTAATTTTCATTTTAATGGTTGTTCGGTCGGCTTCGATTATGAAGAGATAGAATTTTAGAGACCCGCATCCGTTCGCATGCAACCATCCATGTCCGATTTTTTGCAATTGTTGACCCGAGACCTGACCCGCATCCAACCGGATGCTTCAATATATTATTGGTGTTGTCGATTTTGAGTCGGATCACGAATTCTTACTCACTCCTATTTAAAAGCTGAAATTATTTTTATATCTCTTCTTATTACATCACAATTTATCACATTTATAATATCAAGTTTTCTATCTTTATCTTTTTCTCTCTCGGGTGTATATATCTACTCTCGTTTTGGTACATAGGTGTATATATCCACTTAGTATATTTTCTTATTCTTTATACAAAAATGTTTTATGGACAATCAATTTATTTTTCATCGATGACATCCGGTTAATTATATACAAAATTGTGGTTAATTAAGTTTAAAATAATAAGAAAAAAAGTTTAAAATAATAATCAATTTAAATCACATTCAAAATTGTTATTAATTATATTATTGAATTAAATTTTTTTTGGCAGAATATATTTAATTGTAAATTAAACTATTCATCTGCTCAATTAAATTAACTATACTTCAAAATCTAATACCAATTGTCACATGTGCAGAAAAAAATGGGTTTTCATATTATTATTATTTTGCAAAATGAAAATAATTACGATTTTTTTTTTCTCAAGGGTCATGTAGGACATTGAAAAAATTCACTGGCTACTAACTAGTCTTGAGCTATATTATTTTTTAAAACAAAAATGACGTGGCTATTGACAAATGGATTGGTTGTCTTGCGTGAATATAATTCTGAGTGTGACTGTGATCATATGTGTCATGTTACAATATTGGCACTATCTCTTTTTGTCCCTTGCCTCATTTTTTAGGTATATTAAAATACTTTACAGCTAAAGGCCTATTTATTAGAAATAATTTATTCTCTTATTTCGAATTCATGTCTAAATTGATCATAATCAAATGTGGGTCAAGGAAGATTCTCGAGTTTAATAGTTTTTACGTAGGCCATGTACATCTTAATTGTTAATTAGTTTCTCGTGAAGCATTTGCAACTCAAATTATTGAAATATATTTATTAATATTTGTGCATATTTTATGGTTGATTTTTGTTATAGGAATATAAGTTTATCAACAATATTAACATAAAATAAATAAAATGTGTAGTCCGCAGTCATAAACCAATTAAAAAGTAAGTGTAATACGAGAGGTCTATATGATTTCTTAAAGTGATTCTATGATCGTAGTTTATGCTATTTTTCCTATATGTTAGTTGATCCGAGTTTAATATTTTAATTTTGTATATTAAGTTTTCTGTTATTGTTATATTATGTTTTTAAGATGAAGTTTATTAAACAACAAACAAATATGATTGTGCATATTTTTGTTAGGACAACTAAATTTTGAACAAATAGTTGGAGGCACGGATTGAGGGTAGCGATAGTGGCCAAGCCACATAAGATTTAGGGTATGCATACGAACCCCTTTTATAAAATTTATACTAAAAATACTATGTTTTTATTATGTTGAACTCCCTTAAATTAAAGCCTTGCACCAGTATTTACACCAAATATTTGGACAACTATCAAACAAAAGCTTTGCACTAAAACAGATTGATACACATAATATGTGTTTGGGTATGCAGTGGCGTGAATTTCAGTGATATGAAGAAGAAGATATAAATTTATGGGCAATAGTTAAGTTTACATGCCACGGAAAATTAATAGTTTGGATTTGTTAGAACAAAATTGGTTTTGTTAAATCTCTCGGGTCATTGGATTCACTCCATTTACTACTCCTTCATTTATTATCCATTTAGGAGAGAGATAGACACAATAGAATATTTGTGCGACCCATTAAAAGTGGGTCCCACTAATGAGTGGGTTCCACAAATCTTCTATTGTGTCTATCTCTCTCCTAAATGGAGAATAAATGGAGTAGTAAATTGAGTGAATCTAAACTCATTAACATGTGCCCTAAGGGCACATGATAAGCTACCTAAAAATACAAATTTTGCATTTAATTATACAAGACATTTAATGTTCAAGTAGTTGATGAATACACAAGATGCAATAAGTTTTTACCACATTTGTATTCTTAACATGTGCCCTTAAGGAAAGGGCACATGTTAACATTCTCCAAAAATTAATCATCATCCACTTGAATGTGTGAAAGAGAAGCTGAAAGCAGACTCTGGAGAGCAAACTTTGAGGATGTTCAGAGGATGTTAGGCTTCAGAAGCTGAAAAGCTGAAAAGGCAGTGAACATCAGACTTTGGGTCAGTATAGGCAAAGCTATCCCATATGCAGATTCAAGCTCAGTCTGCTTAGCCCAAATCAATGCTTTCAGGGTCGGCCCAATGCCAAGCCCAAGCCCATAGCTACTGAAGCTAGGTCTTTTAGGCCCCAATTTTTTTAAAAAATTATAAAGCCTATTAAGACACTAAATGCAACAAATGTATGTTATTAATACAAAAGAAATGCCTCATAGCATATGGATAAAGTTGTGTCCACTTCGATTGGCTTTACGCTTATTTTAACCTTTTTTTTCTTCTTATTTTTATCACAAAAACGAATGCTTTACTATCTAGATAATGTTATTTATTTCAATATTAAAATGTTGTCTATATCATAATATTCCAATAAAAAATGCTTTACTATTTTTGTAACAATTAGTAATTAACATTAATCTTTTATCTTTTCTTTTACATATAAAAAGGGAAGCTTTAGTTGCTCCTAGACCTTCATTTTGATGATGTGGCACCTCTAAGAAAACTCCATATTTCTATTGAAACTTTATCTACTTCTCTTAATTATTAAATCTAAAATAAATTTTATCCTCCACAAATTAAATACATGAATAGAAATTTGAATTAATAATTTGACATGTAACAATTTTTATTACTTTCTCATTATCCTATTCTTTCATTTATTTCCAAATTTCTAAATAATTTGTTATATATTTTTTTTTTTTTGAAATTATAATCTTTTATAAATTTATTTCCAACTATTTTTTATACTACTTTTATAAAAATTTCTATTGAAACTTTACCTACTTCTCTTAATTATTAAATGTAAAATAAATTTTATCCTCCACAAATTAAATACATGAATAGAAATTTGAATTAATAATTTGACATGTAACAATTTTTATTACTTTCTCATTATCATATTCTTTTATTTATTTCCAAATTTCTAAATAATTTGTTATATTTATTTATTTTTTGAATTTATAATCTTTTATAAATTTATTTCCAACTATTTTTTATACTACTTTTATAAAAAATATTGTACTAATGCAAAATCTAAATTAATAATTTGACATGTAACAATTTTTTATTAATTTCTCAATATCCTATTATTTTTTGAAATAATTTTAATGATCGTTTTGCATATATAGTATTTAAAATTAGAGATACATAAGAATAATTTTTTAATTTGTTCAATTAATTTATATTTATTTATTGTTTGAAATTATAATATTTTATGTAACTTATATATTTTGTTAAAATCAAATCAAATAGTCATAATCTAATAAAATGGTCTATATAATGCTCTATAATAAAGTTTTTTACGAACAAAAAGAATATCAATAGCAATAATTAAAAAAGTAACCGATCAATATGGAGACTTGTGATATTCATGAGGTAACATGAACTCAATTAAGTTAAAGGAGTTTGTAACTTAGGGAGACCAAAGAGTTTGTAAAAAGAATGACTAATATATTTACAATAATAATTGAATAAATCTCATATAAATTACTACTATTATAATTTCAAACAATAAATAAATATAAAGTAATTGAAAAAATAAAAATATTCTTTTATTTATCTCTAATTTTAACTAATATGCAAAACACTCATTAAAATTACTTTAAAAATGAATATGATAATGAGAAATTAAAATAAAAGCATAATGTAATGCATAAAGGAAAATATTCTTAAAATATTATAATTTTAAATAATAATAAATATAAAATAATTGAACAGGTAAAAAATTTACTTTTATTTATATCTAATTTTAACTACTATGCAAAACACTCATTAAAATTATTTTAAAAATGAATATGATAATGAGAAATTAAAATAAAAACATAATTAATGTAATGCATAAAGAAAAAAAGTATAACATATATTATTTATTAGGCTGTTATGGTTTTTTTTTTATATAACTATTAGGCTGTTATGGTTGATTGGAATGCCATGAATCAAAATATTTCAATTAAATAGGTTTTATATTCATTTTTACATAAATAATAGCCTTCAAGTGCATTATATATAGTGTGCCTTTTACAAGGGGAATCACAAATGTTAAGTGTTCATATTTTAGGTTTGGTTGGGTTGGTGTATTTTACAATTGAAAATATATTGTTTCAACCCTGCTAGATCTGAAGCATGTGGATATGTTTGGAGTTTTTACTGGTTATACAACTTTTGAGTTGCAGTTGTATTGTTATTTTTGTTTGTCTTTCTTACTCCTCACATATGTCTTGACTATTGACTATTCATCAATGATTTATGTGACTAGATAGATACTCAAAACTACTCTATTACATAAATTAATCAAATATTTCAGCTCTACTTTTTTACCATTGGACTTGAGATACTATATAAGGTTATTCTATTTTTCTTTCTTATGTTTTCTAGAATAGTAGAATTTTGGATTCTTTTGATTGAATTCATTACTTTTATATATTTATAAAAAATCACAAGTTTCTTATAAAAAATAGCAATTGACTCTATCTATGCATCGCAAGCATCAAAGTAAGGTCGTGTTAATTCTTTCCATTCCCTATTTTAATTATATCACATGTGGTAATTTACACAATTATAAATTTGTTATTTTTTTTTTGCCATTTCAAGTTTGAATCACGGTTAAATGTAAGGAAAATCACCTGTTAATGATCAACGCATCATCATATGCAACTTCATGTTTTTATTATATGCGGCTTTTTTTTTACGTGTAACAGTTTTTTGAAACTTACCTTTACGAAAGTAAATGTAAATATGGTACATAGGAATATAGTTTACGAATGACTGAATGAGTACATCATCTGTAGAAAGAAAAATTAGTGATGAAAATAATTTATTTTGAGACATCTTTCATGGAAATGGATATTTAGACGAGTTTACCAAACTTCAAATATAATATAAACTTTCTTATACGTACTCTTAATCTAATGAACCACATAGACTGCGAGAAAGTGAAGCCTATTTATAAGGTGTCTTTTTACATAAAGAGAAAAATATAGATTAATTAAAGTATTGGAAGATTTAGTGAATGTTTTTTAGCGAATTATCGCAAGTGAGTTATCTAAGGAGAATGCAATTGTTGTCATACATGTCATTGAAAAGTAGGTTATCTTTTATGAATCATGAGTGATAATTACTCTAAATTTTTAACCCATGAGTTATCAATTGGAACTTGAAAGGTTTCGTCACAACTACAATGACTCCAAAAAACAAAAAATCAACAATGAATTAAAATCGCCGCAAAAATATTTACTAGATTTTAAATATTATCAATTATATGATTATGCTTATCATAATTATTATTTTAAATTTTTAAAAATATTTTAAATGTGTGTTCTAATCAAACCCGTTCAAAGAAAAAATAAGTTTTAAACAAATGAAAAATATGATTGTAACATATATTTACGACTTTGAGAATATGATTTAAGAGTGCTCTTATATATTATTAAAAAAACAGAGAGAACTCCTCTTTGAAAAAGAGTACTGCATTCTAATAAGAACTACTAAAGAACATTCGAATAAAAATGATTAAATAAAAAAAAAGACAAAAAAAATGAGGGGAGAAAAACCTAAAAAAAAAAAGAGAGAAAGATTTAAAAAAAAAAAAAAAGGAAATCTCATTTAAAAAAGAGAGAAAGATTCAAAAATTAAAAATTAATATTTTGTAATGACATTAAGCATGGTAATAAGAAGATAAATAAAATCTCCGACTAAAAATATTATGATCAATATAATAATTGATATAATTCTACCAAGTGAATGATTTAGAAGAAACTTCATAATAAATCAATTTATTATCAGAACAAGAATCATCTTTTTTATAAATATGAGAGACCTTAAATTGTATGGAGGAGTAGAATAAATAGTTATATCATGTGGTGCATAATTTTTAACGAATAAGATGAAAGGTTCAAAATCAAACAATAAATTTGAAGGGATACAAACCCACCAAGTAAAAGAAAAACATGTAAACCATACAATAAACTAAAAAAATCGGGACTAATAAAATCAGGATAAAATTCCACCAAGGGAATAAGTAAGAAGAAACTTCAAGAAAACGAGAGGGGATTAAGTAGATAAGTTATTTGGCACCTTAAATTTCATAGAATGGAGTAAGCAATTAAACTATTTGATAGGTAATTTTCACTCATAGTTAAATGATAGATACTAAAACCAAAACTTATTTCAACATTGAGCAATATTGTCCAAGTATAATATATACCTCCAACTCTTATTGAAAAAATAAATAAGGGATACATCAAAAATAAAAAGCAAAGTTAGATGTGACTATAAACTTGCAACTCATATAAAGAAAACTAAGATCTTATACAATTACACTGTTAAAATAAAGTATGATACATCATTTCAAACTTATGAAGTATTATAAGAGATCTATTATATTAAAATATAAACAAAACTACGATATAAATCAATAAAGAATCTCATATTTCAAAACAACTTGTCTTTATACATATATTAATATTGAATATAATCATATTTTAATAGTATCTATCATTTATCATAGTATTTATCACAATTATTATTTTTCATTTATAAAAATATTTTAATTATACGTTTTAATCGAACTCGTGCAACGCACGGGTTTACCCCTAGTATTAGTAATAACTAGCGGATACATGATACATAACTATGGATTACTGGATCTTATTCCTCTCGGAACTAGTGAATAATACCAATAAAAAAAGGCAGAAAAACAGGTGGAAACCAGATTCACCTCTACAAATTATCCGCTCAATTCTTACAAAACAAGCACAAACACGAACTGTTTGATTTGAAAACACATTACATAAAAAGTTACATCCAGCTGATAAAGAGAAGCTTCCACTTGCAAAAGACATTCACAACACTATTCATCATAATCCAGATTGATTAATTTGGATAAACATTAATCTTTTTTCCAGTGCAACTCTTAGTTTCTTACAAACACGGTAATCAACATCGAGATCTTACTTATGGTAAGGATCCATCTAAAACCTCCAAATCTATATTCTAGCATATCATGCCTTATTAAAACAAGAGTGTAGTAATGCATAGTTCCCTACATTGAAACTCTTAAAGTCACAAGAACTTAATAATCCTGATTGTCTATGTAACTACCATTTTGCTTCCTGAAGTTCTAAATGTGTTGCTTCAGTCAAGAACTTAAAGTCTAAGATATACTACAAAGGAAAAGTTTAGAAAAATAACAAACTCATAATTTCATATGGTTTCTGATTGGGGGAAGAACTTTTCCAACTTGTTATTCGAAAGAATCCTGTTGGGATCCAATTCGTTTCTTGCCTTATTGTATGCATCCACAGGAAACCGCTTTCTCAGCCTTGCTTGGAGAGCTATTAGCTCCTCCTTGTTCTTTGGAACCTAGAGAGCAGATAATAAGGACAGCAATTAGCTATACTTCAATTTCATTTTTCTATTGAAATATTTGGTTATATCAGCTAGGTCAACCATTAACACATGATTTGATCTTTAGCAATTAAGTATAGATGTTCGATTTACAGTTCAGTTACAACACAAATTCTATAACATGACCATGTGCACTCATTTATGTGTGGATGTCAGAGAGAGAACTTTAGTAGTTTACTTTCTTATGGTATAGGAACATAAATTAAGATTGTGTAGAGCTCAGGGAAACATCAATCGAATTTAGATTATGACAATAATTAATATATCAGATTAAATTACTATGTTAGGTCATTTTTCAGTGTTCATAAAGCTTTGATCATTACCTCAATTTTTGCCCAGTGTTCATAAGCGGAGTAATTATCCCATAATTTTGTCTGAGTCAGATGCCTGTAATGAAAGAATTCTTCTGTTATATCTTTTCTCTGGCGAGCATCCATGGTAGGGAGGTACATGATTATACCAACCTGAAACAAATAAGAGGTATAATTGTTCACTAAAATATTCCAAACAGGATTACAACGAAGAAGCCAAGGATAATATTTGAATTGATTTACAAACATGAAACTACAGGAAATGAAAGACAATATCATAAAAAGTTTAGTAAAAATAAAGCTAAGGACTACATTTAATGCAAACTGGAAATTTTTAAGCAAATAAGTTATATTTGTCTACTACAAAAATGCAACTATGGAGTAGCTGGAGTTTTAGCTTTCAAGAAAAAGTCATTGAGTCTTTTTTCCAAGCTGCACTCTCAAAAGATTATCTACACAAAAAATGAAGCTCAGCTAAACATTGACTTAGGCAACAAAATATCACCATTCACCACGCTCAAGAGATCAAAAGCAAAGATATTTTTCGAACAAACATTAGAGAAATAACTAGATCCTCGTGCAGTTTAAATTTTGGTAACTAAAACGATACAAACATGAAGACAACATAAAGCTAAGCTCCATTACTATGGTCAGAATCACATCATATCAGTTCATCCATGCTCGCATAGATCAGAATTTAGAACTCTATCTATACTGTTCATTCAGGATATGAATATATTACCCAAGAAAATATATCATCCTCTGACGGGCTTGAAGCAGGACTCAAGGGACTTCTGGTGCTAGCTGTCCAGCGCTGCTCAATTGGAGCAGGAGCAGGTATCTCATGTTTCTCTATAAGTTTCTTCAGCTCTTCAATGTATTCAAGATCTTTCATGCTTGGTGTTGCCAGTTTTCCAGCAGGGAAACATGTCTCTGATACCCACTGTTGGCCTCCACAATCAAAACCCAATATTTCATCACTCCATCCAACCCTATATCCTTCTGACTTCTTCCAGAACTCAGCCTCGGCTTGGTTGACCTTGACGATGTGATTTTTATTGAGAGGGTCTAGGGCAATTAGGTTATCTCTTAATTCTGTAAATGAAAGCTCATCTATATTTTGTTCATCATCTGATGATTTAATCTTAGCTCCTTCCACTCTGTAAACACAAATAGAACGCTATGTGACTTCAACAGAAAAGTTCACAAGATGGGAACAGGAAAATAATAACACAATTAACTAAAGTTATAAGAGAAAATCCGATAGAAGGCCATTAAAAACTAATAATACCTCTCATTTTATCTCCTTACCTTTTTAATATGCTCTCGTTCATTGTCAGTTTTTTCCACATACCAATAAGTTGATAGACCTAAAAATGTCTTTCCCAACACTAATTTCAATAATTGAATATTAAAAAACTCTTTATTTGTATTACATAACAAGGGGTCTTTCTTCTGTCTTTTATCCACCTCACCTTTATCTATGGCAATAGGGTCACTTCCCATTCTTTTACCTTGAGATTAACAGCAGCAACAAACACTCAACCTTCCGTTTTCCTTGTTTATTTGGAGAACAATGGCTAAAACTGGCATCCAAACACGCACTCCACAACAAAATGAAACATAAGTTAACACTAAACTGGACCTCATGTCCCAGAGCACAGTACAAAAGAGGGTTTAGAAAATTTGGCAGTAGTGATTTACAGTTACCCTAGGAAAACTAGCCAAACAGATGGGGAAAAACACCCCAACCTAACTGATTGTAATACCCATAGTTAGTTCGGATATCTTACCATACACTGGAGAAAAGGGAGAGAAACTGGATTAGGAGAGTTTAAGATCAATAGGCATATTTGGAGAATCAGTGTCTCTTGAATACCAGGAAGGGTGGTTTGTCTCGCGTATCATTTTCTACCTAGCTTGATAAGTGAAGTGTACATTATAATACACATCAAATTCTGTTTTCTTCCTACTTTTCATTCTATTCCTGGTCCAGTTCAAGGGATATAACTGGTAGTATGCTGCCAACAGAGGAAACAATTAAAACCATGAAAAAACAAATATCAGCATGAGGGTACATCTCTGAAATAGTGAAGCTCCACGCATTACCTACTTCAGTTATTGCATTCGACAGAGACCATATGTTCCAGTAATCAATGGTCAGAACATTCAAATATGCAGGAACTAAACCCATTTACAGGTCTGCATATTATCTGCAAACAGATTAGCAGACCAAGGTCCTAAGTGGATGTTAGAGCCTTAAATTGTTTCACATTTTATAAAGCCAAGCAGTGCCACGATTTCTGTGTTGAAGCATAATTTATACAAAACTCAGAAGAAAATGAATCTGCAGAACAATAAGAAAATAAATAAAAATCTGTCAAAAAAAAAAAAAACAGAATTTGCAGGTAGGAGATTGGTTGTATCTGCAAGCTCCGACAATTTTGTTCCTTGACAAAGAGAAGCAATGAGAAGCTCAGATCAATATCCTATGAAGCCTATCAAGCCATCCAAAGTATTGGAGAGACTTGAGACTGAGTTTCTTGACAATATTATGTGAGGAAAATGTACATACATATTGGCATGAGCTTCCTAATAGATCACAATAATCAGGGGAACAATTAACTAAGGAAGGAAAGTTAAATTGATACAATCAAGACACAATCACATAATATCCTAACAGATACTAATTAAATTTACAATATCCCAACAGAGAGTTTATTTATAAGCTGCAACTACATGTGATATGTAGAGGTCATTCTTTGTTTCATGTCAGTCGAACGAAGAAGGCTATACCAACTCTACAGTTCTCAACAGTTGCCCAAAGTACTGATCAACAAATGGATATTAGAGAAAAGGAGTAAGGATATGTTGAATTGTCAATACAATCTCAAGGAGAAGCTGCCCATGACTAAAACATTGCTAGTAGACTGGCAACTGGCAAGAGCTACCCATGTGAGAATTCTTGGTAGCTATTGAGAGCAATCCAACAGAGTTTTTCCACATTTCATCTTGAGGACATGGTGAAAGCATTGGGGCAGAATATTGATACCAGGTCATTAATAAAAAAATGTCCACACTATGACAAATAGAAAGACGGCACGGGATTATATACCACCTAACCTGATTGTAATACTATAGTTAGTATTGTGTTATACATAGGATAACGGGCCCGGAAACCAGATTGCGAAAGTGAGAAGTATCTAAGCACTTTGGAAACCCTCCCTTAAAAGCTAGCTATCAAGGGGGAAGAACTGAGCCGCTCAGCGAGCATCCCATACTACTCGATGTGGGACATGGGCACCCCATAATATCCTAGTCTCTATCTAAAAGGTTTGGAAATTAAAAGATTGGTTTCAAGAGGGTAACAGTCACTCAAATTCCCTAAGGATGGATTTGTCACATTTATCATCATCTACCTCTGAATCACTTGGTCCGAAGCAAGGCTGCGGAACAATACATCACATTCCCTTTAAATGGTAAAAAGTACTCATACAGATAGTTTTCGCTAATCCATAATTGGTAAAATCCATAACCAATTGCAGACCATACCATAGGAGACAAAACAACAGCTTTTACTAGTATTAGCCTTTAATCGGTAAAAGTACTCATACAGATAGTTTTATCTAATCTCTACATTATTAGTACTTCAAAGTTAAAATAGATTGATAAGTCGGAAATCTATAACCGTACCTATATTTCTGGAGTGACTCCCTGTAAAGGTCACGAACATGCTGTATGGCTTCGTCTTTAGTATATTTTGGCTTGAACTTGGGGGGACCTTTCCACTTTGAAACAGGATTGCATCTCACAACCACGACAGAGTCAGTATAGGGGATATAAAGGTACTTGACATGCTTATTTTCAGATAGCAATTTCCTACATAAGATAAAAAATGGATAGCTTAAATCTTTAGTTTGGAGGAAGATCCTCAATCAATTGGCAAGAAAAATGGATTATACAAGCACATTCATGCAGCAGAAATAAATAAGTGAAGCATACACAATCACACAGGTAAAATATTACGAAGAAGATTATATCAGAATAAACACATAGTTTATCACACTCAAAATATATATAATGTCATGTTCAAGAACCATTTATCACTGATTCGAATTGGTCATCCAAATTATGGATCAAATTGATGTTTTTGTTTTAACTTTAGGTGAACAATTATGGACCAAATTGATGTTATGTTGCATATATCTGCTGATAATTAATTTCGGGCTGCTCTGAATTCAAAGCACCATTACCACAGTCTGAATTTATTGGCACATAGCATCAAGTGGAACTTGTAGATCAAAGGTTCTAATCACAGAAACAGCCTCTCCATTTTTGGAGTACAAGGATGGACGTATGCAGCTGACCTACCTAAGCCCCACAATGGTGGAAGCCTTGGGCACTGAGTTGCTCTTTTACTATTACTATTATTAGAATAACTCACTAAACCAACTCTCCAAATATTAGTGTCACAGCATAGATTCTAGTCACCAAGAACAATATCTTCTTTTTTACTTACATAATCTCTAAAATTAAATCATCTTTCTACACAATCTAAAAATCTCCATTTTCAAAGTTTAAACAAACAGGCCCTTAGCAGTTCGTGATCTTAGTTTCATCATGTTCCGAAAAGGCAGACCGAAAATAATGTGGTAGCAATTAGTGAGACGGTAATTAATTTTTTCTTAAAAAAATGGAGGAAAAAGTGAGATGGTAATTGATTGGGATACTCAAAAATGATAAAACTTCAGCAATTACTTATGATTCTTCTTTATCTCATCCATGGTTGAGACAACTGTGTGCTCCACAAGCTCCTGTCGATCAACACACTGTAGGGTGACTTCCGCCACAACTCCAAGTCCTCCAAGGCCACAACGAGCAAGATAAAACAGCTCCGGATCTTTCTCTTTTGAGATTTCTATTGTTCCCTTGGCAGGGGTGACTAGTTTCATGGCAATGACTTGTTCATCAATAGGAGGCAATCTTGCACCAGTACCATGTGCACCAACCTAAAGCAGATGAATGCAAAGAAGCACAGTTCATATGAACAACAGTAAAGAGTGATAGAACTCTAAACTTTAAACCACATCAAGCATATGTCATACTAATCATCACAACTTTATGAGATTCACTAATGTATTTTGCCAGTCAAATTAGTTCTCACGCCATACATTTTGACACAAATTTGATCAATTGAATACACATTTATACTACTAATTCAGAAGATAAAATGTCATTAAAGAAATTTTAGTATAAATCAATCCTTCAAACACAAGAATATCAAAATATGATATCTTTTAGTGGCTAATTTGACTAAAAAAACAAGTTCATAAATCATATTATGCTTGATATCTCAACACTTTGAATACTCTAAACTTTTTGTGAACAATGACTCATAAGTTAATTATGAAATAGCACATACAATGTAACAACCGACACTTCATATTGAAGGTGTGTCTATTGTCGGATGCCATAACCATCCTGATGCATGAGATTACATTAATTCACTTCCTTTTTTCAAATTATTAGTATATGTTTGGTTTAGTGTCTGGATGAGCTAAAATTGATTCTAGAGGGGTAGAATTGATTTTGACATTTTTGGTTGCTCTCAACTATAATTGATTTTGGCTCCAGAATTGATTCTACTTGAAGCTCTAAATTGTAGCTTCTAATTCTTGAATTGATTTTTTACACTCAAATTTATTATTAAACTCACTTTTACATAAATATATCCAAACGTAAATCACTTTACCTTCAACTCAATTTTAGTCAGAATCAAATTTACATAATTAATTCACTCAAAATCAATTCTTCTCACCGCAGAACCAAACATACACGGTATTGTGTTTGGTGTCAGTGCTTCGCATCACACACAACCCAATTAATTCAAAGATATGACTAAAATGATATTAAAGACCACCTGAATGATGCCACCAATTTGTTGTTCCCTAATGGAAGCAAAATTCTGAAGAGTAAGTCCATGTTCCTTAATCCCATCAACAAGCTGCTGCACTCTAATCCCAGCCTGCACTCTCACTATCTTCTTCTTTTCATCAACTTCCAATATTGAATCCATAAGACTCAAATTCACCATCCCAATTCTCGAAAGCCCAATCCCATTCGGAGAAAGCCCCGACCCAACCGGCCTAATTCGTGTCTTATTCTTATGTGCCTCACTAACAACATGCTCAAGCTCATCAATACTCTCTGGCTGATGAAAATTACGTGTCTGAACCTCATGAGTACCACTCCAGTTCGAAACAGTGTGGAGATCCTCCGGCAATGGAGCGTACCGGAAGATCTGAGCTTTTTTGTGCTTGGCGTTTTCAGGTAATGGAAAGGAGTAGTAAGTGGCGGCACCGCAGAAGAGAAGGAGGGCGGCGTAGCCTATGTATTTACGGGTTTCGGCATCGGTGTTGGGTTCTGGTAAAGTGGAGAATCTGCGGAGAAAGGGGTTTGGAGGGGTTAGGGTTCGGAGAGGATGGGAATGTGATGGATTTGAAGAGTGGTGGTAGTGATGGTGGTGGAGACGAAGGGAGCGTTTGAGAAAGAGAGGTCTGAACATCTCTAAGCTGGGAAATGGGAAGTACTATGGTGGAGTGTAAAGAGTTAAGTGTGGAATGTGGATGGAACTTGCCAAACAAATAGCTAGAAATTACATAACACTGTTTTGATGATAGGACAACATAATTTCAGGTGTATTGTGTTTGATTTTAAAACTATTTGTGGTACTGGACAAACTGGGGGCCAAAGGATAAGACAAAAAACTGAATCATGAGACAACTTTTTGTCCTCCACATAAGTTGTCTAAAGTACCAAAATAACCTTTTGTCCACCAAACATCGTACAAACACAAAAAAAATTCAATACCTTAAATGTTTGTACTGTGTTGTTTTCGTTGATTCAAATTGGCATATCTACATCAACTCATTACAGATGTGATGAAGACTTGGACGTCAACGTCGCAAATATGGGAGTATGAATATTCTGGTTACTTTTATTTTGTCATATTTGTAGGCACTTTCATGATGTCGTTGTATGCTATTAACCTAGGTGCTGCAAGTTTGTTTATAGATTCACCTTTTTCAATTTTTAGCAATCTTGAATTTGTAATGATCGATGTGTTTTCAATTTGAATGAATGAATCTTTATTTTTAGTAAAAAAAAAAGTAATTATTAATTTATTAGTGGATATTCATGGTTTTGTAGGAGTAAATGTATAAATGTAGGGGGTATAACCTATAAGGTAAAATATTAATAAATAGATAGATTAATAAAAAAAAGGAAAAATTGTTACGGATATTATTAATTTATTAGGGGATATTCACGTAGGTCATTGTCCCACTATATTTGCCAGTAAATAGAAGCTATGTATCATTGTATAGTGATCTGGTGGTGAATAAACATATACTCTATTCATTGATGCATCAACGTGGTTAGAGTTGTAGAAATGGGCTACCTCGAATGAGCCGTCACGTCAGGTTTGATTTTTTTCTGATTTGGCCCTTGAAAATTCTAGCCCGAATTGTTTATGGGTTTTTTAGCCTGGCTCAAGAAAGCCCGTTTAAAATATGGGCTAGCCATAATGGGTCACTGGCAGCCCGCAAGTCCGAATAAATTATAATAATTTTTTTTAAAAAATAACTATAAGAAACTTGTTTTGGATGATTTGAACTTAGTTTGTATTATAAGAGTTTTTTTTGCCACGATACGAGTTTCTCAAATATAATCCGCTACCTAAGTAGCAGACGGTGTTTTTTCCTCAAATTTTTCATTTTTACTACTTAAGTAGTGGATGAGTAAAAATAGAACGTGCGAGAAACTCCTGAGTAGCGGATAAGTAAAAAATAGGGCGCATGAGAAAATCGTAAGTAGCGGATGAGTAAACATAGGGCGTGCGAGAAACTCGTAGGTAGCAGATGAATAAAATTATGGCACGTGAGAAACGTGTGACTAACGGATGAGTAAAATAAGGCCCGCGAGAATTATTGATCATATATATATATATATAAATGTATGTTTTTTTACCAAAATTTTGCTAGACAACAAAGTTTTAAAAAAAACAATTTTTTGCCATTTTCATTTTTTTAAAAAGGAAAAAAACTGGGCCGGTCCGACGAAGCCCAAAGTCCGACCGAGCCGGCCCGAAATGGGCTGGGCCGTCCGTTTTGACAGCTCTAAACGTGGTCACATCACATGTTTGTTTGTTGTCAACTCGTAACTAGGGTTTTGGAGAATTTCTATCTCAAATAATTCAAATATGAGCTCATTTCCATAATTATCCCGTCAAGAAAATATGTCTTGATAATGTTGCTGAAATTTCATCTCAAGTATTTATTGAGTGTTGTATGTGTCTTGGAATTGATAACGTACATACATCTTGTAGCACATGTTCGTACATAAAATGTACTACTTGCAGAATCATTTATTAAGCTTATATAGTTATTTGGGAGACCACTTCTCATTAGATGCAAACTTTCTATTTCCACTAGGGGACATGCAATTTTGCATGCTACATCATCGCATCAGGCTAACAAGTGATTATAATAACTCTTACCCTTTAAAATTGGTTTTGGTCAATCACTTAATATTTTCCATCTTAGAATTTTTAGATTTACGGTGTATGTACCGATTTTCAGATTTCCACCACTATACAACATGGGCAAAGCACATTAAGTTTTACGGAGTTGTGTGATGATCACATGAATAATCACAAATAAATCAATTAAAAAAGATCCTCCATATGGATAGAAAGCCATGACCATGAGGAGGGTGAATATATACTAAATAATTCGATGCATGTGTTGCTTGATATGATGTTGCTTTTTTTTTTTTTGTTATAATGAGATGACCTTGCTTATTAGTTACGTATTACAGGATATATGTTTGGTTTGCAGTAAATTCAAATATTCTAAGGAAACTACCATGGTAAGTGTTACGGCACCATGCTTAGGTAATTTGATGATGTCATAATCAACTTGTTTTTCAGTTATGCTTTGCGGGTAATGGAATGAAGGAATGAATGAATGATAATATGTCAAACTAGCACATTTTGTCATGGGTGTACTTCATAGATGAATTTGTAGTAAATTATAATTCAAACATGTTCCAATTCAAATACACATTTCAACAAAAAAAAATTAAACACAAAAGGCATTCTTCATTTTAAATAGTCAGGGTCCGTTTGACCCGCTTTTTTAGGTCTCAGAAGCTGATCGAAAGCTAAAAGTGAAAATAAGAACTTTCAAAAACAGAGTAAAAGTTGTTTGGTAATTGTTGTTTTTTTTTTAACTTCAAAGTTATCTTTAATCTAAAATTTGTTTAGTAAAATATATATTTTTTAAAAAAGATTTGTACCAAAAATAAAAAATAAAAAAAAAGATAATAACAACTAAATATTTAAATGAAAACAACCTAAAAAATGAAAAAAATAATAAAAAGAGCCTTCAGTGGGATTCTAAACGGGACCATTGCAAAAAAAGCTCCGGATTTTTTTTCAAAAGTAGGTTTCAACCTCTTTTTCTAGAAGCTCATTTTAATACAATTTTGCACATTGAAAAAAATCTGCTTTTTACAGTTAAGAGCTTTGTTAAATATGTGTTTGGCCCAACTTTTAATTAAAAAGAGAATTTAAAGCTAAAAAAAACCGGATCAAACGGAGCCTCAAAGGCAAGACTATATAGAAGAGGCACACCAATTTAACCCAAAAATCATAAATAAAGTCAGCATATATAATTATCACAAGTCAACATAGCCCTGTAAAAGAAGTACATATAATCTCTGTTTATCTTATGCATAGACTTATTTATTAATAATAATATATTTGCCGTTAAAAAAAAAGTACACGTGGTTGTCTTAGACGACAGTTATTATACATGGTATAGATTACCAACACACACTCGATCTATAACATTAATTGCCACAACAAAACACATTTATTACTTGGACTGTTTAATGGTAAACCATGTTTGAATAGAAGTGAGAGTGAGTGCGATAATGGCAGCTATGAAAGCAATAAAGGTCCAAGGATTGTTGAAATAGGTGTGAATACCCCGTGCTATCCAAGTCTTGTATTTATTGCAGTAACGCTCATGTATTTTGGCTCTAACTACAAGATATTTTGCTCTGTTTTCAACTAAGTCATTACTTATGATATTGAAAAGATGTGCAACATCCTCATCACTACCAAGACAATTGAGCAAAACCCCTTTTAATCTCAATATCCTCACATCTTCAGCATGGTCGATGAGTTCGTCCATGAAAGATACAAAAGAACATATCTCATAGTCGTTATCAAAATCAGGACACATCTCATATGCTATTAGGTTGAGGAATGTAGAGGCTGTACTGTCGTCTATAACAATTTCAGGAAGAGTCAATTTTGCAACGAACCAACCCTCAGAAAAATGTATGTCGATTGGCCCTTGTGTCGCACTTGACTCAAGTTTTATTCCAACTTTCCTTAGATCTTGTATGTTCCTGTATGTCATCATCCTTTCCTCTGAACGTTCTTGATTCATTTTGTTAGCTTTGTTGCCTTCCGTCTATATTTAGATCAGAAATAAATTTGATCATCTTACTTATGATAATAATAAGACAAAAATGTTATTCAAACACAATTATCTAACATATATATTCCCTTTATCCCATAATATAAGCAATTTTTTTCTTCTTCACATTTATTAAGAAAAGTATAATGTAATAATTTGAAGTATGACTTTATGTGTTTTTCTTGAAATAAGTTTTATGGGAAGATGTAAAAAGAATTTTTATTGATTATTGATTATGGGGAAAAGAAGAGAGAGTAAATTATTTGCATTTAATTTTATAGAATAAGTAAAAGTAAACCTTAAATGATAAAAGTTAATTTTTTTTCTTATAATTTGGACAAGAAAAAATAATTTTTTTTGTCTAAAATATAGGACGGAGGGAGTACAATTATTATACACTTTTTGTTTTTTTTTATTATATTTTTTGCATGTCTCGAATTCCATACCGCAAGTAGAGAGAAAGATGTCGTATTTTTCTCCCACAAGTTGATGATGATATAACATAACTCATAGTATAATAACAAGACAATTTCAAAATTATACTACCTATGTCCCATTATAAATAAATATAAATATTTGTGAAAGAGATAAAAATAGAGAAAAATGAGATGTTAAATAAATCTAGTAGAATTATAGGTTTCTAAATATAAGGACTTCTAGTCTCGTGAGCTTAACTCAGTTGACAGGAATATTACATTATATATGTAGGAGGCCGAAATTTAAATCCTGATCATTCCACTTATCTACCTTAAGCGTGAAATTTCTAACCATTATACTACTTGACAAAAATATATATATTTGTACCTTGGGAGAAGATTTAGTGAGGATGATTGTACGCTGGAGATCAAGAAGATGAGTGGGTAACTCAGACTCATCAGGTTCATTTGGTATTAATATCACTACACTATGTACTTCTTCTTCTTCTTCTTTCTTTTGAATGGGTGGCCTCCAAATCCTAGTATTTTCTGGTGCGGACCAAAGATCACAACGTTTGTGGAAATTCTTCATTATATTTATCAATTCAATCTCATTTTCATTTTTCCACAACAACTTCAGTACATGATAAGGAAGTTGATTCTCTAACAAAAGTACATCCATTATCACAATACCTAATTGATCAAACTTAATATGCATAGGACATGGATTTTCAAAATCGGCATTCTCCAAGATATACAACAGAGAACATCCATCGACGAACAAAATCCATGACAACTTTTCGGTTAAAGTTAAAACATCGTCTGCAAAGAGACCCTTCAATTCATCAATGTTATCTGCAATCTTTTTGTGTAGATTATGTGGAACGAGGTTAGCGTTTTCGGCGTATTTTACTGCCCACATGAGCTTGTACTTCTCTCCTAACTTAAGATTTGTATTGTCATGATGGATAGGACCTATTGACACCAACCTAGGTGAGTAATGCTCCTTAATTTTTTCCCTGTTTCTGATATGCTCTGCCACCCTTTGTATCTTTGGTCGACGATTTTCGGGTGTTTTCTTTGCTTTTTGTAGCTCAACAAATTTTTCTTCAAGGGTAATGTCAGTGTAGGATGCCATCATTCAATAAAATAATGGTTGAGGAATATTTGTCTTGCAAAGTGAATATATAATTAATGTGTAAATCAAAATGTGTAACCTTGTGTATTTGATATGTTCTTCAACCTTTACCTTATTAACAAGATAAGTAAATATGCTTAAAAAAAGATTTTATCCATATCTTCTTTACCACTTAAGTTATATACTCATAACAAACTATACTTGTTAATGTGCATAACTTTAATTGATGCACAAGGAAAATAAAATTCATGGAAGAAATAAATCTTTGTTTTCCTTCGTTGGATTCCTCCTCAGATGGGTTAGGTACATTTGAACACGGATGGATCTTGTAGGGGGTACATAGGATGTGGTGGAGGCTATTTCTTCGTATGGGCATGAAAGCTTAAGAGGGAAGACTCTTGTTGAGAAGATAAGCGCTTGCTAGATCTTCATTGGGAGGTTGTAGTAAAGCATTCCTATCGTGAAGTCAATCAAAGTGCAAACGCGCTAACAAATTATGTTGTTTGCCGGCTTCAGGGAGTATTATTTTTTCTGCTTGCTGATTTATTGGGGGTTACTACTCCTCGTGTAATTTTGTTGTAATCGTTTCTTTCCCGAGCTTATTCCATCTTTGTTATAACGAAAAAAAATAAAAAAATCTTTGCTTTCACGGTTCTATTATTATTTGAGGGATTGCGATTTGGTATTGCAAAATATAAAATCTTCATTTACCCCCCACAACTCTTTCCCTTCTAACTAAGACTTTGAGTTTAGTTTTAGTTTTCTCCATAAGACACATAAAATCACAATGGCCATAGACAATTCTCTTGCCTATGTGTGTGTGTCATAATTTAGTTGAAGAAAGTTTTCATGTTAGACAAAGGAAAGTTGAGCTCTTGATACGACCATAAGTTTCAAACCTGAGCTGAGGGGATATGATGAGAATTTTCTTTTCCTTAATTAACGTTTGAGCTTGCTCTAGATTACATTTTAAATAAAGTCATCTCTTTCATTTTATGGACTCATTTCTAGCCTTAATTGTTTCATTTTTTACATGTGCAAACTTATATTTCATGAATAATTATTCATCACCTCTAAATGTAGTTTTTCAGCAATTTAATCTGATAAAAAAAAAACAAAGAAGGGTTAAAGGAGTATCTTGGAACCATTGAGGGAATTTAATCTTGTCATGTGTGTACTTCAACTCAAACACACTCCTCTTCAAACAAATTTTGAACACACAAATTAAAGGCACTCATGCTGAAATATAGCCGTAGGCAAGACTGTATAAGGAACACATTACACATCAATGTAACCCGAAAAATCCTAAACAAATTCAACATAGTCCATAGAAGTACACTGGTTGTCTTACTAGAAGACAATTATTATTATACATGGTATACATAACCAAAACGCACACTTACCTAAACAACATTGCAACAATAAACCACATATATGAGCCAACTGTGTTATGAGGAGTGCAAGAACACTCTCTCTTCAATACTCTATCTAACACTCATTATTTAATTGATTGAAATTAATGTGTGTCCCTCATTTTGGAAATAATTAAGTCTTATATAAAGTGGTGAAACCTACATAAATTTCATCCTATTATAGAGTGAGGGTTAGACAGAGTATTAAAAAGAATGTTCCTATTTCTTTTCAATCGGGTTAATGGCAAACCATGTTTGAACAAAAGTGAGACCAAGTGCAATAGAGGCAGCTAGGAAGGCAATAAAGGCCCAAGGATTCTTGAAATAGGTATGAATACCCAACGCTATCCAAGTCTTGCATTTATTGCGGTAATGTTTTTGTATTTTGGCTCTAACTTCGTGATATATTTTTTGGTTAGGCAACACGTTTGTACTCACGATATTGAAAAGATCTGCAACTTCCTCATCACTACCGAGACAATTGAGCAAAATTTCTTTTGATCTTAATTCTCTCACATCTTCAGGATGGTCAATGAGTGAGTCCATGAAAACTGCAAAAGAACATATCCTATAGTCATTCTCAAAATCAGGACACATCTCATACGCTATCAGGTTGAGGAAACTAGCTGATGTGTTGTCATCCACAACAATTTCAGGAAGAGTCAGTTTTGCAGCGAACCAACCCTCAGAGAAATCTATGTCTGTTAGCCTTCGTGTCTCACTTGACTTAAATTTTATTCCTACAGCTCTTAGATCTTGTATGTTTCTATATGTTATCATCTCAGTGTTTTCCTCTGAACTTTCCTGAAATTGATTCATGTCGCGATATAAACGGATATTGCGTGCATCCAAACACTGCTCGTCTAAACTTTCCTGAAATTGATTCATGTCGCGATATAAATGGATATTGCGTGCATCCAAAGACACAGGTCTATCCTGCATTAGTTCAAATGTGAATATGAGAGAGAGAATATATATATATATATATATATATATATATATATATATATATATTGAAGAAGTTAAATAAGCTCACCCAAATTGACACCAGACAGAATCGAACCTGAAACCTTAAAGAGGAGTACACTCCTAGGTCCCAATTCAATACTACCAATTTCTAAAATTATACTACCTAACTCTATGTCCCATTATATATATATATATATATATATATATATATATATATATATAAGGAGGGATCCGTTGACTCCAGGAGTAAGTCTCCATTGACTTACTCCGCTTAATAACTCGATATCGGCATTATATTACTTGAATCCAACTGTTGAATTCAAAGATCTCATTGAGTAGATCAACTCCACAAATTTTTATAAAAAATCAAAACCGTTTGATACTTTTTCTAATAACTTCAATTGAACGTGCGACAAACTTTTATAAAAACCGTTGAATTTCAATAGTTTGAATACATAACTACATTTTTTGGATTTTTATAAAAAATTGTATAGTTGACCTACTCAATAAGATCTTTGAATTCGACGGTTTGATTGAAGAAACATAATGCCGATATCAAGTCATTAAGCGGAATAAGTCAATAGAGACTTACTCATAGAGTCAATATATATATATATATATAGGGATATGATCAAATGACACCAAAGTGTCAAATTAAATTTGACACCAAATCACAACCCTTCATTTAATTTAATCTAAAGGTTCAAAATAATCACTAAAGTAATTTATGTGGACCAAATATTTCCTATTTTGAGAAGATCTTGATATACAAAAAACTTATTATTAATATATCATGGCAATTAATACCAAAACATTCCATCCAATTTTTTATTATAAAAAGAAACGTAGAATTGTTTTTATTACAATAACATTTTTTTTTATTCAAAAGCCAAAAAAAAAAATAACACATCTTTTATTTTATTCTAATGACATTTTTTAATACAATCTTTTTTCCGGTTTATTTAATAATTATAAAATACTATGGACATGAAAGAGGTAAAGAAAATAACAACAAAGAAAATAAAAATTAAAAAATGTGTCTGTGAGAGGAAGGCAAATAAAATTACAACAAAGAAAATGAAATAAAAAATAAGAGAATAAAAATTGCATTTTTTTTTGACAAAAGAATAAAAATTGCATTAAAGAAATATAATTGGACGTGTAAAAATAATTGGTAAATTACAACCAAAAAATAAAATTATAATAGTTGGAGAAAACAATTAAGGAATGATTGATTACAAAATTTATGATGATAAAAAGTGTTTTAATTTGGTGATACAGTGATTTTAATGGTGTACGTTAAATGTTTTGGGATAATTTTAAACCTTTGGATTAAATACAATGAATGGTTGAGATTTGGTGTCAAATTAAATTTGACATCTTGGTGTCATTTGATCCTATCCTATATAGAATTAGGATCCGTTGATACCAGATGTCAAACATTATTTTGACACCAAATATTAACCGTTGATTTTATTTTATCTAATGGTTTATATTTGTGCACTTAAACGATCTCGTAGTATTCTCCGTACGGATCCTCTATTTCTTATTCTATTACCACTCTTTCCTAATTTCATTATCCATTTGACCTACACCGACTTGTCTCATCCCTTATTATTCTGTTCTCTTAGGGTCCGTTTGGTTTGAGGGAAAGAAAGCAAGAGGAAATAAAATTACGCAAATCAATGAATGAACTTAGACTATCTTTAGTCCAAATTCATTCATTGATTTGCGTAATTTTCTTTCCTCCCTCTTTCTTTCCTTCCAACCAAACGGACCCTCAATAATAGGAGGAGGTAGAAGGAGGGTTACATGATAATTTGGTTCAACAAATTAATAATTAAATCAAAAGCATTCGTGTTAAAACAGAAATTGGACTAATACCGAAGAAAGAGTTGTACAAATATTGAAGAGTTGTACAACCTCTTTTTGTGTTCATTAGGCAACGAGATAGAAACTTAACAAAACTAAAATAATATGATACAAGATATGGACATGAGGCATTATCAATATGAGCGATACAGTGATAAGTAAATTAAGAAGGAAGAGATCCGCATGATAGCTATTAAGTGAACAAATATAAACCATTAGATAAAATAAGATGGATGGTTAATATTTGGTGTCAAAATAAAGTTTAACTAACGGATCCTAACTCTCTCTCTCTATATATATATATACAAAAAAAAATTGGATGTTAATTTTAAAATAAATTTGATTTTATCTTTTAAGAGTAGCATTAATTATTTTATTTATACTCTCTTCTGTTGTTTTAAATGTGTAAAACCAAATTCATCCCTGTTAGTTAGTTAGTTATAGTTTGTTATAACTAAACTAATAGTTAGTTGGAGAAGTTAGTTAACCACTTCATTATGGTTAAGCTAACTTGTATCACAAGTTAAGAGATTAGTTAGGAGTTAGTTTCAATTTTTGTCTATATAAAGCTATTAGCACATAGCTTATTGTAACTTTAATTCACTCTTGTTTTCATAAATAAAATCTCTTATCTTTCTCCCAAAATCTCACATTGATTCATCACATTCATCTTCTTCTCTAACTTGCTTGAATAGCAAGTTTCTTAGTTTTTCTTCTTCAACTAGTTTGTGCACTAATAAATTGGTATCTAGAGCCTTTAGGTTCCTTGTGTAGCATCACAAGATTCAGTTTCTTGGGTTGAAACAAGGGTAAAGGTAAAGACAAGACCAAGAATTTTTCACAAAAGCAAGGAAAATTTGATGCTAAATCTGAATCCTTCAAGAAAGGAGGAGGAACATCAAATACACAGAAAAAGGATAAAAGTCATATTTAATGCTATATTTGTGAAAAATGGGGGCATTATGCATCTGATTGTAGATCAAAGAAGGTGCAAGATAATGATTATGAAGCTAATTTTGTACAAGACAAAGAGGATACAGGAGCTGTAACCTTCATGGCAGCTATATCTGATGAACTGTGTGAAACTAGTGGAGCTTATGCTGCTAGGGTTAACTGTGTCAGTGGAGCATGGTTCTTGGATACAGGTTGTTCAAATCATATGACAGGTCATAGAGATTGGCTTATCAGGTTTGATCAATCCAAGAAAAGCACAGTAAGACTAGCTGATAATAGTTCTATTCAAGCCATGGAAACATGTGACATGGTAATCAAGAGAAGCAATGGAGATTCTGCAGTGATTGAAGAAGTCTTGTATGTGCCAGGTATGGGATGTAACTTGCTTAGTGTTGGTCAGTTAATTGAAAAAGGTTTTTCAGTTATCATCAAGGATTATATTTTGAGTTGTTTGATTCTGCTAATGTGTTAGTATTAAGAACACCTCTAGCTAAGAACAGGACATTCAAAACTATGATTAACACTACAACAGTTGAATGCATGAAAGCTGTGTCAGATGAGATGCAAAGTTGGATTTGACACCTGAGATTTGGTTAGTTAGCAAAGGGATGGTTACAGGATTGCCTAGAATTGAAACACCAGACAAGTTATGTGATAGTTGCTTGATTGGCAAGCAATCCAGAAATGCATTCAACAAATCACTACCAATGAGATCTTCAAGTGTGCTGAGAGTTGTCCATTCAGATGTATGTGGACCTTTTGATGTAAATTCTCTTGGTGGAAATAGGTATTTTCTGACCTTTGTAGATGAATATAGCAGAAAAATTTGGTTGTATTTGCTAAAAACAAAGGATGAAGCATTTGATATTCTCAAAAACTTCAAAGTACTTGTTGAAAAACAAAGTGGCAAGAGCATAAAAATTCTTAGGACTGATGGTGGATGAGAGTACAATTCTAAGAATTTTGTACTAGTCATGGGATTGAACATGAAATCACTGCACCATATACTCCTCAACATAATGGACTGGCAGAGAGGAGGACTAGAAATATACTAGACATGGCAAGGTGTATGGTCAAACACAAAGGATTTCCTAAGTCATTTTGGGGAGAGGCGGTGAGTACTGCAGTATATGTGTCGAACAGGTGTCCAACAAAGAAATTGAAAGATAAAGTGCTTGAGGAGGTATGGACTGGTAAGAAGCCTAGTGTGAGTCACTTTAAAGTGTTTGGTGCTCTATGTCATAAGCATGTAACTGAGCCAAAGAGAAACAAGCTGGATGATAGGAGTGAACCTATGATCCTAGTGGGTTATCATGTGACTGGTGCTTATAAATTGTACAATCCAACTTCAAAGAAGATGATATATAGCAGAGATGTTATAGTGGATGAAGTTAAGAGCTGGGATTGGATAACTGGTAGTAGTACTAGCAGGCCACAGTTAAGCCAAATTTCTAATGATGAAACTGATATAGTGGAGTCAAGTGATGAAATTGAAGAAACTAAAACACCAGTAGTGGCTAATCAAGACAACAATGTCATCATAGATAATGAAATTGATGAAGCTACAGACAACAACAATGGCACCAGAAAATAAAATAAAACAAAGAAAGTACCTCCAAGAATACAAGACTGTATAACTGCAAATGACAATGAAGTAGATGAGGATGGTGATCTAGTACACTTTGCACTACTAGTAGGAGCAGAACCTATAAACTACCTTGAAGCTATGAGTAACTTGAAATGGAAGCAAGCCATGGAAGAGGAGTTGTGTGCCATTGAGAAGAATCAGACATGGTAATTGGTTAAACTTCCAACAGGTAAGAAAGCTATAGCAGTCAAGTGGGTGTGCAAATTGAAGCTCAATCCTGATGGTTCAGTAGCAAAACATAAAGCAGGCTAGTTGCTAAAGGTTTTTTGCAAAGAGAAGGACTAGATTACTCAGAGGTTTTTTCACCTGTGGCAAGGATTGAGACTGTAAGGTTGGTTGTAGCCATAGCAAATGCAAGAACCTGGCCTATGTATCACTTGGATGTAAAATCTGCTTTTCTAAATGGTCCATTAGAAGAAGTGGTTTTTGTAACTCAACCACCCGACTTTATGATTACAGGTAAAGAAAACATGGTATATAGGCTGAAGAAAGCTCTATATGGTTTGAAGCAAGCTCCTAAAGCTTGGAACAAGAGAATTGATGGGTTTCTTGTGAAGCAAGGTTTCAGTAAGTGCAAGTCAGAATATGGTGTTTATGTGCAAAAATCAACATCAAGCATCATCCTTATATGCTTGTATGTTGATGATTTGTTGGTTACAGGTAGTGACTTGGCTGAGATTAAGAAATTCAAGTCTGACATGATGAATGAATTTGAGATGACAGACTTGGGAACAATTTCTTACTTCTTAGGAATTGAATTTTTGAATACTTCAAAAGGCTTAATGTTGCATCAAAGAAAGTATGCTGGTGAGATTTTGAAGAGATTCAACATGACAGATTGCACACCTGCTATAACACCCATGGAGACAAATCTCAAGCTAGAGAAAAATGAAAATGAAGATGCTATAGATCCTACAATGTTCAAACAAATTGTTGGCTCATTGAGATATCTATGTAATAGCAGACCAGACATATGCTTTGCAGTAGGATTGGTGAGTAGATTCCTAGGCAATCACACATGAAGGCTGCTACTAGAATTCTAAAGTACATAGCAGGTACACTAGACTATGGAATTCTCTTTCCAAAGTCAGCAAAGAATACAAAGTTAGAGATTGTATGCTACTCAGATGCTGACTGGTGTGGTGATAAAGTGGATAGAAGAAGCACAACAGGTTACTTCTTCAAATTTTTGAAAGTTCCAGTTGCTTGGTGTTCAAGGAAGCAACCTGTAGTAGCTCTCTCTTCCTGTGAAGCAGAGTATATAGCTGGATCTTATGCAGCTTGTCAAGCCTTGTGGATGAAGTCAGTGTTGGAGGAATTGAAAATTGATGTGAAGAAACCAATTACATTGCAAATTGACAACCAATCTGCAATCAACTTGGCTAAAAATCCAGTGTTATATGGTAGAAGCAAGCACATAGAGGCTAGGTTTCATTTCTTAAGGGAGCAGGTGAATCAAGGGAGCTTGGAAGTTGTTCATTGTGCTACTGGTTCACAAATTGCTGATGCTATGACCAAGAGCTTGAAGATTGACAGGTTTCTGACTCTGAGAAATGAACTTTGAGTATTTCAACTTAGATCATGATGTATGGATTTGTTTTTAAGGGAGCATGTTGTTTTAAATGTGTAAAACCAAATCCATCCTTGTTTTAAAATAAGTTAACCTTTTGTAATAGGGATTCTATAATGTACGAAACATGACCGCGGAAACGAATTCTAAAATTTTGAATGATATGTTGGAACAAAATTGATTTGTTAAATCGCTCTAGTGGTTTTGATGATAACTACAAAGTATTAAAAATGCAATTGGAATTGCTAATATTTGCTTAAGTGTACATGACTAGAAGATAAAATATGCACACTCTTAAGCAAAAAGTATTCAAGAGAAGCAAAAGCGCAAACACAACCTCTGAAGAATCCTTCACAGTCTGAAGAACAGACTCTAGAAGCCTTCGTCAGACTTTAAGAAGTTGGCGTCTGAAGACCAGACTGTGAAGTAGTACCTGTGAGGACATACGCCTTTGAGTGAGCAGACCCTGGGTGTTGTAACCTTTTGGTAGATAAGAGGATATCTAAAAAGGTTTGACCTGTGAAAATGATAAAGCAGAAAAGCAGCTGTCTAGTCTATTGCATTTTCCTATTTTGGCATAAACATTTTGTACAAGTCAGAAAGTGTTGTAGCAGTTATTAACCAATTGAGCAAAGCTTCATTGTGGAAAAAGCTCAACAACTTTCTACAAGCTACAAAGCTCTACGCTAAGTTTCTCCAGAAGATACAATCTTCAACGGTCATATCTTTATTGCCTATATAAAGACAAAACAAGTTGAAGATCAATATCAAGACTTACAACCTCTGAAAGTGCAAAAATTCTGTCAAACTCAAAAGCAGTTTAACACTTAGGATGCTTACCAAATTGTATCTTAGAATCAAGTGTCATTTAAAGTCTAGTATCTGCGTTGTATTTTGTGACCACCTTTGATAGTATATCAAGTGTTCAACTTGTAATCTTTCTTAAATTTATTGAAGTTAGAAGAAGTCTGTTGTACGTGGTACTTGAACAAGGAAGTCTCTTGCAAGTGTGTTTGAGCATAAAAGTCTCTTGTCAATGGACTTGAGCATTGGAAGTCTCTTGTACGTGGAACTTGAGCAACGAAGTCCAAAGCAAGGTGTTTAAGCAATTGTAATCAGTTGTGATTATAGTGAACTACCTTGAAGAGTCAAGGGGACTGGACTACTCTCTCTCGTTTATATTATATCTGTTGCAAGTACTATGTCTGTTATATTGTTTCAAACACTTGAGTTTCAAAAGAAAAAGAACAAAGAGCCAACACAACTCAATCCACTTCTTGTGTTTTTCTCACCTTTAATTGGCATCAGAGCACAATATGTTGCTTTATCACTTAACACTGAAACAGTAAAGGATCCTGTGAAAAGATCATGTCTACTGGTGGTGGTGGTAGTGGTCATCGTTTTTATTATAACTACAAACCTATTGCTTCTGATTCTGTCTCTGGCTCTAAGAAATCAGATAGAGCTCCCTTTTTCAATGGAGATTTTGTAATATTTCCTTCTTGGAAAACAAATACGTTTAGTCACATCATTGAAATTGATGATGAGCTACGGGATATTGTTGAAGAAGGTGTTGAGTTTCAAAATATGGTTGAAGAAGGTGTGATCAATATTGCTAATAGAAAGCTGTTCACAATTGAGCAAAAGAAGCAATATAAGAAGTATCACAAAGTGAAATCCATTCTCACCAAATATAAAAGTCATTCTGAGTTCTTGAAAATTTCTAATAAATCGATCCTCAGCTAAGTTCATTTGGGATTCTCTCTGCTTCACTTATGAAGGGAATGAACAAGTACACGAGGCAAAAGCAAACCTCTTGGTCAATCCAGTATGAATTGTTCAAGATGAAGAAAGATGAAGATATTGAAACCATGTTTGAAAGGTTTCAAACTCTTGTATTTGGTCTTCAAGTGCTGAAGAAAAGCTACACAGATCCTGATCATGTAAGAATGATTCTGAGAATTCTTCCTTTTAAGTGGAGACCTAGGGTTATTGCTTTCCAGGAAGCTAAAAATCTGAATGATGTACCCATATGAAGTCTAATCAGTTCTCTCATAAGTCATGAAATGGAACTGCAAGCTTATGAACCTGCTATGAAATCAAAATTTGTGGCCTTGAGCACAACCAAAATTCCCTCCAAATTTCTGAAGGCAAAGGAAGTGGAATCTGAAGAAGAAGAAGAAGAAGAAGAAACTGCTGAAGATGGAACAGATGAGGAGATGACTCTTACGATCAGAACATTTCAACAATGGGCCAGTAAGAGCAATTATTTCTCTAACAGAAGCAATGAGTCAAGAAGCTCTGGTTATAAAGACCATAATAAGGAAAAGCAATTTAGATGCTACAACTGCAACAAAATTGGCTATTTCATTGCTGACTTCCTAGAGTCTTAGGAAAGAAAAACAATTTTAACAGGGAGAACTTCAAGAATAAAGTCAAGAAAAGTCTTATGGCCACATGGGAAGATCTTGATAAGATGTCAGATGGTGATGTTGAAGAAGCAAATCTTGCCTTAATAGCCACTGCATCTGTTGATGTAAATTCTGACTCAGAGTCTGAATCAGAATCTGATGAGAATCAAGAAGAGGTATATTCTAACTTATCTAGATCTGAATATGTATATGCTCTAAATATTGTCATAAAACACTATCTTAGAAAATCAGAAGATTTCAAAGATTTGAAAGTTCTATATGATTCTCTAAGGCGTGATGCAAGCAAGATTCAAAAACAAAATAAAGAATTTTTGACAAATAACTGCGTTTTAAAACAAGGATGTCTTGCTTTGCGTCAAAATAAAAAACAAGGATGTCTTGCTTGCAGACAACCTCAAAAGAAGCATGAAAGTGCCTTGTAAGAAATGGCATAAACAGAAGCAAGATAGCTTCCATGAGGTATGGTATTTCTAAAACCAAAGGTGAAGACATTGGCTATTATAAATTCTTGTCTTGTGAAAAACCAAAGCAATCACTTTGTTTGAGCAAAACACCTCCAGCTCTTTATTCTACCTTTGTACTAGGAATTAATAAAGAGAGGATTCTGAATATTTCAGAGGATGGTTCTGAAAGTATCTCAGAGTCTGAGACCTCAAAATCAGGAGCTATGATTGTATCAGAACATAATTAGACTACAAAGTCTAAGACTTCAGAATCAGTTCTCCTCATATTAGAATAAAAAATTCCAAAGTCCGAGACTTCTAAGTCAGAAGCTCTAATCATGTCAGAATCCAAGATTCCTGACACTAAGATTCAGATTGCTTCAGAAGAAAAAATTCCAAAAGCTAAAATACTCCCTCCGTCCCATTTTCATTGCCACATTTTCAAAAAAAAATTGTTCCATAATACTTGACCCATTTCAATTTTTTATACTTGACCCATTTCAATTTTTTATGTTATTTTTTCATTTCTACCCCTTATAAATGCTTTTGCAGAATCTACATTTTTGCCTCTTCACTTTCTCACCACCTTTTGTCTCTTCACTTTCTCACCATATAACAAGGGTAATTTAGTAAAATTAATATTATCTCTCATTCATTTATGCACTTTTCTTAATATGTGTGAAATGGTCAAATGTGGCAATAAAAATGGGACGGAGGGAGTACCGATAAAATCAAACTCTAAGACAATTATCTCTAAAGCTCCAAAGTCTGGAAACTTGAAGTATTCAAAATTTCTAGATAAAAATCGATCAAAGCCAAAAAAAAATCAAATCAAAAGGCTTGATTGACTCTGAATCCCTTGATAAATATCTAAAAAGCTAAGGAAGAATAAAGATTCTAGAACTAACCCAAAAATATCCATGAAAATATATGGGTACCAAATCTGTGAGTTCATTTGATTCAAATTTGCACTTAAGAAATCAAGAGAACATTATTGGAACAAAATGACTATTCAAAAGGAACTCATTAAGCCGCTTAAACAAGGAAGTGGTAAAGTTTTTTTTCAAAATAAAACTAAATAAAAGTTTTTTAATTTTAAACGGACACTTATATTTTTTTTTTTAGGTTAATAGGGCTTTACTTTCTGCAAAGTTAGCGAGTTTAAGATTACCCCTTGTAAAATTCATATTCCATCAATTTACCCCCTACCTGCACAACTAGGCATGTGACGTGGCGATTATTTTACTTTCTTTAATTTGTCACGTGTAAAAAAAATTATTTGTTTTTAAAAAAAAAATTCAAATTTTTTTTTAAAAAATCAGAAAATGGAAACAAGAAATAAAAAATGATTTCAAAAATAATAAAACAATGATTTAAAAAAATAAGCATTTTTTTTGAAAATCAGAAAATTGAATAAGAAATAAAAAAAATTATTTCAAAAAATAATAATTTTTTTTTTGTCATTTTTTTTCTTTCTACTTTCTAATTTTTTTAAAATCAATTTTTATTATTTATTCAAATCATTTTTTTTAATTTTTAATTTTAATTTAAAAAAAAATGTCAAAAAATATTTATTTGTTTAAATCATTTTATTATTATTTTTGAAATCAAAATGTCAAAAAATATTTATTTGTTTAAATCATTTTATTATTATTTTTGAAATCAAAATGTCAAAAAAATATTTATTTTTTTAAATCAAATTTTTTTATTTTTTATTTCAATTTTCTGATTTTTTTTATTTTTTAAAATAATTTTTATTTCAATTTTCTGATTTTTAAAATATTTTTTTATTTTTATTTTTAAAAAACAAATAATTTTTTTTACACATGGCAATTTAAAAAAATATCATTGCCACGTATCATGCCACATCAAGATTATGTTCACGTCATATGCTTAGTTGTGCAGGCAGGGGGCAAATTGATGGAATTTGAATTTTATAGGGGATAATCCTAAAAAAAATAAAATTTCCAGGGGGTAATCTAAAACTCGCCAACTTTGCAGGGGCTAAAACCCTATTAACCCTTTTTTATTTTATAATAACGAACACCTATATTTATATTCATATATTAATAGGAATACATATTTAATGTAATTGTTTTGTCAAGTAGTTTTGTTGTTGGAAATTACACTTTTAATGTGGATAAAGGAATGACCGGACTTCGAACCACGACCCTTACATAATAATGCAATGTCCTACCAACTGAGCTAAGTTCACGGAAATTTTTTTATTTTTTGTACTAGTACTAGTAGTTTAAATATACTAATAATTAATTAATTTATTCAGGAAAAGAAAAACTGATAATAAATTTGTACCTTGGGAGTATATTTTAAATCGAGGATGATTATACGCTGAAGATCAAGAAGATTAGCGGGTAACTCATAGTTGAGAGGACGATTCCCTACACCATGTTCTTCTTCTTTCTTACCAGAGGAGATGAACTTCTTGATGGTATCTTGATAATATTGTAAGCGTGAAGTTATCCATGTATCTTTCAATTTAGTCGCTTTTGCTGGTTTGGCCCATTGATGACATTTGAGGAAATCCTTCATAATATCTATCACTTCAGTCGTCATGAGTTCATTTTTCCACAACAGGTACAATACATAAATAGGAATTTGATTCTCCAACAAAAGAACATCCATCATCACAATACCAAGTTGATCATCCTTAAGATATACATTTTTCAACAAGATATGCAGCAGAGAACATCCGTCAATAAACAAAATCCATGACAACTTTTCATCAAGGCTATTAAAGCCATTTAGAGACTCTCCAGTAGCAGTTAAAACATCTTCGGAAAAATCACGCTTCAATTGATCAATGTTATCTACAATCTTGTTGTATAGATTCTTTGGATTGAGTTTAGCGTTTTTGATGTATTTTTTTGCCCATATGAGCTTGTACTTTTCTCCTAACTTCAGTTTTGGATTGTTATGATGGATAGGACCTATTGACACCAACTTGGGTAAATAATGCTCCTGAAACTTTTCTCTGTTTCTTAGATGCTCTGGCACTCTTTGTATTTTTGGTCGAGATTGTCGGGGTGTTTCCTCTGCGTTTTCTAGCTCCACAAAATTTTGTTCAAGTTTAGTAGTGTGAGATGCCATCATTCAATATTATAAAAATGGTTGAGGGATATTGATCTTGCAAAAGTGATCACAAGTGAAATGGTTTTATAGAGTGGGTGTAGCTGAATTGTTAATTCTTTGAGGTCACGTTTGTTTTAACTTTAAAAATAATTTAATTAAAAATAGTAAAAGTTATTTTAAATTTGTCTTTTTTGAAATTTTATGATCCAATTTTATTTTTAATAAAATGACAAAATACTTAAAAGTTAAACAATATTTTAAGATGTAACAAAAAAATCAATATTTTTTTTTGACAAAAAAAACAATATTTTAAGAGAAGCCATATAAGCCAATTTTGCATTTGAATTAAACTTTGATAAAAAAAATAATTTATTAAATAACTTTTAACGCAAAAGCAATAGACCTTAGAAATTATTTTTTAAAAAATAAAACAAACACACCGTGAATCACATGGGTGGCTCATTTTGTTGAAGGAATGAGCATAATAAGTGACAAATTTTGGCAGGAGTAGATTTTACATTTCAAACTATTTTAATCTGTACCATTAATTATAAATCGGACGAGTATAGATCAATCATGTTCTCAGTGGCGGAGCTAGCCAAAAAATGGGGGCGGGCCGCTACAAATATAAATCGAATATGCAAAAAAAATTATTAAAAAAAAGACATATCATATTGAAGACATATTTAATATGGATATATCAAATAATAGTCAAAAGGTGGTCGATTACCATTTTTAATAAATAAAATATTAAAAATAAATTTTATGTCAATTCATGAGTAAACTTCATAGTTTTTAATTAGTTTTTGTACTTATGTTTGTAATATTATATGAATCTCAAATAAAATTTAAATTTTTTTAACAAAAGATCAATCAAACATGAATGTTTATACACAAACTCTATTTTAAATAAAAATTTTGAGTACATTTTTCTCCAAAAAAAATATAGTTGAACATTTTGACAAAGTAAATTATTAAACAATAAAATATTAGAAGAGATGCTTCAAAAAATGAATTAAGAAAGATATTTAAATTATTAATAGATTTATGGGTGTTCAAACAGAGGGGGTTTAAAACCCCGCAAAGCTGGAAAGTTGTTAAAGTCTTCTGAGTAGAAACCCCCGCAAACTAAAAATAACAAAATACACTAACTGTTTAGCGGTGGTTTAAAACCGCCGCTAAATAACATATATATGAAAATAAATTAAAAATTCACGGGACGGGCCATGACCCTGTCCAGCCCAGAAAGGGCTCCGCCCCTGCATGTTCTTGATATAAAATTATTTCGACCGCATATTTTAGATCGAATATTTATGATATAAAACTGCATGTAAACTGTGTAAAATGCTTTAACATGCAATCTGTTTCAGTTTGTACATTGGACATTGGTTACTGAGGGTAGTGCAACACTATTTCAGGGACAATAAAGCATGTGGATATATGCGATGAGAATTCACATGGATTATGCTTTCTTTCAAGTGACTAATTTGAGTATCCAAATTTTTTTTTTTTATAATTGAGTATCCAAATATTTGTGATCAAACAAGTATTTTTTTTTAAATGAGTGTTTTCTATTACCTTAATTAATAATTATTTTTAGTGTATGTGAAGGTAACAATTACTTCCTCTGTCTCATAATGTGACTCTTCAAATTTTTCCGGTTTCAGATTATTTGTCCCATTATAATATCAAAACAACATTTTTAGTTTATTTTAATAAACTACTTTTATTTAATACATTTGAATTCACCAAAGATTTCAACTACTCCCTCCATATCTTATGTATTTCATAGGTTCTTCAACCTTTACCTCATGAACAAGATAAGTAAATATGCTTAAAAAAAGATTTAATCAATATCTTCTTTACTACTAAAGTTTTATGCCCTGTACATCACTTTACTTTATGGACAAGGAAAATAAAATTCATGGAAGAAAATAGTAAATTTTTGCTTTTACCGCTCTAGAGTTGTTATTTGAGTCATGTTATTTAGTGAGTGCAGCGTTTCTGGTGTGAGAGAAAATGTCAAAAAATGAAGTTATTTAAACACAATGTTTTAACAAAAATACAAGCTACACTTTTTGTTTTTTTATTTATTGCACATCTTGATATCTGTGTTGTAAGTGAAGATGTCGTATTTTTGTCTAATCGTTTTGTATACAACACATCTAAAAAAATGATACAAAGACAGTATAGTATATGATCTTGGATGTTAAAATTTGTTTTTCCAAATTATTTCTTTTGTTATTTATTTATTAATGGTTAATATATATATATATATATATATATATATATATCAATTTCATAATAGTTTTCTCAATTTAGTATATATAAATCATCATAAAATTAAGGTACAAACGAGACCTTAATTGGAGTATTGCGACCCATATTCTTTGCTGACTGCATGGGAACCTTGGCCAAATAGTCCCAGTAACATATTTAACCTTGTTGAAAATTTTATTTTATTTTGTCTTAGATGAAAGATGAAGTGGTAAACCACTTAAATTAAACATATATAATTGTGAGATTCCGAGTTCGAACCCGAGTCACGAAATCCGATCTAACAATTTCGACATATTTGCCAATTGAGCTAAGACTTATGGGACACCTTGTTGAAATATTTAAGAGACCAAAACTTGTTGAAATATTTTATAAGGACTAAAAGTAAAATTTTAAATATTTATAGCAATCAAAAACATATTTAATATTTTATAATATAATATTATAATAATTTCTCTTAGTGATTAGAAATTTAACGCATAAAATAAAGAATTTAATTTATATGCACCGTCAGTGTAAAGTTATTTTACACATGCGTCCAATAATATATCGACACATCATGTATGGTAATTAAAAATACATGATGTGTCACATCCATTAAATAATGTGGCAACACATCATTGGAAGTATGTGGAAAAAAACTTTACACCGACGATGCACAACAATTAAACTCAAAAATAAATAAATAGGATGTTGATGATTCGAACTTCAACTCTTCAATATGATGTCCCTACCAACCGATAACATTGCTTATAGACATGGTGCAAACAAATTAAGTATAGAGTATGGTTAACAAGAGAGGAATTAATTAGTGCTCGTGCATTTCAGACGAATTGGCCTCGTGCCATATAGCATTCATGTTTCTATTACACCTTCCTCCGTATGTAAAGGTAACAACTAGAGCTGTCAAATGGGCCGGTCCGGCCTACTGGGCTCGATAAAATAAATGGTTCAGTCTGGCCCAACCCGATTATTATTGGGTTACCATTTATCAAGTCCGGGTCCGGCCCTCATGGGCCTTGTGGACTAATGGGCCAGCCCGGTCCATTTTATTTTATTTTTTTCCTTTTTTTTTATTTATATTTTTTATATCATTTTAATGTATTAGTTTTTTATAATTATCAATTTTATAGAGATATTATTTGTTGCAAGTGTAAATAATTTTTACATCCACACTAAATATCAATTAAACTCTAGTTTTAGGTAAATATACCGTTTTTATTAAGCTTACACATTTAAATATATTTTTTATAATAATTTATCAATTAAATGATAATTTTTCATTGATAATATTTTTACAAAAATGACATAAATGTGTTTTTATCAATTAAATGATGGGCTAATGGGTCAGCCAAAAGCCCGATGGGCTAGCCCAGTCCAGCCCGATTTCTATGTGGGCTAAATGTGCTTGGCCCAATAACATTTTAGGCTGCGTTTTTTGAGGCCCGACCCATCCAAGACAGTGGGCTTATGGCCCGGCCCATTAGACCGGCCCATTTTGACAGCTCTAGTAACAACTACTTCCACGGTCTCATAAATGTGTCTCTTTAAATTTTTCCTATTTCAAATTATTTGTCCCTTTATAATATCAAAACAACATTTTTAGTTTATTTTAATAAACTACTTTTATTTAATACATTTGAATTCACCAAAGATTTCAACTACTCCCACCGTATCTTATGTATTTCATACTATGCATGGGTACTCCGTTTTAGATACAGTACCGGTACCGGGTACGTACCGGATACCGGTACGCGTATGGTACTCCCTCGGTACGCACCGACGCCGTACCTAGATTTATTTATTTATTTTTGTAATGGGTACACGAGTGGTACATCTGTGGCACACGCGTGGTACACCAATCCAAAAAAACACTATTTTTCTTCTTCTTCTTTTTCTTTAATTTGTTATTTTATTTTATTTTTGTATAATATAAAAGTAGCACCTACCGCTAAAAAACAATAAAAAAAAGTAGCTATTGGAATTATTCAATCATTCATTAAAAATGAATAGACTAAATTCAAAGAGAATTGAAGATCTAGTTTTTTTTATTCATATAAATCTTCGTATTCTCTCGAGAAAGAGAAATAGTAATACTTATAATGAAAGAGCAACAAAAATGTGGAATATTCGTAGAGATGAATGAGATTTATTTAATATATAATTGATATTTTTGAAATTGCTAGTCTTTCTCACGATAAACCTAAACTAGAGGCCGCTCTTTTTAGTGATGATGGAGGTGGAAACAATTGACTCTTTTTGAGCTAATTGCTTTTTAATTTCATATTTTGATGTTTTTGAACAATTTGAATTACTTTTAAATTGTGGTGTGATATTTTTTATGTTTAATTATTTATTTTAACAATATAATTCTATTATTTGATTTATATAATTATAATTAAAAAAAAGTATAGGGACGTATCCGTACCTTAGTTTTTCTAAAAATGACATACTCCGTACCGGTACCGGATACCGGTACCGTACCCGCATCCGGGCAACATAGATTTCATAGGTTCTTCAACCTTTACCTCATGAACAAGATAAGTAAATATGCTTAAAAAAGATTTAATCCATATTTTCTTTACCACTAAAGTTTTATGCTCTGGGCATCACTTTACTTTATGGACAAGGAAAATAAAATTCATGGAAGCAAATAGTAAATTTTTGCTTTCACTGTTATAGAGTTGTGCCGTTTCTGATGTGAGACTGTGAGAGAGAATGTTAAAAAAAAATGGTACAAAGACATTATAGTATACGATCTTGGATGTTAAAATTTGTTTTTCCAAATTATTTCTATTGTTATTTATGTTATATAAAGAACTCATAAAATTCTCAATTTATTAATGGTTAATTATAAGGTAAAAACGAGACCTTAATTGGAGTATTGTGACCCTTATTCTTTGCTGACTTCATGGGAACCTTGGCCATGTTAATAGTCCGGCAATAATCACTCCCACATTACACACCCTCTGCCGGCTCTCAATGCTTGCATATAGATAGGTTCTACAGAGAGCAAAACAACCGACATAGTGTTGTACAAGTGATAGTTACTTGGACTTCTTAACTATTTATTATTTTATATTTTCCTCTTTTTTTAGTAATCTGATGGTTTACGTTTTAAGAAGAATAAGCGAATATACCAGAGTTCAAATATTTTTCGTATATATTATTTGCAATGTTCATACTAAATGAGTTATGTTCACAAGAACATATTTTCTCTCTCAGATAAATAGCAAAGAATAAATGTCCTCGTGAACTTTGTTGCTAGGGACATCACATTATATATAAAAAAGTCGGAGTTTGAACTTTGGACACTCCACTTATTCACCTTAAAAATGTAGAATTCTAGCCAATAGTCTACCTAACCGGGAAAAAATAGCAAAAAATAATTAACACTGTAGTTAGAAAACTTGCACCCCCTGAGTCAGGGTCCTGGCTCCGCCGCTGGTTGACTCAAACCCTAAACCACATAAGACACACGTACAAGCACCAACATTCGTAATGACACGCCGTTTCTAGAGATTATGACGAGTCGACAGCCTATCCTGAAGAAGTTGCCAAGAGAATACCGCCACTTTTAAACGGGCCCACATTTTCCATACTTTTGGGAATAACCGTATTTCATCTTCAGAGAAAAACACTTCATCAGTTGTGGACTGCCGATGGATGTAATCTGACTTTATTGAGAAGACACCACATAGGTCATGCTTCCAACACCATGAATCAATTGCTATAGAGATTGGTGAGCCATTCAAAATGTCAAAAAGATTGTCCAAAAGATTAAGCTCCCAAACAAAGAGATCTCTTCTCCACCTAAAATCCCAAACCCATTGATCTTCAACCCAACTACCCATCTCCCCCACCTTACAAGCACTCTGGGCTGACACTTGAAAGAGTCTTTGGAACTGACTTCTTAGAGGGGTTTCCCTCGCCAAAGGATCAAATCAGAAGGAAGTCATGAGCCAATTACCAACCTTTTTAGTGCCCCCCACTGAAAACTAATCTGAAATTGCATCCACGGGACCTCCTAGCACTGACATGTTCCTCCACCAACCTGAGGCATTTATCTTTGTCATTATGCCTAGAGATTTGACTCACACTATATTTGGATATATACCGGTTGACGATGATGATGAATACAGAAAACAAAAACATTTTCCATTATGTCTAAGAACCATTTTCAAGATGAAAGTTTCACCCTATCGACCAAACACTCAGCAGAAAAAGTATCTTCCAAAAACAAAACGTCATTTCGGGAGTTCCAGATAGTCCACACAATAGTTTTCCAAACTAACATCCACCTGAATCTTTTTTCCTACTCATACCCATGTTCAAGAAAACCTCAAAACACCCTAGGATACCACGAGGAGACACCCACTCAACACCTAACCACCTAAGGATAGCATACCATATAGGTAAAATTTGGTTGCAAGAACCGAACAAGTGATCAGTTGACTCAGACCCTAAACCACATAAGACACGCGTACAAGTACCAGCATTCGTAATGACACGCCGTTTCTAGAGATTATGACGAGTCGACAGCCTATCCTGAAGAAGTTGCCAAGAGAATACCACCACTTTTAAACGGGCCCACATTTTCCATACTTTTGGGAGTAACCGTATTTCATCTTTAGAGAAAAACACTTCATCAGCTGTGGACTGCTGATGGACCATGTAATCTGACTTTATTGAGAAGACACCACGACCACATAGGTCATGCTTCCAACACCATGAATCAATTGTTATAGAGATTGGTGAGCCATTCAAAATGTTAAAAAGATTGTCCAATAGATTAAGCTCCCATACAAAGAGATCTCTTCTCCACCTAAAATCCCAAACCCATTGATCTTCAACCCAACTACCCATCTCCCCCACCTTACAAGCACTTTGGGTTGACACTTGAAAGAGTCTTTGGAACTGACTTCTTAGAGGGGTTTCCCTCGCCAAAGGATCAAATAAGATGGAAGTCATGAGCCAATTACCAACCTTTTTAGTGACCCCCACTGAAAACTAATATGAAATTGCATCCACGGGACCTCCTAGCAAGGACATGTTCCTCCACCAACCTGAGGCATTTATCTTTGTCATTATGCCTAGAGATTTGTATATTTGTATATATACCGGTTGACGATGATGATGAATACAGAAAACAAAAACATTTTCCATTATTATATTATTATTCCTTAATCTTCTTCCTTTATCGCTTATAGACTACTTAGAATTAGAATATAAGGCTCTGTTTAGATTGATGAAATATAATGGAATAGAGCGGAACAAAATGGAATAGAATAATGTTCCATTGTTTGGATTTGAAAAATAATAATATAATGGAATATGATGAAATGAATTTTATCTCATACACCACTTACCTTCTATTTTGTTTCTCTCCTTTCTAAAATATTCAAACAACGGAATAGAAGATTTATTCAATTCCGCTTCATTCCATTCCACTCCCCCTATTTCGCTCCGCTTCCATTATATTTCATCAATCCAAACATATAGCCTAAATTTTGAGTCACTAATTCTTTTAAAAATTTAATATTTATGTTATAAATATATCTTAATAAACAACACACAAAATGTATCATGTGATCTTTAAATTGTTTAGTTTCATCGTATTAATCATTTAAGTTTTCTTTTCTTCCACATAAGTCAATGTTTGTTCTATTGCGGTTATATCGTTATTATGTTAATTGAAAATGATTGATCATTTATCCTACATTATCCGAACTAGATCAAGAAGGAAGTAGATGATGAGTTGTCTCCGGCGTCGTGGAGAGGGGATAGTTTGCAAAGACTCTGAGAGTCGTTAAGAGATGAGGGGAGTAATAGCTATTTGCAAAGACTATGATCTAACGCTCAACTTCATAAAATATGAAAGATGCTTTTGTAGTGTGATTTTGGTCGGTTGATAGACAAGATATATCAGTTAATAAATTTGAAATATAAACTTTTGATTATAATTATGGTTGGAGTAGTACTTATTAAAAAAAAAAGAAAAACGTAATAATTTGAAGTGTAATTTTTATCGAATTTTTAAAATAAATTTTATCAAAAGATGTAAAAATCATTTTTACTGATTACAATCAAAATAAAAAATTATATTTAAATGATCAATAAAAATTATTTTATTAGAATAAATAAAAATAAATCTTAAAAATATAAAATTTGTCTTTTTTTTTACTTATAATTTAGGATAAAATAAATCTTAAAAATTATATTATAAATCAAAAAATTATTTTCCAATTATCGTATTTCAGAGATAATAATTTCATAAAAAAATAAAACATTTCAATGTTTTATAAACATTATACTAATTTTTTTACATTTTTTCAAAAAAAATTCCACATTGACTAATATGAGTGATAAAAATTCAAAAAAATATAAAATTTTATTTTTTTTACAATTTTATTTTTATCAAGATTTTTTTTTACAATTTTAATAAGTAGTATTTATTTATTATAATATTTTAAATGATAGAAAAATAATTACTTTCAAAATAATACTTATTTACCTATTAATTTAATGATTTAATATACCGGTACAATGATATCTTTTATATGTAGCATAGAATTTCAAAAAAAAAAATTGATTATAAAAGCTTTTATAAATTGACACGGAGAGACAAATGTACGTGATTTCTGCAAAGTAAATTAATGATATTAACCAGCAGATCAAACCTAATAATTTTTGTGTCATTTCTTTTCACACAAGGTGATTTCTAACATAACGTGAGAATTTTGTAAAAAAAAAAAAAAAAAAAAACTGAAAATGGGAATGGATTGTCTCCACTCTCCCCAGGCCCAGAGAATTATTACTCGGGTCGGGTGTGTGTAGATGCCCACCTTAGGTGACTCCATATAGCATGAGACACATGTATATCTGTATATAATGTCACCCTATTCATAAGAGAGTGACATGTGTACTATTTTTTAATAATTAATTATGAATGCATTTTACTTAATAATTGAATTTTATGAATTTTATTTAATGAATAATTAAATTAATATTTGTATGTTACAAATTTATGATATGAAATTATTCTTTTAATTAACTTACATAAATTATCTCTATAAGTTACATTTTATTTTTATTATTTTTATAAGTTACATGAAATTCTTATAACTTACATTTTCTTAAATGGTTATATTTAATTTACATTTTATTGAATAAGTTACATTTTAATTTTATTTTATAAGTTACATGAAATAAAACGTTTTTTTTATTTAATTGTCATAAAGTCATATTTTTTTTAATTACGTTTTTATATGTATGACTATAAATAACTCTATTGTTTTCCATAACATAGTCACAAAATTATTTTCTAAGTTAGTTCTCACAAGAAAACCACAAAGACATTTGCTAATTTATTAAAAAATGGCTCCCAAAGTTAACTCAGTATCCGAAATCAACCACGGTAGCGAGACTTTCAATGTTGTTGTTCGTGTGGTTCGTATGTGGTTTGTTCGTGACATATCCAACGACAACATGCCTTTTTCTTTGGATATGATACTAATGGATTCAACCGTAAGAATTTTTGTATAATTTAAATGTTTTGCACAATATTTCTCTATTTTTTTTGAGGTATTATATTAACATATTTGTGGGTCTATACAGGGAAACAAAATTCATGGTACAGTGTGTCGTACTTTAATTTATAAGTTTGAAAATGACCTTAAGGAAGGTAATGTGTACACAATTAGTAATTTTGGAGTTGTTGCAAATTGTGGATCATTCCGTACTACTAGGCACGAATATAAGATAAACTTTCAATTCCACATACGAAGATTAAACTTTGCGACTCGAAAAAAGTTCCTTCTAATATATACTTGATTCAGAGTCCTGTTACAGTGTTTGCTCCTGATTACGATACAAACTATATGTTTGGTAAGACACATTAGTATGTTATGTATGCTTTGTTATATTTGGCATTATAACATTGTGAACATCTGATGTCAACTTTTGTGCTTATAATTATATTTTTGTAGACATTATGGGGATGCTAACCGGCGTGGGAACTCAAAAGGAGTACGAACGCAATGGTATCAAGACCAAGATGGTTGCCATTCAGTTGGAATATGATGGGTTAATATTAAATATGTTGACTAACATAATCTATTCAAGTTTCACTAAATATGTTTACTAATATATGTATTACTTTCACAGCTTCAAATTTCAAGTTACCATATTTGGTCCATATGTTAATGAGTTGAATGCGTTCATTGCGGCTGGCAAAACTAAAAATACAATGGTCGTTATATTAATGGCTAAAGTAAAGATATGACAAGGTATTTGTGATGTTTGCTAAAACGGTTAAAACCATTTATTTGTTTTGCATGCTTCATGCTCATGCTCATGCAACCAAATGGTGTATCCCGATTCAAATATGTACTTTTGTAAGAAGTGAAAACGTCATGTTCTTCATGTCATACCTAGGTAGGAATGTAATCTTTTATATTTTTATCACATACAACAATTGAAAAATAAACGCTATTTACTAATCGGTGTATAAATTTTGTATAGGTTCAAAATCAAATGTCGTGTATATGATCATTCTGGCAGTGCAATGTTTGCCATATTTGATCGAGATGTTTCTCCGTTCCTCAATAAATCATTTTTCAGTGTTATTGAGGCAAACAAGGATGTATGTCTAAGTGTGCAAAAGGATTATTAAAATAAAGAAAAAGTTGTTGAAGATGAATATGTTTCTTTAGAGTTTTTGTTTAATGTTTCTTGATAAGAATTTCAATTTAATATAAATTGGTGTTTCAAATATTATTATTTACGACATTATGCGTCAATTTACCTATATTATTGTCTTATATTTTTATTTTATATTTATATTATTGTCTTCTATGTAAATTCATTAATATTTTTATATTATTGTCTTCTATGTAAATTCATAAAAAATGAAATAAGTATCGATTGACAAAAAAAATATTGTTCCTTCATATGGAGTCCGTGCCAAGCACTAAAATTATGGTCTCTTTACCTTTCTCATCTATATCTATATTATATACAAATGAGAGTCTATTCATAAGAACTTGCCAAATGTACTTTTCTAACTATTACTTATGACATGAAATAATTTTTATAAGTTACATTTTATTGAATTAATTAAATTAATAAAATTTGATGACGTTACATTTTTATATTAAATAATGAAATTGAAATATTTATTAAATAAAACATTTTTATTTATTAAATTGGCAACGGATATATCATTAACAATTACAAATAAATTATCATAAAATCATATTATTTTTACGTTTTTCTAAATATGACTATAAATAAATCTATTTTTTACCTCAACATACTCACAAAGTCATTTGCTAATTTGTTTGCCACAACAAAATCAAGTTTAGGATACCTTGAGGTGGTCTTCAAGATAATTTTCTCCTAAACTTGCCACAATATACTCACAATGTCATTTGCTAAGTAGACATTATGGGCATTCTAACCGGTGTGGGAACTCAAAAGGAGTATGAATGCAATGATATCAAGACCAAAATGGTTGTAATTCAGTTGGAATATGATGAGTTAGCATGTGATATTAATGTGTTGTACTCAAATTATTATAATATATTCAAATACACTTCAAATAATTTACTAATATATGTATTACTTTCACATTCAAGTTTAAAGTTACCTTATTTGGTTCATACGTTGATTAGTTGAATGCGTTCGTTGCAGCTAGCAAAATCGAAAATACATTAGTCGTTATATTAATGGCTAAAATCAAGATATGACAAGGTATTTGTGATATTGGCTAAAATGGTTAAAACCAATTTATTTATATGTATCTTTTATAAGATCTGCAACAATTCAAAATTCTATGTTTTCAACTAAATTGTTGTTTAATCGTGATTTCATATATAGGTGTCAATGATTTGAAGAAAATGTATGCATATCAATTGTTCGTTGAATTTGAACAATTTTTTGTAACGGTTGTATTTTATAATTTACGTTCGATTGCTCAATTTGGACAATATGATGGTGGAAAAATTGATTTTGCGTCCCCTGGAATTTGCTTTATTCAAGATCGTAATGTGTTGAGTGATGAAGATGATTTTCTAAAGGTCACCTCTAGGATAACAATAAAGAGATTGAAAGAAAGTTGTGGGGTTAGTTTTTTCACTTACTAGATTATAATAATTTGACACTATACAGGCAACGGGCTTAACGGACACCCATATTATATTGTTTGTATTTGTTTTACATATTTTTTTTAAAAATAATGTAAAATAGTTTACAAAAATAAAATTTAAAAGTGGTTTACAAGACTATGAAGGAAGAAACACATGAGGAATGGTGATTAAAATAATTGTGAAAAATGCAAATGAAATTTTAGAATAAGATTTTGAATGTGAAATAATTTTTTATTTTTTTAAGTTCCACGAAGAATTATAAAACAATTACAAGTCATATTTTAGAAATCAAATACAATAATATTTAATTTAGTGTATGGATTAAGGTGTTAACCAATAAAACCATCATATTAAGTCATTGTAGGATACTTACTTTAGTTTTTATTTTAATTTTTTGGGCGTTTGTGTTGCTTTATGCGGGTAACGGGCTACCCATGACCCATGCAGGCTAGCCCATATTTTAAACATGATTTTTCGGATCGGGTTAAAAAGCTCTAAACATTCGGGCTAATATTTTAAAGCTCAAACCCTACAATTTTTTGGGTTTGTCGGGCCATATGGGCTAGCCCATTTTGACAGCTCTAAGGTGTTGACTTTGAGTGTTGCTTCACCATTTCTTTTAAGAAGATAATGTTTTCACTAGACGAGACATGAGAAACATCTGATACAAATGTCCAAGTGGTCAAAAAGACTATTCTATCAATATGAATAAGACACAACTATGTACCTTTCTCTCTCTTTCTAAAATGCTAGCCTCTCATACCTCCTTCATTATGGTGCATTTGTTAATTCATTTAATATTTTTATAATATTTTTGTATTAAGTAAAATGTATTCTAAATTTAAGTTTTACATTAAACTTTTGTCAGTTAAAAAATATATTAATTTATAATTTAACCATTTCAATAATATTATTAAATGTGACATAATACATATGTCAGTTACAAACAAATTAAGCTTTTGCACTTTTGGTCCCCTATTTTATCAAACTCACAAAAATAGTCTCCCTTTTTAAAATCAAAATTTTTGGTCCCACATTTTAACATTTGTTGCAGTTTTAGTCTTAACTCATGTTTTTTACTCTAAAAGTGGTGACTTTTGACGCAAAAAAGAAGAAGAAATAAGTGGATTTAGATCTCAAACTTGATATTTCATCTTTAAAATCAATGCTGGAGACGCTGTTTTAGGACGCCAAAAATCATAATTTTTAGAGGAAAAACATGGGGTGAGACCAAAATTGCAACAAATATGAAAATAGAACGACCAAAAAGATCGATTTTAAAATAGAGAGACTGTTTTGTTAGTTTATAAAATAGTGGGACAACAAGTGCAATTAAGCCAACAAATTACAATTAATAAAATAAAGGTTTCTATATATATTTAAATGTGAAATAAAAAAAAATATCGGTTACATGCAAGTCATAATAAAATAAACATTTTGGTATATAAAAGTTGTAGCAATTATACTATTGAAAAGTATTAAAAGGAAAAATCTCAATATTATATTAATTATCATAAATATAAGTACTTTTCAAATAAAAAATCCACAAAATTATTTTATTTCATCCGTATTTGACAATTTATATTGTGTTACTTCTCTCATCTTTATGGGAATGCATTGTTTCTAAAGCACAATTTCATTATTAACATATCACCAACAAAACAATTATGGATATTGGTCATAAGAGTTGTGCATGTTTGGAAGGTTTAAGATTGAAAAAATTAAAAAATTGCTATTTTTAGTCAAAAAAAATTAGATTATGATGATTTATTGTTTGTTATCCAGGGGGACCAAATTTGAGTTTTTATGCGAAGAACAATGACCTGTAAGTTCAAAGACCAAATTCAAGGGGTATGGTTTATAACATATCCTCATATGATGTTGGTTCTCACAATGGTTCATATAGAATGTTATGGTTGACGTCGATTCTATTGATATTTTTCATTTTACTATATAATAATATTCTATGTTAATTGTATCTATAAATTTCATACTTTATGTGTTGTGTGTGTCAACTTAAATTTTTTATGATAGGATATAAGGAAAAAATTTCAACAAGAACCACTAAAATTCCAAAAGTTGTGAAATGGGAAGAGATTGTTGACTTGATGTGTGTATTCACCCTTTTTGTTAAGAAAATAATATTTTCATTTGATGAGACATGAGGAACATCCAATGCAAAATCCAAATGGACAAAAAGATTATCAAAATAAAGAAATAGTGGTTGAACATGAATGTTTCTTTTGGATTTTTGATTAATGTTTCTTGATTCAAATTTCAACTTAATATAAATTCGTGTTTAATGTATTATTATTTACGAGATTGTGTGTCAATTTACCTAAATTATTTTCTTCAATAACTAATAAAATAAATTCCATCCTAGGATGACAGAGGTTCCAACCCCGACCTCTATACATATATAATGCAATGTCTCTTTCAACTGAACTAAACTCACAATACTTTATTTACTTTTTTTAATTACATTTTAAAAAATTATTTTTATTCTAGAAGTTTGAGAATATACTTATGATTTACGGTGTTTTATATTTCATGTATAGTTGTCGCTATTTTATTACTCCCTTTTTAAAATTAACTTTTTTTGTCAAAGAAATGATGATCCATTACTCCAATTTTATTTTAGATTTGGTCAAGTAGGCTAATGGCTACAATTACACCCTAAAAGGTGAATAAGTGGAGTGTCCGGAGTTGGAACACCAACTTCTACATATAAAATGTGATATTCCTACCAACTGAGTTAAGTTCATTAGGACAACTTCAATTTTATATATGTAATTGAGGAACAAACTTTTAGATTGAGACTAAATTATTTTTTTTTATAACAAGAGGGCCTAAGCCCGAAAAAAGAAAATTACATCGATATTAGCCGAGGAGTTGAAACTCCAAGAAACTCTCGGCCTGATTATGATTCAAATGATTCATTGTCTTAAATGTGGCTTCGAGTGGTATAACGTCATTGTTACTACTTGGTGGTCATAGTGCTCATTCATCGTTGAACATTCCTTATTGAGATTAATGGAGCATCTATTTGTAATATCAATAACAAGATTCAAAGGCCAATTTATTCCGAGTTTCCGACAAACAAAACTAATCTTTTGGGATGAGACACCAATGATGAATATATATTCTTTTGAGTATTTGGACCAGTCAATGCGTGACATCATGTTGTACAACGGCATAGACAACTCATTTAAACCATTTGGTGAAATTTCTATTGTTTTGGGAGGTGATTTTAGACAAATATTACCTATTGTGCGAAAAGGTGAGAGACAAGACATTCTAGCCGCAACAATAAATGCATCAAACTTATGGAGACATTGTAAGGTTCTAAAACTTACGACAAATATGTGACTGTGTGATTTCATAAAATCCTACAGAGCATCGTAATGTTGATCCGCTACGTCTTATTGATTTTGTCTATTCAGATGTAGTGCAAAACATGACTTATGAGTTTTTTTTCTTCCAAGATTAGGGATGATAATGGGTAGGGTATGGGTAGGGTACTATATAGTACCCATCCCCATACGCGTAGTTTGAAAAAATACCCGTACCCATCCTCATACCCGCGTGGTAACAAACTTTGCACCCTACCCATACCCTGTGGGTACCTAAGCACCCATACCCGTACCCGTTACCCGCACTTTTGGGAAGAATAAATCGATCAATTATAAAATATCATATTATTTATAAAAATTATAAAAAATTCAAAGATTTTAATGTCGACCTATGAAAATTATAAACAAACTTATTACTAATCCCATGTTAAAGTTCATATTTATGTTGACACATTTACATTGTGTATGATTATGTTATAAATAAACACTTTTATTAAAAACATGGGTAATAGTTTAATAGTGTACGTTTGTATTGTTTAAAATTAATATACATATATTTTTATATAATAATATAAATAAAATTAATAAATATATATTATATGGGTATGTGGAGGGGTGGGTACTAAGGTACCCGTACCCATAACCACTCATTTTGGTGGGTACCCATACCCGTGTCCGTACCAAAAATATGGATTTTTACCCTACCCGTCGTGGATATTTTCTGCGGGTACCCACTGGGTATGGGTCAGATTGTCATCCCTATCCAAGATCATTATATACTAGCTACCACTTTTGAAACGGTTGAAAAAGTTAACGACACGATAATTATACCCGTGCTTGGCACGGGCTCTATACTAGTATTATTAATTTACGTCATTAATACTTACCTAATATTTATCTTTTTTTTTTGAAGCTTACCTAATATTTATCTGTATTATTGACAATATATCCGGGGAAACTTTTTTTTCTGCCCCTACAATTATATCTCTACCCCTACAAAATAATTTTTTTCCAATTTTAACCTTTGTTTTTTTGCTACAATAATTTTACTCTTTTTTATTTGAGATTAAAAGAAATTTAACTTATAGTGACAGACAAAACTGTCACTAAAAGTGAAAAATCTGTTGAAAGATCTCACTTTCAACGTTATCTTTTTAAAGTATACCGATACAATATTGTCAAACGAAACACATTATTTAAGAATACCGATATACTAATTTGAATATAAGAAATTTGACTTATAGTGACACACAAAACTGTCACTAAAAGTCACAAATATGTAAAAAGAGCTCATTTCAACAGTACCAGTGCTCTTTTTCAAAGTATACCGGTACAATATTGTATATCGGAAAACTTTCCTTCAAGAATACCGGTATACTAATTTGAATACAAGAAATTTGACTTATAGTGACAGACAAAACTGTCATTAAAAGTCAAAAATTTGTAGATGGATAAAAATCCGGGGGACGTTTATTCTTCTCTTTTAGTGACAATTTTGTCTGTCACTATAAGTTAAATTATTTGTATTCAAATTAGTATATCGGTATTCTTAAAGAATGTGTTCCGGTTGACAATATTGTATCGGTATACTTTGAGAAAGAGTACCGATAACATTGAAAGTGAGATCTTTTTACAGATTTTTCATTTTTAGTGACAGTTGTGTTTGTCACTATAAGTCAAATTTCTTTTAATCTCATATTAGAAAGAGGAAAATTATTGTAACAAAAAAAATAAAGGGTAAAATTGGAAATAAAATTATTTTGTAGGGGTAGAGGTATAATTGTAGGGGTAGAAAAAAATGGACAAAACTTACATGCATTTCTTACTTTTCCTCTCACAAAGAGGTAGTTTTTTTTATTAAAAAGTAATTTTCTTTTATTTTTTCAAAATGAAAAAACACAACTAACCACCTCTTTATGAGTGGAAAAGTAAGAAATGCATGTATGGAAATGCATATAAGTTTTGTCCAAAAAAAATTCCTATATCCGTATATGAAATGAAATGCATTTTACATAACCACCGTCCACCACCATGTGGGTAAATTTATCATGAGTGTCATACCCCATTTTTTGACCATCCTAAATTTTAATTTCTTTTTTTCATTTTTATACCTTATTTTTTTTTTTTTTTTTTTTTATTATTAAAATGTAAAAATTAGTATTTTATTCCATTTACGCTGCTTAACGCATTTAATTTTAGATTAATAATTATTTAGTTTTTTGCATATATTTTTCCACCATTTATTTTAAAATTCCATTTTTGACTAACATTTATTCATAAACATTTTTTTATTTTTTTATTTTCCAAATTAATACAAAAAGGTTTCTTCATTTGCAAGAAACCTCAAAATTTATCTTTTCTATTTTTTTCTCTTTTACATAAAATTTGTTTTGTTCATACTCATTTGATTTAAAGCCAAAAAAATTACCATTGTACCCTTGTCCCCTATTATTTCATTTTTCATTTTTTTTACAATATTTCATTTTTATCATTTTTCATCAATTTTCATTACAAACCAAAATCACAAAAAAAATCATTGACCAATTCCAATTACAATTGTGAATAGAAGGTTCTTTTTCACCACCTCATCACACAAAAATACTACACATGTCACATGTGCAAAAAAATCACAAAAGATCTCATTTGCAAAATTCCAAATTGCCCTTCTTTGATCAACAAATTTCATACCACTTCAACCCTAATATTTCTCTATAAATAGAGACCTGATTTCACTTGAGAAGGGTTCCCAAAAACTCAGAGAGAGCCTCAAAATCCGAAATTCCTCCATTTTCATCAAAAAAACAAAATCTCAAAATAAAGCCAAGTTCTTAAATTTAAACCACCAAACACCTTCTATACACTTCCATAAACCAGAATCAACCTTTAAATCAAAGTTCCAGTGCTTAATTTGTGGTGATTTTCGTAGAAAAAAGTTTGGAAAAAGTTGGAATTGGAACACACACTTTTGGTAGGATTTAATTCTATTTATCACCTCATTTTGACTAATTATCATGTAATGAAGCTTTTTCATGGTTTATTTTGTTCGATTTCGTTTAAATTTGAGTTTTCAAAAATTTTGAGTTTTAAAACTTGAATCGTATTTGATAATATGTACCTCTACTGTGAAATCCGAGCTTGGATTCTTGATCAGTGAGAAAAATCATGCGAAAAAGTGTTTTCATTTTTTATTTTTGATGAAGAATCGGATTTTTCGTGTTGTGGTTAGTTGAGCTTCAAGCTCCATCCATGGCTGCCCTCAACATGAAGAAGATGAAGATTCATCTTCCCCAAAGTCAGATTAAGTCATAACCGTCGGATCATCACACGAAAATAGACAGCCCAGATCTGTTTGCAATTTTTAAATATCTGCCCTTCGATCAATCAGACAGCCCACATTCACGCTTTGCATCATGCGTGACGGGCGTGACACACACTGGATCCATTCCTGTTAACCAGACTGGGCCTTGGGCCTGGTCTTCTATTCTGCTTTTTGCACCCCCTTTCTGTTTATATTCATATTTGCACCCCCTTCTGTTTTTTTTTTATTTTTGCATAATTAATTATTTATTTGTAAAGACATTAGATTGTATTTTTTTAGGACTTGATGTAAATTTAAATTAAATTGCATAGCATCATGTTGCATTCATTTCATATTTATTATTTTAGTAAATACTTTAGAATGTGATTAGGAATAAATGTACACTATAAATGAAAAAATCGCATCTCATGCATATTTATTTATCGCTTTCCGCAAAAAACGTTAGAATATTAGTTCCGAGGGAAAAGATACCGTTTTGATCAAAATATCATTTCGGAT